>CM028363.1:43031391-43631391 GCA_016624345.1 Platycodon grandiflorus
AAAAGGTCAATCATGCAACATCTCTCTCCATCGGCAGATAGTAACATGGCTGCTGATTCATGAAGGACTGCTGATCACTCATGAGAACTCACTCATGTCCTTCACTCACTCAAGGTCAAAATCTTCACCTGCTGGACTTTACAACAATGAAGTGAAAAATCTGCTGATAAGTCCAAAGGAGTTGATAAAGACCCTCTCTCATGCCTATACATAACAGGTTAGCTATTTGCTTTCCAATGACCTGTGCTCATGTCTGCTGAACTAATATGCTTATACATATCATCAGACAATAATGCATAATAACCTGTCATACTGCACTTTCATTAATATACATTGATTGTATGATTTGTTTTATGCAAATGATTTTTCAAAAACAAATCAGCACTTTTCTATCAGCTGATTTCAAGTGTTTTTCTGAAAACCCCGTAGTTGGCTGAATTTCCACATCTGCCAACCAACACTTCATAAGCTCAGTTTTATGTGCTGACTTATAGAAGTAAAATCCTTTAAAGACCTACTCTCTCAAGTCTATTAAAGGTGGAGGCACACTTTTCGAAGTTTGACTGCTTCGATTAAAGTTAAGACTATTTTCAAAATCTTGGAAAACGACAAGTCAGTCAACATCAATCCTTACCAAGAATCTTGAAAATATCTAGACTTCACAGCCTATCCCTGCCAAGGCGTGATCAGAAGGACAATTCAACAGTAAAGCTCCATTATTGAGTATCCTTCAGTCTAACCTCCGTGAGTATAAGTAGAGCTCCTTCTTCATTCAAATCTCTACTATGACATAACTCACAAACTGCCTATAGATTACACTAGTTACAAATCGATGATTCAAAATCTCACAAATGTTGCAAAATCCAAGTCCTAAGATTGGATCAAGACAATTCCTTAACAACAGGGTATGATTCCTTCATATTCATTCAATGTTGTTTCGATTTTATTTCTGTTACTTCACAAGAGCTGATCTAAATTTCTCTCAATAATGAATTTCCAAAATCATTCATAAACTGTGAAAATTATTTCTCAAAATCTTTTTCAATACACAGTTTACAAATATGAGAGAAATTGCATCAAGTCCTTGTGTGTAAATCATTAATTATGGTTCCACAGTCTTGTTGAGAAAACAATTGATAAAAAGAACTTCTTTTGTCTCGTCCGATAATCATAGAAGTTTGCCGTCAAGCATAATTCATATGCTGCAAACATGATTGTCAGAACACTTACGAACTCTTTTAGTCAATTAGTTTTAAAAATAAGATAGAAAACCATCAATTAATGCCAGTAAAAGTGATTTCATTTTCTCTTCTAACTTTTAGCTATCAATCTCATTGATACTCTAAAATGTCTACAGATGAATCACTGGGAAAATCAATTAGCACATACTCATTCCACTTTTGGAAGTCTGCTTGCATACTTGAACTTCACAGAAAAGATCCCAGAAAAGAAATGTCAAATGTTTGGAAAACATTTAACATATTGCCATGTGCAACAAGTCTTCTGGTTATATGTAGGTATGCCGACCATCACCTCAAAGATGGCCGATGCAGATAATTCAGTTCTGCTGAATTATGTAGCTAATATGGAATTGACAAAGATGACGAACTGCTAACAACGACCATAAGTCCCTGTGAATATCAAAGGGGATTCATGGGCCAAGCAGTACATCTTTGACGGCCATCACCCTTCGGTGTTCTCATAATGACCCGAAGAAGTGAAGATGTTCTGCCTCCCCCGAGAGTTGGAGGAGATCAAAAAGGGAACACGGCCATCTTCTTATCATCCAACTCCTTCTAAATCCTTGACCAATGACTCCCAATCTAATGTCTAGGATTAGGATCTATAGGACACAAATTTGTAACATGTATTTCTTTCTGTAAATTGAATCATTGTATCTTTCTCATGTAATCGGCAGTTCAGTCAAAAATCCAGTTGTATTGTTCTTGTAATCAGCTGATCCTTGCATCATACCGTGTAAAACTACTTGGATCATTGAATACAAGTTCTGCAACTTTTTCTCATGCTCATCTACTTGTCTGCATTCCTTTGATAGCATGAAATAATGTGTTAAAGTGTGTTGATCAAACCTATCATTCTTTGATTATCTCCATTTTATTCTGGTGATTAAAAGAATTGCTCTCAATGAAATGGTCACTCTACCGAGACACAAACTCTGCTGACATCCCATCAGCAAACCTTTCTTGAACAATCTGCTAAATCAAGTTATGGTCTTCTACTACTGCTTAACTCTCATCCTTAGACACCATGATAATTGCCTTTCAGAATCTAATCTTTTCACAATGATTAAATTCAAGTTCTGCCAGAATCTATAGTCTCTTAACAAATAGGCAGACTGCAGTATTCATGATCTTCATGTCAATCTATCGATGAATCTGCTATTACTCAATCTCTATTCTTCATGATTAAAAGGTCAAGATTGTTAGTAAATCTACTTTGAACAACAGTGTCGCTAAATTGAACCTTTCAAGACAATCCAACCAAGACTTTGTGTTCTTAGTAATGACAACTACCAAATCTTGTATACCCTATGAGATTGAAGTTATAAAGGCTTGATTAGTTGTCTCCATTATAATGGCTCAAACAGCTAATTGGTATACAGATTGAATTCCAAAACACTCTGCTACACCTTATCATGTGATTCTTTGTTAAAAAGGATGTAGTTAAAATCTCTAGTAACTCGACCTATCCTCAAGATAGTCAGACATTCAAGAAATCTTGGGAAGACTAATATTTTCAAATATTATGTCCTTCCTCAGAGTGAACAGCCGATATGACCCCCGTTTCATATAGGCTACGTCTCACTCTCTTCAGAACAAGTCTAGTCTGCAGATCTCTTCCCTTGCCATAGAATGCCTAGATCTGCTGATTAGAAAGAAGAACGGACATCACTTCAGGTACACATGTAACATCTCACTTGATCTATTTAATATTCTTACTAAGCTTTATTAATCTTAAATAGATTGATGTCCATTATAAATAGAGTCTATTCAATTGATATCACTGTCCTTAACTTAGCCGATATTAATCACACTCCCAATAATAGACACAACAATCAATATCGCAGTTCCCACTCTAGCAAAACCTAATACAACCTGCTAATAGTGTCTTCATTTAAAAGACTCTTCAAATCTCCCAAAATTGGTATCAAACTTCAAGATTGATATCAGACAATCTTAAGACACATTCGTCTAAAACCTCCACATATGTGTCATGTACAACTGTGCCATATGGCTTGGACAAGTTATTCTGTCCCAATTCATTCTTAAACAACCAATGCTGTTCTATTGTTGATTAATTTACTCAAACAACTCGTTTGAAGTAAAATAACAGCTTATATTATCCCTGGAAGCAGTTGTACCCATTAATATCACAATAAAGGCAATCAAATTAATCTGGTCTCAAATTAATTTTAAACTTCTTGTTTGAAATTAATATAAATATCTTCTAGACTGCCTATGCACTAGCCATTATTACACTAAGCATGATGACATAATCCAAAATCGACTATCATTACTGTCATTAAATGCACTCACTTCTTTAAGCCCCCAAAATGTCTTTTCCCATTCCTCTAATCAAGAAACCCTTTCATCTTCTCAAAGTTGTATAAAATTGGTATCGCTTCCAAAACAACAAACCGACCTGCGTTCCTCAAAAATCTCTCCACAAATAGAGTCGGTTGCATCATGTGTTCACCAAATCTGCCTAGTCCTCCTCATCGACCCATCTCCCACACTGAATGGCGTCATCGAATGATGGTTCTTCTTGCCACTCCTCCTCCACCAGTGATTCAACGACCTCGTCAAATCTCTCGTCGTGTAAGGAATCGTTCGAGACCCCAGAAAGTGTATCCAATTTCATCCCTTGGACTCCCACAAGAGACAATACGCTACTACACCCGCTCCCATCGCCTCAAATGCTCACCTCGAGCAACCCTCATCTCAGAGGAGCTTCACCAAAACGCCCACAAGGCCAATCCAATGTCAATGTTCCTTTCGATTAGAATCGCAGACCTTCATCCTCTAACTCTACTTCATTAGGATGACTAGCTAGGTCTCCGTTTTATAAATCTAACTTTCCTTTGCCATATCAATGATAAATATGTAATGTGTTTAGTCGCTGTCGTTATTTGACATTTTCTTTTCAGCTAAAAATTAAAAATTTGTCCTGGTACATACTCGTTCATGCCTCATAGCTTTGTCTTGATGAACTTCATCTATACTTCGTAGGCGACCTTACATCTCATGTTATAGATGTATATCTCATACATCCAACAACAATAACATAAGACTCACCATACTTGCTTGTTTTGACTTGATATACCTTAAAGAGAAAACCATTTTGAATGCTTTACTACTCACCAATTGGTTTCACTAATTAAACAACTTACCCTATTTTGCCTCTCCTATCCCAAAAGAAAGCGTATCACACTCCAGTCTTGTAAATCTTCTTACAAGCAATGGAAACACAATTTCTAACCTCGATATCCTTTTATGTATGTCTCATACATGAAAGTTGTGTATCATAAGCTATCTGCACATTAAGAATCTGTAAATATGACAAGTAACTGTATTCCCTCGATAAAGTCTATATTTTCGCAATTACATCCCGCAAATCACCTCGGCATTTCTCAAACGATAGCATGCTCTCTCTACCTGTCAAAATTCATACCTTATGAATTACCATAAGCATGTTCTCCCTCATATTTAGGTTATAATACTCCAAAATTCAATTGATAACTATCAATCTATCTTCAACTTGTGGCCATTAAGGAGGAGAAATTATGAAGTAGTAATGGCCCCAAGCAAAATTATGAAGTAGCAATATGAAGTAGTAATGGCCCCAAGCAATTGAATATGTGAAAGGAGAAATTGAAGTAGTAATGGTAGTAATGGCCCCAAGAAATTGTGAAGTAATAATAACCCCAACTAGTAAGGAGGAGAAAACTAGTAAGTAAATGTGAAATATTAACCCCAACTAGTAAGGAGGAGAGAAATTATTGTAGGCTCCAAGTAATTATAATTATAGTAAGATTAACACTATTCAGAACACTATTCATTAAGAAAGAGAGATTGTAATGTGTCAATCTTTATGTGAAATATTAAGGAGGAGAGATAAACAATTAGTAAGATTAAGAGATAAACAAATATTAAGGAGAAAATTGAAGAAAGAAGAGAAATTGAAGAAAGGAGAGATTGTGAAAATTGCAAGTAATCAATGAACCTTTCAGGAGGAGAGACCGTGAAGAAGTAATGGCCTCAAGTAATTATAAAGGAAGTCAGGCCTTAAGAAATTATAGTAGGATTAACACTATTAAGAACAATATTCATTAAGGAGGAGAGATAAACAATTATTAAGAAGGAGAGGTAGACAACTTGTAGGATCGTTGTAAGATAGTATCTACCCATACAGACTTAACACTATATGACTATTATAATATGTCGACTTGATGAAGATGCTTAATCAAATCGATTAAGTCACTTATACTTTCTACTTCTTGCTTGAGCAACATTCTTCGATCATCCGATGCAAGAAACACACTCTTAAGGCAATATTATCATTTGCCTAATAAACATTTCGCTTATTGCTTCGTATTTGTTCTTCCATTTATTGAGTCTAGAATACTTAGCAATAGGTGACTATACATACGCTATCGCTTGTAAGTTCAACCTAGGGCATGTCTTGATATAAACCGAATATTCGTAGTGGCATGTTATTACTAAGGTTTGAACAACCGCTTTATAGAGCTATATGTATAAGTCAATTGTAGTAATGGTCCCAAGCAAATAGGAGGAGATTGTTAGGAATATGCCCGTAAATCACTGATATATATGTATGCATATTCCAACACGGATTTGCTTGTTCCCATTACAACGCATGTTTCACAAGTGGCTAAAAGGGTGCTGCACGGTTAGTGTGGCAGCTTGTTGAAACAATGCATAGGTCATTAGACTAGGAAGTCTTTGTACATATCCGAGTCTTTGTCCTACCGAATGATGACAAACCTTCATATGAATCAAGCTCTTCAATTTGCCGCTGACGTGACTATCAGATGTCTCACTAGCGCACATTTCCCTTCACATGCCTAAATAGCCATCTCTACATCGCAGCTTCTATATCGGCAGACTCTAGTATCCGCCAAAGCACTTCATCGTAACAACCGAGAAGCTATTTATTCAAGAGGAACATCGTGACCATCGCGGTTTCTACACGCCTTCTATAATGGCATCTCGAATCGCCCAAATCCCTCATCAAAACAACCGCCGAGAAACCGTAAGATCACGAGATACATCGGTCGTTACTCAATGCACTTCAAGACAAAATAGATCCGTTACAAGATCTGTCCGACAAATCCAAGATACGCATCGATGTCCGCACCTTCACGTTTATCCAATAGACATTTCCTCTTCGAACAAGTGTTCGCGGTCTTCAAAGCTTCATTTTAAAAGGCCAAGCACAGACGCCGCACTACGCCAAAGCAATGAAACGTCCACATCAATCACCGTGCATCCAGCTAAGCTCGACACGTCCAACTATGTCCACTCGTGTCCCGCATCATCTTCAAGATTCAAACCTAATCAAGGTCTTTGCCCAACAAATCCAAAATGTACTCGCCTACATCACGAGATTCGATCACCAACGGGCATAAACCTATTCAATACACCAACGGTCACATCTTCTTCTCCACTATATAAGAAGACTCTCATCCTCATTTCTAACAAGTGAGCACAAGAGAACAAGAGAGAGCACAAGCACTCTAACACACAAATTGTGTATGCTTATGCTTGAGAAAGGTTGTGGTATTGATCTTCATTTCTTCAATCCAACCACTCCTTCGAGTGAGAAATCACAAGTGTAAGAACAAACACTTTGTGAGAGAGAGAGAAGAAAATCCAAAAGCCGAGAAGCTTCGCTTGATCAACAACCTTGTTGTTGATTTGAGTTCTTCTTCCTTCAAGAACTCGGCCTCTTCAATGGCCTCAACTCCATCATCCAAGAAGAGACCAAGTATCTTACGATCGAAGCCATCAAGCTTGAAGATGTCCGATGAAGAGCCGAACTTACATGTCCAGATTGCATTCATATCGCAGACTTATACTACATTATAAGTCTGCCGATTGTGCAATAAGGTGTCATCATTGTTGGTCGAGTGCTTAGCACTCGCTTGTTCAAATATATGCTATTTGAACAACTCCTAATATTCTCTTCACAACAAATATATCAAGTTGAAACTACAGAAGATGTCTTAATAAATATTAAATACATCTTCTAATGTATTTTCGATATATTTGATTTCGCTTTCTTCATTTCTCCTTCTTTTTCCTAAGAAGATTGCTAGGTTAGAGATTCTAGGTTGATGTACTAAGCATGTTTGCCTTTGAGCAAACCTCTGCTGAATTTTAATATAAAATATATAATTGTTACATTCAGCCTTGATTTCTCTTTCGTGTATAATTTGCTTTATCATGTGCAATCTGTTTAAGGAAAGTAAATGATGCATCTAATACAGATTATAGTCAACTGTCAAGCTCTCTTTCGATCAAATCTTTACGCTACTTTAATCTAAATTGTTGAACTTATGCTGTTTATTTTTCCGGCTCAAACTCATTTCCATCGCCTAAGTTCAACATACATCTTCCAACTGCATATTTCATATCTCTGATCCTAGATGTCCATGATCTACATCGCGATCTAAGATGTCCGATCACTCTATCTTCACTAATCATTCAAGATGAGGAAGATGATCTATGTGTAGTAATCATTTCATCTACTTTTCAATCTAAATGTAAAATTTGGATGAAATTTTTATTACACCAAGTATAGGCTATTCACCCCCCCCCTCTAGCCTATACACTGAGCAACCCTCGGACCTAACAAATTGATGCATCTAATATAGATTTTAGTTAACTGGTATGCTTCATTTATAATCAAACTTTTACAGTTACTCTAATCTTGTTTGTTATACTTAAGCTGTTTATTCTTCCGCTGCTCAAACTCTTACTCATCAGCTAAGTTTAACAACGTCTTCCATCTGCATGTTCTACAAATCTGCTGATCAAAGTTGTCCAATTAAACAAACATCGGCTAAGCAGTTAGAACTAGGAAGATGACCTAGTTATATTAATCATTTCATCTATTCTTCAACTTAAATGTTAAAATTTGGATACAATTTTTAATATACTATGTATAGGCTATTCACCCCCCCTCTAGCCTATATAATGAGCACTTCACCCTGGACCTAACACATCGAGGTCTACTTGATGGACCTCTTTATGGACCGAAGTCATCTTCCTTTTACCCTTGAGCCGAGCTTCCTCGGTCTTCTTTTCCTCGAGGAGGTGGTTCAGAGTGCTCTTTGGATTATTCTTCACCTTTTCGACCCCGTTGTCTGTAGGGAATTTGATTTTCTGGTGAGCCGGAGAAATCACCATCTTGAACTTTATCTGGGTTGGAAGTCCCAGAATGACATTGTACGGAGAGGGAATATCGAGAACCAAAAAGGTGATGACCTCGGTGCTAGAGTTGTTTTTGGAGCCGAGGACTACCTTTAGGTCAATTGTTCCTTTAACAACAACCTTGTGTCCGGTGAAGCCTTCCAGCTTGATTCCACTCGGGGTTACATGCGAGCTTCCCAGTCCTATTGCCTGGAAGCACTTGTAGAACAGAATGTCCTTCCCTACTCCGGTGTCAATAAGCACTCTCTTCACCCTTCCTCTGCCAATTTTTGCCTCGATGGTCAGAGCATGTCCCCTAGCGGCGGGGTTAGAAGCCAGCTCGCTGAATAGGAATGTGATCCCTTTCTCTCCTTGAACTTGAGGCAGGCTGACAGTATGGTTGAGGCTGTTAATTGCTGTCTTCAGCTTTGTGATGCTCAACCATTCTTCTGTAATCGTATTGACCAGGACCTCGTCCTCGCAGCATTTGTCCCGGGGCCTCCCCGTGGCCTTTCTCTGTCGCCACCTCCTCGCTGCTCGTATCTTCTAAGCTCCCCCTGTCAATCAGCTTCTGGATCTCCTTCTTGAGCTGAATGCAGTCTTCGGTGGTGTGCCCGATGCCATTGTGGTAGGCGCACCTTTTGTTGGGGTTGCGAGGATAAGGAGTCTCCCTCTGTGGTGGAAGTCGGCCAATTCTATTTTCCTGTAGCAGCAAGTTCATGATCTGTTCCCTGGTTGTGTTTAAGGGGGTATAGAACTCCTCTTTCTTGGCCCATTTGTTCTTCCCCTTGCCTTTGCCGTGTCCATTGCTGCTTCCCTCCTTCTTCTGGTCCCCAGACTTGTCCTCCTTCCTCTGTTTCTGCGCCCCAGAGGATTTTTGGTCCTCCTTTTCTTGATCCGCCAAGGTTTTCTCGATGTTCCCAATGTTTTGCGCGACAGTATACATCTCCGCACTGGTAGTAGGGGGTCGCATGCCAATTTCAGATAGGAGCTTGGCAGATCGGCATCCAGTTTGGAAGAAGGCCATTATAGTCTTGTCGGGGACATTCAGCAACTTTTTAGCGACATGCTTAAATCTGTTCAGGTAACTCTCCAAAGATTCTCCAGGTTGCTGTTTGATCCCGCAGAGGTCAGATTCCTTCTTGGGGAGGTCGCCTGCTGATGAGTATTTCTTCAGGAAGGCCTTCTTCAGGTCGTACCAATCGCTGATGGAGCCTTCTTCAAGTTCTTCGAACCAATTGAGGACGACCTCCTCAAATGTGTTGACGAACACAACACACCATAGATCCAGATCCCTGGTGCATACTCTCATTTTTGCCTCGAAGCTCGACACATGGCTCCGGGCGTTTGTGTTTCCTGCGTAGCTTTTTAGGGATGGCAGCTTTAGGCGATGATTTGGAGGAGTGTCTCTGATTCTTCTGCAGAAGGCTGCCGTCACGTTCCCTGATAGCTTGCCCTCTCTGCCTCTTTCGAGGGCTTCCAATCTTTCCTTCATTTTGCGTAGTACCTCGTCTTCCAGGTCGCTGCTCCTGCCCCTCCTTTTAGATCGGCGGTCGTGGCCGTCGATCTTGGAGTATTTATGTGAGGATGCATCGCTGCTAGAGGTACTGTGCTGGATGGACTTGTGTTTTGACCTATAACTGTGATCCTCCTGTGTCCTTCAAGGTCGCTCCTCGTCACGCTCCATCCGGGAGGACCTGTAAGATTTGTCCGGGCTGGGATGTCTAGTTCGGGTCCCCATTCTGGAATGTACACTTCCCCTAGGCCGCTCCCTGTCTGGGGTTCCTAGGCGATCTTTAACGCTGGGTTTCTGGTGCTCCTCCACCCTTCGTCCAAGTCGGCTTTTAGCACTCACCCTGGGAGCATCAACCCTGGACCCCCCATGATAACTGTCAGCCCGCAGACCCCTGGGCTCGCTCCAGCCAGGTCGACCATCGTGGTGATCGTATCAAGGAGGATGAGAGCTCGGGGTTGGTAGCTGAGGTGCCTAGGCGGCTAGTTTGCGGGACAGTTCGTATTCACGTACTTTCAGCTCTCTCTGTTTTTCCAAGAAAGCCCTTTCCTTCCTTATGTGCTCCAACTCGGCGAGGTCGATCTCTTGCTGTGTGGGAGGCAGCCTGTCTCCTATCATGATGAGGTCGTCCTTATCCCCTGAGTCCTCGCTGTCTGAGGAAGTGGGAGTTGCTGTCTGACCATCTCGGTTCGCCCTGACTGGTCCTTTAGCGGGCTGGGCTGCCTTTTTCCCTAAAGCTTTCTTCCTCATCACCCTTACCAGTTTCTGAGCTCGGGTATTTTGATGAAGAGGGAGCCCTGATGAGGGCACATGATCAGGTGATTCTTTCTCAGCTTATTCGAGAGGTTGGCCAGCAGGTGGAGCGGCTGCAGGCGCTCCCGAGGTCGCCGCTGGGGCTGCCTGCTTGGAGACTTGCTTGGAGGCCATGATTGATCACAGGAAACTTCTAGGTCCCGGCAATGGAACCAAACTGATCATGCAAAAAAGATTGAGGGTGACCACGTCTGATCCACGTGTGTAGTCTAGTAGGATTCCGGCTTATGCTGCAGGGATTGCCCTTGAAGTATGAACTGCTTGAAACTTGTGATCAACAAAGAACACCGTAAGGGGGGACTGGGTTGTCCTAGCGATAACCCTCAGGCGTGAGAATTAGCAATACTTCGTAGGAGAGGTAAAGCTAAGAGAGTATGTAAGAAAGTATTTTGCATGTACCTTATGATCCCTGTGAGGGTGCTTATTTATAAGGAGATAAGTTATAATCCTAGTTGGATTCGAAATGGAAGATACGATCAATTCCCATTTCTTTCGGATTACGTTTCCTTGTATGCTTAGGACTGATATATACAGAGTAATAGCAGGACTCTTTCCAGTTGAGAGGTGATTCCATAGAGGACTCTATTTTGTCGAGCTGAGAGGGGTTACGTCGAGGTCGGTCTGGTATGTACCCAGGTCGCTCGATGTAGTCAAGGTCGGCCTGTCATATGTCCAGGTCGCTTGATGCTATGTGGTCGGCCTGGGATGTCCCCAGGTCGCATTATAGGTCCTCGTGTCAGCGTACTGGGAGAGTATACTAGTGCGGTAAGCGACCTGTCGCGATGTGATTTCCAGGTCGTCATATCGATGTGGGCGTACGTCACCTCGGCGTTTGCCTAGCTGGAGGCTATGAGGTCGCGATGTCTGCCACGTGTCTAGCTGAAGGTTGAGGTCGTTCATTAGTAATAAAATATCACATATTTTCTAAAAATATGATCGATAAATGTTTTTAAATTTTTTATAATGAAACATGAAACAAGTCATAAGCATAAATGAGATAACATATTTATTAAAAATAAATATAATTAGAAAAAGTAAAGTCACCTCGTTTTGTTGATATGTTAGGAATTAAAAGGTAATTTGAAAATAAGAAATATATTAATCCACTTCAAATGGCAAGTATTTAATTTAAGGGTAGTTTTGTCCAAATATGTATTTATTTCATATAATAATTAGTAATGTAGTGGATTAACAAAAACTGTAGTAGAAATAGTCTCTTCCTTTAACAAATGAATAACTATTGTAAAATTATAATTTTGGATCATTTAAACGTAATTCATTATATCTTTCTCCTTTGTATCAAAAAAAAGGAAAAAATATTATATTAAAAAAATAATGCAACTAATGGTATTAGGGCATATACAACGATAAAATTCTAATTACGAGTTAAGAGTATAGTTAATGATGAAAGCTCGTTTAGTCGTGCTTTTTGGTTTAAACATAGGGACAAAATGGAGCTTATTTGCAAAAGATACGTTTCAATGCTGCGGGACAAAAAATTGCATTTTTTAAACGCAATTGCGTTTTAATACGCTAAAATTCTCAGTTTTTTTCCAAAACTTAGGTTTTAAAATTCTGCTAAAAAGAAAACTGTGTTTTAAGTGATACCCCAAACGCATTTATAAAAAAAAAGTTATATTTTTAAAACGCTTCACCAAACGAACTCGTAAAGTATTAGCGATGTCAAATCATGAGACTCGTTACTTTTTTTTCTCACAATTAAGAATCGTATGTTAGACAATTTGATTAAAATAACGTTTTAAAATGTGAAGAGATACTCCTTTTATTCCAAAATAAGTGCTGTTATTCCATTTTATCCCAAAATAAGTATTCTCTTTCTATTATGTGAACTTTTTATAATATCTTTATTCATTGGAGATAAAAAAAGAGAGAAAGTTTCATTAATTTGACAAGATGGTATTAAAAAAAATAACTTAGTGTCAATTCTTTCCTTATGAAGTACTTATTTTAAATTGTTTTAAAATAAAATTGCTGACACTTGTTTTAGAATGGAAGAAATATTATTTTTCTCAATTTTATTTAATAATGAAATAAAAGTGAAAAGGATGAAACCAAACAAAGCCTTATTCTTACATATATTCGGAAATAAATAGTGTGAAATCGACCAAAAATCATGTTCACCCCCTTGATGACCATGCGGCATACTTATTAGAACATGGGCTTGAGTCTTATTGACTTGGGGTGTAAATGGTTCGATTTATGCCAAAATCACAAACTGAACAACCTCTTGTTGGTACCATTTTTTTCAAACCAAACAAAATCGTCTGAGGCTTGAAATCGAATCGAATCGAATCGAACTGAACTGAACCGAACCATTTAGTTTGGTTTGGTTCGGTTCAATTTTATGGTTCAAAGAAATTTATTTTTGATTAATTATTTTTTCAGAACCACTGAAGAGATATTGAAAAGGAAAAAGACAATGTCAATTTTTAAATATTGAAAAAGAAGAAGAAATTTAAGACTAATTTTATTAAGATCGAAAGATATTACGATGGCTGAGAATATATTTTGGTTTTATGAGGTGTGAGAAAGAATGTCAAAGAAGTGAAAAGAAGAGAGTGCAAGCAAGGTGAGATAGACAATGGCGGACAAATGGTGAGGCGTGACATTGCGTTGATGTGAGAGAAAAAAAGAGAAAGTTGAGAGACAAAGACGTTAGATTACCATCTTTACTCTTAGGTTTTTTAGATCTCAAACGGTTCAAATTTTTTAAAACAAATCAAATGACTATACATATGTATATATGTGTGTGTGTATATATATATATATATATGTATATATATATATATGTATTTGTATATGTATATGTGTATATGTATATGTATGTATATATATATATATATATGTGTGTGTGTGTGTGTGTGTGTGTGTGTGTGTCTATGTGTCTGTGTGTGTGTGCGCACGCGCGTGTATATATATATGTGTGTGTATATGTGTGTGTGTGTATTTATATGTGTGTGTGTGTGTGTATATATATATGTGTGTGTGTGTGTGTATATATATATGTGTGTGTGTGTGTGTATATATGTATGTACATATGTGAACACCCTCGGTTACTCACCTTACACGTGGGCATCATCACATGGCTATCTCACGACCTATGAGTGCCAGGTCGACGACATGGGGGCATAGGAGCCCGCCAAAACCGGTCAGCTCGGGAGGTAGAGACCGCATCCATCATAGCGCCCGGCGAAGACGGCAACTGCGAGGCCGAACGGTCGACCTGGAGTGATGGGCGACCTGGTACCCGTTCTACGACGACTCACTCCACCTCGGTGTACCTCATACACTGGTACAAGGGGTCTGATTGAGCGACCTAGGACTATCCTAGGGCGACCTCATAGACAACAGACGACCTGGCAGAGGCCATGCCAACCTTGGTGACATCGAACGACCTGGCGTACGCCATGTCGACCTCTACCGTGTCCTCCTAGCTCGGTAGGACAGAGTTCTATATGGATTCACACTACTTGAAGAAGAGTCCTGATACAATTCTTCTCCACATCTCACTCCTATACATATAAGGTAACGTGACCCGAAAGATATGGGGATTACTCCTATTTTGAATCTGATAAGGATAGTGATCACAACCCTATAAATAGCACCCTCAGCAGGGCTCATAAGGTACGTGCATACAGACTTGCTTCTATACTGTCTCAGCTTTATCACACCTACACAGCATTGCTAATTCTCACGCCGGAGGGTTATCGCTGGGACAACCCAGCACCCCTAACGGTGTTCTTTGTTTGACTACAAGTTTTCAAGCAATCTTCAAAGTCAATCCCTGCAACGTCAGTCGGAATCCTACCTAGACTACACACGTGGACCAGACACGACACCCAATCCTTTTTTGGCGTGATCAGTTTGGTTCCGTTGCCAGGACCTTTGTTTTCATGATCAAAGCATGACATCTTCTAAGCAAGTCTCTAAATCTACCGCTCCAGCAATAACACCAGGCATACCCTCCGCCGCTCCGCTTGTTGGCAACTCCCCTGGACAGCCTGAAAAAGAGTCACCAGTGATACCCTCATCAAGGCTTCCGCTTCACCAAAACACACGAGCTCAAAAACTGGCCAGAGCAATGAGAAGGAAAGCTTTGGGAAAGAAGGCAGCACAAACAACCAAAAGCCCAAACTTAACAACCCGTAATGGCCAGACGCCCACCCCACCAAAAGATATGAGCAGAGAGGGAGAACTCACAGAGATCGGCCTAGGAAGGCCCCGAGGGTTAATACCGACGATGACGAAGTCCTGGTCAACACAATTACGGAGGAATGGTCGAGCATCACCAAAATAAAGACAGCAATAAACAGCCTCAACCATACTGTCAGCCCGCCAGCCGTTTGGGGGGAGAAGGGGATAACATTCCTACCCAGCGAGCTGGAAGCTAACCCCGCCGCAGGAGGACATGCCCTAACAATTGAAGCAAAGATTGGCAGAGGACGAGTGAAAAGAGTGCTCATCGACACAGGGGCAGGGAAGGACATACTATTTTATAAATGCTTCCAGGCAATCGGGCTAGGAAGCTCGCACTTAACCCCGAGTGGAATTAAGCTAGAAGGTTTCACCGGACACAAGGTCGCCGTCAAGGGCACGGTCGATCTCAACGTAGTCCTCGGTACCAAAGATAACTCCCGCACCGAGGTCGTCACTTTCCTGGTCCTCGACATCCCCTCTCCGTACAACGCTATTCTGGGACTCCCAACCCAGACCAAATTTGAAATGGTGATCTCTCCAGCTCATCAAAAAATCAAATTCCCAACTGACAGCGGGGTCGGAGAGGTAAAGAATGATCCCAGAAGCACTCTGAATCACCTGCTGGAAGAAAGGAAGGCCGAGGAAGCTCGGCTCAAGGGAAAACGAAAGATGACTACAGACCATGAAGAGGCTACCCCAAAGACCCTCAATGACAAACGATTGAAGTCCATCATAATCAAGGAACGTTCGAAAACAAACACTCCGGACGAACAGGCATAGCAATTAGCGCGGACTGGCCATCCCAGCCCGCACACAGAGGCCAACACAAGCGACGACAGGTTCAATACGGACGCCGGGCTCACCGACTCCCCTCAAGCCGAGCTCGCTGACCTACCTCAAGCCGAGCTCACCGACCCCCCTCAAGCCAAGCTTGCTGACCTACCTCAAGCCGAGCTCGCCGACTTCCCTCAAGTCGAGCTCGCTAACCTGCCTCAAACTGAGCTCGCCGACTTCCATCAAGCCGAGCTAGCCAACATCCTCACCCCTAACCCTGAGGAAAACCCGGATGACGACCTGCCCGACGTGTCCACCCCAGCCACCGAGCAGGCCGACTCATGCCAGGACACCAATCGCGACTCTAGGAGGCCACCAAAGGTTGTCACAGTAGAAAGCCTGGATCCGAGAGATCAACCAGAAATACAGCCCCATGAAGACCTCGACGAGGTAATCATCAACTTCGACTACCCTGAGCAGAAAGTCAAGGTCGGGCTGGAAATTGATAAAGAGGAAAGGGAAGCAATAATCACATTCCTCAGGGAGAACAGAGATGTATTCGCGTGGAGGACAGAAGACATGGAAGGAATTAGCGAGGAGGTCGCTGTACACAAGCTGAATGTCGACCCAACAATAACTCCTATACAGCAACGACCTAGAATATTCTCTCCCGAAAAACAGGCAGCAATCAAAGAAGAGGTCGACAAGCTGCTAAAGGCAGGAATCATTGAGGAAATCTTCTATCCAACCTGGATCGCAAACGTCGTAATGGTCAAAAAGACCAATGGAAAATGGAGGATGTGCGTCGACTTCACTGACTTAAACAAAGCTTGCCCCAAAGACTGGTACCCACTACCAAGAATAGATCAGCTCGTAGATGCAATCTCAGGCCACAAAATACTCAGCTTCATCGACGCATACTCAGGGTACCATCAGATATGCATGTGGCTAGCGGACCAGAAGCTGAAGGCCTTCCGAGCAGCAGGGACCATTTATTGCTACAAGATGATGCCCTTCGGGCTCAAAAACGCAGGGGCTACTTATCAACGGATGGTAAACAAAGTCTTTGGAGACCAGCTCAGCAGAAACGTAGAAGCCTACATTGACGACATGGTCATCAAGATAAAGCAAGCAAACCACGTCGACGACCTGAACGTGACCTTCTCAAATCTCAGGAAAAACAAGATGAAGCTCAATCCAGCCAAGTGCGCCTTCGGAGTAAGGGCAGGTAAATTCTTGGGGTACATGGTGAACGAAAAGGGGATAGAGGCTAACCTGGAAAAAATTCAAGCCCTGGTAGACATGAAAGCTCCCAGCTCGATAAAGGAGGTACAATGGTTGAACGGGAGGATCACCGCACTGGGGAGATTTATAGCGAAATCAGCAGAAAAAAGCCTTCCATTCTTCAAAACGTTACGAGGGAGCAAGAAATTCGCCTGGAATGAAGACTGCGACAAGGCCTTCGCCGAGCTAAAATCTTACTTGGGCAGCCCGCCATTATTGACCCCGTACAGGAGAACGCCTATACATCTACCTCGCCGCCTCGGACACACTGCCGCAGCTAGCCTTGCTAAGTGAAAGAGAAGTCGTTCGAGGCCAATATACTACGTCTCCCATGCACTCACGGATGTGGAAACCACTTAAACGTGGAGAAAGTAGTGTTAGCCCGATCATAGCGCAAGAAAGCTCACCCAAGACTTCCAGCCCATGCCTTGACGGTTTACACCGACCTCCCACTCGCATGCATACTTCACAAACCGGATGTGGCCTAAGAATGCTAAAATGGTCGCCGAGCTCTCGTGATTCGACATCACATACGAGCCGCAAGGCAATTAAGGCTCAAGTACTCGCAGACTTCATTGCTGAAGCATCATTTGTCAAGCAGGATCACAACCCGGCCGAGCTAGCAGCCAGCTCGCCGCGTCCTCCCATCACACCCAGGAAGATTGGAACAGCCAGCTTGCCCCGTCCTCGACCCTCGCTCCATTGGACACTGTATGTTGACGGCTCAGCTGGAAAGTCGCGGCGCAGCTTATCCCTACACTCACCGATGGAGGAGAATTCAAGAAAGCTCTACGGTTCAGTTCCGGCCTCCAACAACCAAGCGTATGAAGCCCGATCGCGGCCTCGAGCTCGCACCGGAACTAGGGGCTTACCAGTGGTCATCTTCGACTCCTGCCGTGAAACAAATTTTGGGGGAGTATGGGGCTAATCACCCCACATTGTCGAAATACTGTGATCTTGCAAAACACCTGCTGGAAAAATTTGAATATTGGGAACTACAGCAGGTAGACAGAGCTAAAAATGCGCGAGCTGACCACCTATCCAAAATCGCACATCAGATATCAGCGACCTCCCTCAAGACGTATGGTTGGAAACCCTCGAGTCACCATCAGTCAACAAGGAGGAAGCCATGCCCATCAACTCGACAGAAAGATGCTGGATAGATGACATACATGATTATATCGAGCACGGCACATTACCTGAAGAAAGAGACCTGGCCCAACTCATAAGGAAGAGAGCAGCTCGCTACACAGTGATTACTGGAATACTATACAGAAGGTCGTTCACCAAGCCGTTGCTCAGATGTGTCCGACCAGAGACAGTAGAAGACCTCCTCGCCGAAGTCCATGAAGGAGTATGTGGGGGCCACCCAGGCGCGAGGTCATTATCAGACAGAATCCTCTTCCACGGCTACTACTGGCCGACCTTGCGAAAAGATGCAGAGTCTTATTGCAGAAATGCGACAAGTGTCAAAGGTTTGCTAATATCCCAAGACTACCATCGGTTCCGCAGACGCCAGTAGTTGCAGCCTGGCCATTTGATATGTGGGGAGTCGACCTCATAGGACCCTTCCCAAAAGCCAGGGGAGGTTGTGAGTACGTAATAGTGGCAGTAGACTACTTCACGAAATGGATAGAAGCAAAACCACTAGCTACCATAACCGAGGAAAAGGTAATAAGCTTCATACACGATTACATCTGGTGCCGATTTGGTTTACCTCGAGCCATTGTGTCCGACCATGGCACCCAATTCTCCACTAAGTTCACTCAGAGATGCGAACAAATGAATGTCAGGCATTGGAAATCCTCAGTTGCTCATCCCCAAGGAAACGGTCAGGCCGAAGCAGGGAACAAGAAGATCCTCCATGCCTTAAAAAGAAATCTGGATGAGAAGAAAGGTCGATGGCTCGACGAGCTGCCCATTGTATTATGGGGAATACGCACCTCGGTCAGAGGCTCAACTGGGGAGACACCCTTCACACTGGTGTACGGATCAGAAGCAATGGCCCCCGTAGAAATGGCCTTACCAACACTGAGGGTATCCCACTTCGACGAGCTAGACAACGTAACAGCTCGGGGGCTCGACCTCGACAATCTGGAAGAAAGAAGGTTAGAAGCAAGGCTCAGGATGATCAACTACAAGCAGCTCGCCAAAACTCACCACGACAAGCGAGTTAGAACAAGATCATTCAACATTGGAGACTGGGTACTCAGGAAGATCGAAGTGACAGGCAGAAATGCTGGAAGGAACAAACTCTTCCCAAATTGGGAAGGACCGTTCAGAATTACGGGCATAATCAAAGAAGGGACTTATCGACTAGCTAAACAAGATGGCACACCGCTCAAGAACCCTTGGCATACAGATCATTTGAAAAAATACTATCACTAATGTAACACTGTTGCGAAAGTTATCAATAAAACAGAATTCTTCCTATCCGAAATCGATGGCAAGTTTATATGCTCTTAAAAAGGCACCTCACCATGCGAGGTCACCTTACGACCTACTCTTCACCAGTTGAAGAAGATCGTAAGTTAAAAAGGCACCTCGCCATGCGAGGTCACCTTACGACCTACTCTTCACCAGTTGAAGAAGATCGTAAGTTAAAAAGGCACCTCGCCATGCGAGGTCACCTTACGACCTACTCTTCACCAGTTGAAGAAGATCGTAAGTTAAAAAGGCACCTCGCCATGCGAGGTCACCTTACGACCTACTCTTCACCAGTTGAAGAAGATCGTAAGTTAAAAAAGGCACCTCGCCATGCGAGGTCACCTTACGACCTACTCTTCACCATGAAGAAGATCGTAAGTTAAAAGGCACCTCGCCATGCGAGGTCACCTTACGACCTACTCTTCACCGTTGAAGAAGATCGTAAGTTAAAAGGCACCTCGCCATGCGAGGTCACCTTACGACCTACTCTTCACCTGAAGAAGATCGTAAGTTAAAAGGCACCTCGCCATGCGAGGTCACCTTACGACCTACTCTTCACCATGAAGAAGATCGTAAGTTAAAAGGCACCTCGCCATGCGAGGTCACCTACGACCTACTCTTCACCAGTTGAAGAAGATCGTAAGTTAAAAAAGGCACCTCGCCATGCGAGGTCACCTTACGACCTACTCTTCACCAGTTGAAGAAGATCGTAAGTTAAAAAGGCACCTCGCCATGCGAGGTCACCTACGACCTACTCTTCACCATTGAAGAAGATCGTAAGTTAAAAGGCACCTCGCCATGCGAGGTCACCTTACGACCTACTCTTCACCGCTGAAGAAGATCGTAAGTTAAAAAGGCACCTCGCCATGCGAGGTCACCTTACGACCTACTCTTCACCAGTTGAAGAAGATCGTAAGTTAAAAAGGCACCTCGCCATGCGAGGTCATCTTACGACCTACTCTTCGCCAGCTGAAGAAGATTGTAAGTTGAATATGTTTTAAAGCACTCACTCAAACTGAGAAAATTGGAGGAACGATCAAACTTACAGAAAAACGAACACGGCTATACCAAATAAAGTTACATCATCGCACGAATAGTATCAGAATAAATAAAAGTGTTTAAGGCACACAGGCCAAACGAAGTAATAAAAATTGTTTCATTACAAAGCCCGCAGGCTCAAATCAACTCGGCACAGCGAGGTCATGGATCAGCTCGGCTCTCTGCCTCAAAGACCACTTTGGCGTGAGCATCTTGATTAGATTTGGATCCCTTGAATTCATTCAACTTAAAATCACCGTCAAACTCCACAGCGTCACCATCATCCAAAGCATCGAGCAAATATGGAAGATTATTGCTAAACGGGGAAGGAGGCGCCCAAGGATCGCGACCTTGTTCAGCGTCCTTCCTCGCTATTAGCTCGAGCTCTTCAGATCTATAGGGAACAAGCTCGTGGCCATGACGGGCGAGGTCACCCCTGTGTGCAGCACTTCCCCACTTGACCAAGTCTCGAAGAGACACCCCGCAGGCGGCAGCTACTCGCAGAATCTGGGCCTTCCCTTTCTCATAATTAGAGAAAATCTCATTTCGATACGTCTGAGTCTTCTTGAACTCGCTGATAACAGTTACCGAGCTGAATGCCTTCTTCGCTGCTGCCAACTGACGCTCAAGGTCGCTAACCTTACCTTCCAGACTCAGCTTCGTCTTGGTCAGCTCGCCCTGGGCATTGAAGGTCTCCCCCCGGGATGTTGACAACTCGGCCCTGACACTAGCGAGCTCACCTCGTAAACGGGTCACCTCCTCGGAGAGCTTGTTGGCAGCTTCGACCTTCTCAGCGGCCAGATCTTGGCTCAGCTTTACGTCGCTCTTAGACTTTTCAATATCTCTCTCTAGCTCGGATATGCGAGCTCGAGCTGCATCCAGATCTGCCTTGTTCGCTCCTTCATTGATCTGCTGTTCGAGATTAGCGACCTGAGTCCTCAACGCTTTCCTCTCCTTATTGGCAGCAGCTAGCCTGTTGGTATACGACCTGATAGCCGTAGCCGCCTGAGGAGCGAGCTGGACATTAGGTGAGACAATAACTAAGGGCAAGTAAAACCAAAAGACAAAACTTACACTTATCAGATTGCCCCCAATAACTCCTGTGAGGTGGGAAGGAGAATAGCCGTCATACACAGCACCCAGGTCGTCGTTACAAATTTCGAGGACAACGGCCTTCCCAATCTCAACACCCTGGGCAGCCTGGCTCGACTCATGCTCCGCCTGTTTGGGAGTAGCCGAGCTGGAAGGGGAAGGTGTATTCTTAGCTGGGCTCGTCACGCTGTGGACATCCTTCTGGACCCCCTCATCAGACACCGTAACCACTGCCGTCTCCTCGATTCTCAATTTCTTCGGGGGCCCCGATCCAGATGACGACCTGGTCCTCTTCCCAGCCGATTTCAAACTAGCGGCCTCCTTTCCCTTGTCAGCACCCACTGACACAGTGGGAAGCACCTCGCCGGTTCCCGCCAAGTTTGCCGTCACCCGAGCTCGACCCAATTGTTCCGAGCGAGCTGATTTGGCTTGTACTCTCTTGCCTGCGCTCCCCCTCATAGCATCGAGGTCCTCCATATCTACAAAAAGAAATACAAGTCAGAAACAGTTGGAAGTATCAAGCAACTAAACAAGGTTCAATGAAGCGAGGTAAACCAATCAACAGGCAGCCCCTCTCTGAATCTCGCCAACAGTCAGGGCAGTATTTTTGGAAGATCAAATCATTATGCCTGTGCCATCCCGGAAAACACTCAAACTCAGGGAACGTGCACATCGGTTCAAAACCAGCTGTCCTCTTCGACGACAATCCAGCAATAAAAAGCAATTTCTCACTGTTAATGATTTCCCTCCAATCGTAAAACCTCACTTGAGTACCACCTCGCACTCCCAAGGGCACCTCAAGAGCCTGCTTAGCGAGCTTGTCATAATCGTCTAGCTCGGTGTGACGAACTAGAGTGTATGGCTCTTCGACTGGCACCCTGAAATTCCAGCCTAGCCTACTTTCTACCACAATAACCTTATCAGCCCAGTAGGGGACCTTGCTGGGAGGATCGGAAAACAACTTAACACCATAGTTATGGCCCTTTGCTTGCAGCCGATTGTTGTTTCGATCGAGGTGGAAGTAATAACAAAACAGAGACATAGTTGGCTCGAAACCCAACAGGCGGGTGCACACAATAAAGCACAAAAGAATCCTCATGGTGTTCCAAGTCAGGTCGAGAGGGACTGTCGAGGTGACGTCCAGAAACTCGCATATGAAGGGATCAAGGGGGAATCGAAGCCCCAGATCAAAAAAGCTTAAGTAGAATCCAACCCGGCTCCTCAACTTTCTTAGAGTGTTCAGGTCGAGCATTGGGTCAGGGAGAAGGCCGAGGTAATAGTCGGGGTCGCAAAAGAATTTCGAAGACCATGTGGCTACATCCGACGAAGTAATCCTATTTCGCCAATCCCGAAAGGCGCGACCACTAGCACTCTCTTCGGCAGCAACCTTCGATTTCTTCTTCTTGGGGCGAGGAGCTCGCAAATAATAATTTACATCATAGAAGCTCGACGTGGTCGAAAAGCTTGGCCCAGCAGCCAAAGTGGAAGATCGAGCTGGCCTGGTCCGCGCAGCTCGACCTTCATCGAAATACAAATATAGCAAGCTCGTCATGGCCGCATCATATCCATCGAAGATCCTCATAGAAGTACCAAAGGGGATATTATCGACCTTGAAGGGGTCATCTTCGGGGACCACCAAGCCCTCTAAGTTCGCTCCCCAGGTGACCAACAAATCGCGAGCTTCACTTGGGAATACGACCTGCCAATCCCCATCCTCGCACTTAAAAATTGCCTTTCCCTTTTGCGGCCTAGCAAAAAGCAGACCTAGATTTGCGTGTTTTACCCTCATGTTCGTATGAGGAGAACACGAGGAAGACGAGCTAAAGGAAGAAATGATTCAAAGAAGAAATGACGCCAAAGTACTATTGCGATTGCCTGAGGTACGGTCACTACGGAGACAATGACGATCCTCAGGAAAATCGCTGGAAAAATACTGAAAACACAAAGGAAATACAGCTAGAAGGATAAGGAGACTAACCTAAAATAGCTGAGAGGAGAGGAAGACAAAGGAATAGCTGTAAGATTTGAGCTTTTGGAGAAGGAAAGAGCCTGCCGGAAATCGTCTGGAATCGCCGGAAGAAAACTGGAAACTTCTGGAGATAAAACCTAAAACACGAAGGAACGAATACTTATATAGGGTCCGAAATACCCCGGGTCGACCCAAACAGAAGGCGCGGACTTTGGAACGATGACGTTTTAAGATTGGAATGGTAACCGCCCGTTTTTGAAATTTGAAAAGCTCTGACACAGGAAAATGCCTTGGAAATCGTGAACAATAAATGCGCACATGTATCGAAAAGATCAAGTACAGCAGAGAAGTTCGACGTGGGAATCAGAACACTCACCTTGTGACAATTCAGCTCGGAACGAAGACACGACTTCCTGAGTACGAGGATAAATCCTCTCTCTCAGAAGTAGGGGGGCTACTGAATACCCTCGGTTACTCACCTTACACGTGGGCATCATCACATGGCTATCTCACGACCTACGAGTGCCAGGTCGACGACATGGGGGCATAGGAGCCCGCCAAAACCGGTCAGCTCGGGAGGTAGAGACCACATCCATCATAGCGCTCGCCATTGCGAGGCCGAACGGTCGACCTGGAGTGATGGGCGACCTGGTACCCGTTCTACGACGACTCACTCCACCTCGGTGTACCTCATACACTGGTACAAGGGGTCTGATTGAGCGACCTAGGACTATCCTAGGGCGACCTCGTAGACAACAGACGACCTGGCAGAGGCCATGCCAACCTTGGTGACATCGAGCGACCTGGCGTACGCCATGTCGACCTCTACCGTGTCCTCCTAGCTCGGTAGGACAGAGTTCTATATGGATTCACACTACTTGAAGAAGAGTCCTGATACAATTCTTCTCCATATCTCACTCCTATACATATAAGGTAACGTGACCCGAAAGATATGGGGATTACTCCTATTTTGAATGTGATAAGGATAGTGATCACAACTCTATAAATAGCACCCTCAGCAGGGCTCATAAGGTACGTGCATACAGACTTGCTTCTATACTGTCTCAGCTTTATCACACCTACACAACATTGCTAATTCTCACGCCGGAGGGTTATCGCTGGGACAACCCAGCACCCCTAACGGTGTTCTTTGTTTGACTACAAGTTTTCAGGCAATCTTCAAAGTCAATCCCTGCAACGTCAGTCGGAATCCTACCTAGACTACACACGTGGACCAGACACGACACCCAATCCTTTTTTGGCGTGATCAATATGTATATATGTATATATATATATATGTACATATGTATATATGTATATGTATATGTATATATGTACATATACATATACATATATATATATATATGTATATATGTTTATATATATATACATATACATATATATGTGTGTGTGTGTGTGTGCACTTGGTTTGGTTAGGTTTGGTTCGGTTTCACCCTTAAAATCACAAATCGAACCGAACCGACAGATTTATAAAATTTTCAAGCCGTGACCGAACCACCCTAGTCTAAAACTGAACCAAACCGCTCGTTTGAGTTTGGTTCGGTTCATTTCTGTAGTTTGGCGGTTCAAATTTACACCCGTATTATTGACCTTTTTGTAGCTTATACCTATGCATTTGCACGTAACCTAGGTTCACGAGAAATACGAAATTCTAGAAGGCAAACATCGCCAAAGCAACCTCTTTGACCATAGCAAAATACAAGTTTTATTTTAACCATTTTAAAAATTATTTCTATTGTTTCAATTAAAAATTTTACTTTTAATATTTGATCAACTTAATTAAAGTTTGATCAACGATTTACATAATTTATTTGTGGCAATAACAAAAAAGACCATTTTATGAAAATTTTCTGTAAGACAGAACTCTCTGACTCAACCTACCGTGTGTTGGAGGGTTGAGCTGCAACAGAGTGGGGCTCTGTCTTACGAATTATGATCCGTAAGGTCTCACAGGAGAGCTATTATTTATTTGTTCATACAAAATCATAAAAGTTATAATCATAGTACTCCATTCTTTTATGTAAGTTTTAGTGAATGAGATTTTATTTTGAAAACATAATTAAATATGTTAAATTTTAATTTGATTTAGTCACATAATGACTTCGGAAGGAAGGGAGTACAAAAGTTTCGAACTAGTGGCACTTCATTGGATTTTAACGGGAATACGCGTACATAAAATAGAATTAAAAAAAGGAATAATGACACTATTAGTCCCTTGACTATGAACTTATTCACGATTAGTCCTTTAGCAAAAATTCGCATCTTTTTTTTCCCTAACAATTAAAATTGTCACGCGGGCAATCCTTTTGATGGATGTCGTTAAAAATATTTCGTTAACTCCTCCATGTGCAAGTGAAATGACCTTTTTTTAGGCATTAATGAAATTTCACCTACCTCTTCTTCTTCCCCCACCCCTCTCCCTCTCTCTCCAGCCACTCCTTATCACCATTGAAGATGTTAACCAAGAATCCATACCCAAATCGAAAATGAAGAAGCCGGAAGAATTTGGGTTGCAAATCTCCAGTTCAAACACAAATCGATTGATTGATTTGTTTAGCTTTAACTAATTCTCTTGCAAACAACAAAAATTTGTTCCAGTTTCCTTCCCAGTTATATATCGAAGAATTCTAGTGTTGTCTAGTTTTCTACTTCAAGAGCATCTCCATCAGCTCAACAACGTCAACTTTTTTCGCCACGTCCTCCGCGTGTAGTAACCAATCACCGGATCTGGTACCAATGACGTCGTCTTAGTCACCTCTTCTCTACCTTTCTTCGTCATCATCGAGCTCCTTGCTCCTCCGCTTCCGGACACCTCGCCTAACGATGTCACTGTGTATCTACGCCTGCTCACAACAATGGAGAGCCTATTCAAAAATCGAGAGAGAGAGAGAGATTAAGGAGTCGCTATCCGCAGCAGCGAACGAAAACCTCAGGGATTTGATTTCTCTCTCCCTTTATCGAATGCTTTGCTCTAGGGTTGCAAATTTGAGATGGGGATTTGATATTGGCTTTTAGGGCTTTTATAATAGGAAATACTGCAATTAGGGCTTTTATAGATTCATCACTTGATTTCTTTGTTGATTGGGTGTAAAAATGTTGTGGGTCAGTCTCATATTTTTTGAATTAGGGTTTATAGATAGTTTAATTGGAATCTGGGTTTCATTTCATGGATTTATGATTGATTTAAGCTAAACAAATCAATAAATTGATTTGTGTTTGAACTGGAGATTTGCAACCCAAATTCTTCCGGTTTCTTCATTTTCGATTTGGGTATGGATTCTTGGTAACATCTTTAATGGTGGTAAAGAGTGGTTGGAGAGAGAGCGAGAGGGGTGGGGGAAGAAGAAGGGTAGGTGAAATTCCATTAATGCCCAAGAAAAAGGCATGTGACTTGCACACGAAGGAGTTAACGAATTTTTTTTTAACAATATCCATCAAAAGGACTGCCCGCGTGACAATTTTAAGTGTTAGGGACAAAAACAATGCAAATTTTTGTTACGGGACTAATCATGGATAAGTTCATAGTCAAGGAACTAGTGGTGTCATTATCCCATTAAAAAATTAAAAGTTTTACCAACACTTGATTTTACTATGAAAATTGAAATCATCTCTCCGAGATACGAGTAAGAAGTGTAGGGAGTATATATTACTGTTTGTTAAGAATGAGAAAATGTATAATTAATGGTTTCGTAAAATTATGTGGCATGCTATGCATAGTGCATCACGATCAATAGCACCACACTATATAATGTCCAAGTGATCGACTTAAATAGTGAGGTTTATTTTATATCTACTTTGAACATTTTGGTATTATAATGTCCCGCTATTAGCCGTAGTGCACAACGTAGGCATGCTACGTATGATCCAAAACCATTGAATATTTTCTCGTTAAGAATGGCCAATGGAATTGAGTTATATATTCAAGTTATTTTGCTAGTTGCGTCTAGACATGCCAATTCGGTTTTAAAAATGGGAACCGAACCAATTTTGGAACCGTCCAAACCGTGAACCGTCATGAACCGAAACTGGATTGAGACGGTTTGGTTCCAGTTTACATTTATCAGGAACCGTGAACCGTCGCTTCCAAATCGGTTTAAAACTGCCAGTTCCAAACCACCAAAAAACTGTTCAAAAATTGCCAAATTCAAATTTTAAACGTTTAAAACATTAAATTTGAAACCATCTGCTCCTACATGTTACACGCCTATTCCTACTCTGACCTCTGTAGACATTAGACTTGATGAAAGACTAGAGGAGACTTGATGAAAGGCTGGAGGAGTCTAGCAGAGTAAATTTTGAATGTCAAAATCAATCTATTATATCATGATGTTTAACACACCCTAAGCATTTTATTTAAGTTTGTATTTTGATATTTAATAGCATATTATAACACTTGTTTTACTCTTCATAATAGATTTTATAAATTAAAAATAAAAATAAATGTTAAAAAAACTAAAAAAATCAAAAACTAAAAATCGGGATATCGGGAAACCGGAACCAGACATCCACGGTTCGATTTTAGTGTACCTTGTCATGGTTTGTAAAATCGTCGGTTCCGAACCGGAACTGGTTTAGGCATGTCTAGTTGCGTCTCTACAAATAATTACCTCTTTAGGAAACTATAGGCTTCTATTTAAAATGACTTGCGTAAAAATGATCTCCAATAAATCAAAAATTATTTCAAAAAGTCACCATTGATATTTTGAGAAGTAAAGGGAGGAGGTGAAGCTACTTTGTGGGAGGTGGTAGCTTAGAAAGGGTTAACTTAATTAACGCCTTCTTGCAACAGTTTCTCTTTGTGAATTGAAGAAGATAGCAGCAACAGGAAGGCCAAGCTCATTCATGGCGGCGAAATCTCGAGTACTGAAATGATCGACGGAGGCAGGATAAGTTATCGTTTGTTGTCTCCTTTGCTGCCTGAAGAGTACAAATACAAACCTATGTATACCAATGCAAGGCATCGGGTTCTCATAGCTCGCTACTTCCGTTCCTGTCATCGCAATAGCAGTCAGTACTCTCTCTCTCTCTCTCTCTCTCTCTCTCTCTCTCTCACACACACATACACACGCACACACAAACACATATAAAGGAATTTTCAGTAAGAAAGTTGGAAGAAAGGACTTACCAAATGTTGCATCTGTAGTGCCCGGAATATCTGTCACCATCCTAGAAGGTAAATAGTAGCAACCAATTGTTAGCTCTAATTCTTCATCTCCACTCCTATTATGATTTTTGATTGGATAATGGATATATATATATATATATATATATATATATATAAATCGAACTGTTTGACCTATTTTTGACAAAACCTAATCCGCTAATCGTGCTTATAGTTGTTGTTATTCTTCTCGATTAAATAGGTTTATATTGGATAGGTTCATTTAGTAAACCAGTCTTCTGTAACTAGTGTGGTCACAAGAATTAATCCTTTCATTTAAAGTGGCAAAGATTAACTACCCCATTGTTGTTACAACGTTTCTTCACTAGAAAATATTCACAGTTCTTACATCACGTCTTCATTTGATATGGTGGTCTAAAGCTAATTAATAGACAGCTTACGTTAGGCACTAAGTGAAGTGTGGAAGCTTTTTGGGCTCAAATCATTGTTGATTTTGTATGAATGACGAATTATAATACAAAGGTTTTACGGATTACCTAGTGCAAATTCGTACCCTAGAGTGAAGCGGTAGACTTTAGTCTTGCGTTACGAACACACGCACACCACGAACAATCTGATCTGCAATTCCTTCTCGTTGGATTGATATCGTGTAGCACCAATATCGGTCATAATTCTACGCCGCAAATCCAAGACTATCGATGGTAGACTTGGAGAGAGTATTTTTGTGAGATGCAATTATTTTAGATAGAGAAAATTTGCTGCAAATATTTTCTCTCCCGTTGAATTAGGACATTAATAACTAATAATATACAATTAGCTAGGACTCAAGGAGTCCATTTGGACAAACATTAGGAATCGGGTCATAAGCTCATTTTTCAACATCTCCCACTCACACATATGCTTGGGCTCACCTCTCTGACTACGTTGCATCATCAAAATCCGTTAAGCACTTGTCTATTTATACATGCATGCCCTTGCTGAGAATGATAAAAGGTCGGAGTGTTATTCAAATCACCATTTGACCAGTAAAGAACTTAGTAAAAAATTAACTCGTCCATGCCCCAGACCGTATAGCTAGAGCTATCAAAACGGGCCGACGGAGCAGGCTATTCCGTCAAAAGAATGGTGAATTGAACAACTATGGCTTCCCTCAAGCAAGGCCCATATTAAATTAACAAGGGAAAAATTCGAGCCGGTCCACTTTGGTGGATTTTTAACCGCTTTACTACCCTATAATATTATCAAATCGCTTAAGAGTGTACTATTAAGGGGTATGATGCATCGCGGTTCCAAATTGATGCATTGTGATAACAAATGTGTGCATCGTCTGATATCAAACGATGCATCGCCTTATCAATGATGCATCACTATGCATTAAAAGTGTATTTTAGTGGTTTGATAATATTATTGTTCATTAAAGCAGTTAAAAATCCACCAGAGTGTACCGGCCCGCAATTTTCCCAATTAACAAACCAACTATAACAAAATAGGTATGTCGTCATCCTAGACTTGAACCTGAGGCCTCGACCATGAAGTGAATCATCGCACCTACTGGCTACAATCTAACCTTAATTAATACTCTAAGATCCTTTTTCTAACTTGCTCCATATATACAATGCTGTAAAATTTTGATTTTAAATAGTAGGGCACCAAACTACGTGCAAGTTTCTCAAACAAAAGAGGGTAAACTATCGATTTGACGCAGATGCGGATGCAGATACGGATGTGAATGCAGGTGCATATAAGGGGGCAAACACAAGGGATAGGATGACCACTCCGAGGATTTTGATCTTGTGAAAGAGGATGCTCAGCCAGTAGCATACAAGAGTGAGTAATTTAGCTAGAGTAGCTAGTAGCTGAAGAGTTAAGCCCAGCGTTACCCTTGTGGCAGTAGGGAGTTGGTCCAAGTCCAGGGTATTGCTGATAGTAACCTGGAATGTCCAATCGATGTGTTTATTTCTCTCTCTTACTAGGTTCTGATCGAAATCACCTTAGGCTATGTTTAGCTACTTAATGCCAAGCTTTAGAATTGGAATTGGATGAACAATTTGAGCTCCATGAAATTCAAATTGTTCTTTCAATTCTAATTCCAAGCTCTGAAATTAAGCATCCAAACATATTAATAAAGTTTGACCGATTCCACAAAATTGAATAAACTTAAACAAAAATGTGTTTGGTCCAAACTCGAAGGATGGATCATGAAAGATTTAGAAACGAAGTGAGGGTTGTAAGGGCATACCAGTGCAGGTGCTCCCTTAAATATGGATCACTAGGGCCAGGAACATCTGGATCAGTCATGACCTGTATAATTAAAAATAATAGATTACGAGAAGTAAAATAATGGAACATTTTGATGACTCTGTATAGATGCAAAATTGACCAAAATATATTAATTATCAGTATATATTATCAAAGTAAAATAAATAAAGTGTTGGAGATTGAATTTTTGAGGTCACACTACGAAAAAACTGTGGATTAGCAAGGACAATTTACCAAGGAAAATTAAATCCATGATAATTCCCAAGGAATTTACCTAGGAATTTTATTTTCTAAAAATGCTGAGGAAAGTACAAAGGAAATATATTTCCATGGTGAATTCTGACGAATTTAGAGAGGAAAAATTTTCCTAGGAAAATTTGCAAGGAATTTACCAAGGAAACTCTTTTCCATTGTAAATTCTGACGAATTTAACAATGAAAATTATTTCCACGGGAGTTTACAAGGAATTTACCAAGGAATATATTTCTTAGGGAAATTTCCTTTTTAAATTCCTTGGGAAGTATTACCTGAAATTCCAATTTGGTGGATCCAATTTTTTTTTTTTTGGCGCTAAACTTCCCTCCAAAATTGCCAAGGAATATATTCCTAGGCAATTACGCAAAATCTTTAAAAAATAGGTGGGAAGGTTCCCGCCGTAATTGCCAAGGAAATTACAAAGGAATAAATGCCAAGGAAATATTTCCTTGGTGAAATCCTTGGTTTTGTTTTATATATTACATATATACACACATAAATACATTATAATTGTTTCTCTATAAAAAAACATTTAATTTTTTTTATAGAAAATCGTTCATATAGAAGTTTACAAGGAATATACCAAGGAAAATATTTCTTTGGAAAATTTCCTTTTTAAATTCCTTGGGAAGTATCGCCCCAAAATTTCAATTTGGTTATTCGGTTCTCTCTTTGGCGCTAAACTTCCCTCCAAATTTACCAAGGAATATATTCCTAGGAAATTATGCAAAACCTTGAAAATATTTGGTGGGAAGATTCCCGACATAATTGCCAAGGAAATTTCAAAGGAACAAATATCGTGAAAAGAATTCCTTGGTAAATTCTTGTTTTTTTAATATATTATATTTATGCACACATAATATATTATAATTGTTTCTTAATAGAAAAATAATTAATTTTCTTTATAGAAACATATTTATTATTAGATATCTTTAAACACTAAAATATATAAATATACACACACACACACACACACACATATATATATATATATATATATATATCTTTATTACTTAGTTAGTATTTACATATTTAAACACCAACATAATTACAAATAAAAAATGAGAATATTCATCTTCTATGAATAAGAATTTTTAAAAGTTAATGAAAATCTATTTTAAGTTCTCAAGTTTACTTATAATTTTTTTTAATTACAAAAATTAACAAAATAATTAAGCAGAGTCGGTTTGCATTTGTATATGGGTGATACAGTGTGGCCTGTTACCATTTCGTTTATACAGTTAAATGAATTATTATTAAAGTTTAGTCATATTAGAATCTACTTGGCTTTACAACCATCAAATGGAATCAGCAAATGCATCTAATGGACGTCTAATGGTTCCTGCGGGGCGCAGAAGATTCCATTTGTGGCAATTACCAATGGTTTCTTATAAAATTAGCTACTCTCTTCGCTTCTAAAAGAGTGTCGTGTTAGTTGAATAATTAAAAATTAAGGTGAAAATAATAAAAGTGCTAATCAGTAGCTTGATTATTGTTTTTCATCATAACAAATAGCATTGATGTGTCTATCTTATATACTCGAGCCTATTATATATGTAATTTCTTAGCCTTTTGACTAAAAGAGGTCGGAAATGAACATTTTTTTGTAGGCGATTCGAAGATCTATGCTCAGCAGCTCAAGTACCAATTATGAGCTTTGAGAAACAAGGTAATGAGTATTGGCCTAAGTTTAAAATGGTGAAAAATGAGGTTAAAGAAGCATGGTGGGAAACCTTTAAGGTAGTTTTTGAATTGATTTTATATTTTTAAGCATTGTGGCCTAAGTTTAAATTTTATTATCTTTCTCTTGAGTATAATATTGTTTCATTATTTGTTATAAATGTAAATTTCAGGCCAGGTTTTATTGGGGTCCTCACAAGGATAACAAGGTATGCAAAGTATTATAATTTTCTAGTGCAAATTGTTATGTTCCCAAATTTCTAATATGTACACTTTTCTTTTTTACTTTATAATATCTAGGGTAATGAATGGCCTGGGTATAGTGATGATGTGGTACGCAAAGCTTGGAATTCAGTGGCGAGCTCACGGTACTCGACGCTATCAGTGATGCAAAGAAGGATTGGCTTAATGGTAGAAAGCCAACATGGATGTTAGAAGAAGTGTATGCTAAGTATATTGAAAGGTGGGAGTCACCTAAACAAAAAGAGATATCCAAGAAAAATAAGGAAAATCGATTGAAGGGGAAGTTCGGGTTGGCGATGCAAACTGTTGGATCAATTCCAATTGATGAGCATTTAGAAAGACTTGTAAGCTTGTTTTTATCTATTTTCCTCTTTTGATATCTAAGAGCCTAGTTTATTGATAATTTTTAAATGTTACAATGCTTTTCCATGTTTGTGTTTTCTATATGATTTGTTTAGGTTGTGGCCATTACTTATACCGAGACTTTTGAAGACATGTCTTTATCTCCTCTATGATTATCATCTTAAATGATAAAAATTTGTTGCATAATTGTAGGCTGATGCAGCCCCACCGGAGTGGTTGAGGATGCTGATCTGTTCCAGTATACTCACAAGAAGCCTCTCCCCCCCGATACTGAGCCAACTTTAGAGACTGGGTGGGTGGACGAGAAGGCAAAAAAAATATTTGTAAGTATATTTGTTGTATTTAATTTAGATTTGCTTGAATCCATAACCTAAGTCTAAGACAAGGTGACTAATGGGCCTGCGTGTCTGTTAGTGTGGCAACTTGTACTTAGGCATAGCTTGAATAACTTAGGGTTGCTTTTTGTATAAGTCTTGAAGAAGGATAGCCTATAGGACATCGGACGTCCTCCGCACTATAGGCAAATTTGTGAATCAGCAATCTTCCTTTGAATATCGGACAAGCTCGCATCAGCCAAGCTTCATCAGCAATGTTGAAGTCCCAAGAACGTCCGATAGACATCTGCAGAAGACATGTCCCAACTTGAAGACCTCATTAATCGCGATGCAACGTTAACCTGCAAATATCATTTAATGAAGGTTTCCATTATTGGCATACACTCGAGAAAGGACATTCCTCCCAGCGCAGACCGCCTATTTTTAGCAAAAGTCGGAGACAGACGCAAGTTGCGGGACACCTATCCGAGTCAACAACCAGATTAGAGCATTAATTGCTCTTAAATTCAAATTAGAAGATCACCAACGGCTCCAAGCTTCCTCCTGCATATAAAAGGAGACTCCATTGCTGCATTCAATACTCTTCAACAACCTCAATTCTGAATCTTCATCTTCTTCAAGTTCTTAAAAGCTTAAACGTCCTATCTGTACTTAGTCATTGAAGAGCTTCACACTTAGACGTCTAGTCCATTAAAAGCTCTTCATTGATTGCAACACCTAGCTTTCATAGCTCACGAGAATTGTATCTTATTGATATCAATTCTCCCACACAAACACTTGGTCAACAAAATTTTTGTACACAATCCATTAGAGATTTAGTTTGTAAAATATCTAGCGGAAAAACTTAGTACACGATTTTCAAATCCAAAGTTGACCACTTTGGTTGTAGACGTAGCACTTATTTATAAGTGTGAACCATATTAAATACTCTGTCTACTTGTGTGTGATTGTGAATTGTTTGTGTTGCTTTAAATTTCCAGATTTCCAAACTGTTGAGAACTGCTGATCTTGACCTGTGAAGATCAACCATTCTCAACTTGTCCTATACTTCACAAGACTTCCGCCTGCAAATCTTTTCAAACTTAAAGTGAAGTAAGATTTTTGAATCAATTTTAAAAATTGGACATAGGCTATTCAACCCCCCCTTCTAGCCTATCTTGAGCAACCTTGGACCTAACAATTGGTATCAGAGCTTAACTCTTTGAAAACTTGTTTTTCCGAGATTAACCTCTTGAGAGATTAAAGATCATGGCTGCTCACCAAATGTTGGAAACTTCAAACGTGAACCATTGTCCTGTCTTGGATGAAGTTCACTTTGACATCTGGAAAGATAAAGTCAAAAGACATATGAACTCAATTGATAAACGTTTGTGGAAATGTGTCACGATGGACCCGAATTCCAATGAAGCCTAATACACGGCCGCGTAGATCCAAGCGCTGAACTGAAGTACCAAAGCCAGAAGAAGAGTGGGATGATGAAGACAGAAAGAATGATGCCCTGGATGGAAAGGCCATCAACATTATTACCAGCTGTGTTGATATAAGCACTTATGAGCAGATTATCAACCTGGACACAGCAAAGGAGATGTGGGAAGCCATCCTTGAATATCTTGAAGGTGATGGTGAAACAAAGAACAACAAATTATACACCTGCATCCAGAAGTTTGACTCCTTCAAAAAGGATCCCAAAGAGTCTCTACGAAGTGCCTATGACAGATTCTATGAGGTAGTCAACTCTTGCTACTCCTTAGGAAAGAAGTATGAAAAGAAAGAAATAAACATGAGATTTCTAAATGCACTAGGCAGTTTATGGCATGTAAAAATTACTGCCATGAAAGAGTCAAAAGATTTAAACAAATTGACTCTCAGAAACCTTTATGCTAGTCTATCAGTCTATGAGCTTGAAATTCAACAAGCTCAAGAGATGGAAAAGAGTTTCAAAAACTTGTCATTACCAGCCATGTCTACTAACCTTCATGTTCAACACCTGATGAAACCCTATCTACATCATCCAGTGATGGTGATGATATTCTTTCAGACGAAGCATTTGCTATGTTTGTAAAGAAATATCAACGTTTCAAAAGGTTTAACAAATCATCATCACATAGGCAGTCTTCTCACAAAACTGCCATTCCTCATAAAACAGCAGCTCAACCAAAAAGTTCTGCTCCTTATAAATCAGCAGACTATAAAAAGGATAATGAGCTTGTCTGTTTCAACTGTAGGAAACCAGGCCATTTTGCCTCTAAATGTCCAAAGCCAAAATATGAATTTTATAAGAAACGTCCCGAATCCAAATTTTAAAAACAAAAAGGGATAGTGGCTGAGGACATTGATGAAAGCAACCTGCCTACTTGGTGTGACACTGACACTGATGAGGATGACTCCTGTGACTTTGCTGAAGAAGCAAGCCTTATGGCCAGGGAGTCACCACATGATTCAGTAAGGTCACTACCATTTCAACAAGATGATAGTGATGATGATGATGATCTCAATGAACCCTCAAAGGAAGAGCTCATCAAAGCAAACAAAGACATGCTGGATGAATTTTCCAAATTCAAAGCTGCCTATGTAAAAGCCAAGAAGCATGAACTAGTGTCTCGAGAAATCAACCTTGATGTCTAAGATCAAAGATCTTGATAGACAGCAAGTGAAAGTATCAAATTGCAAAAAGAGAACAAAACTTTGACTGAAAAAGTAGATTTCCTACTTGAACATATCAAGAAAATAAATTCTGAGAAAGATGACCTTCAAAAGGTTATCAATACTTGGAATAACTCTAAAGGAAACTTTGATACCATTCTTTCAAACCAAAAATCTCTTGATGACAAAACTGGTATTGGTTTCCAAAGTGAGTTCAATGTAGGAAGTTCTTCTGGTTCTCAAAAAGATGAGACATCGAAGTGATTCTTTGAAGAATTGGCAGAAGTTTCTTATGACCAGCAGTCTCTAAAAGGGCAAGGACTTGGCTTTAACAAAGTTCCTTTTGTTTATCCCAAGAACACAAAAGACAAGTCCAAGGGAAAGCAATCTGTCAACAATGACTCTGCTAATAGGGAGTCTGAGTAACCTAAACCTGTCATTAGTCACCCTAAGAAAACAGGGATAACTAATAGCAAGTCTAAGAATTCTCAGCTCAAGCCTATTAAATTTGTCAAGGGCAAGACAGCTGATCCTAACACTGCCTATAAAAGAGTAAAAGGAGTGAACTTTGCCGATAAAAAGCTTAAAGGAGTTGTGCCTGTAAATGCAAAATCTTTTGATAAAAGGTCTACCTATGGTAAACCTAACATCAATAAGAAAAGACATTATCAGCCTAAGTTCTATAGGCCAGTTATCAGCACAAAGGTCATTCCAAAGACTGTTGATAATAAGAAGCCTAAAAAAGAAATCATTACTCATGTTGAAGGATTTCACAAATGCTCTTTCTGCAAAGGCCATGGTCATGAGAATCATGAATGCCTTCTGATTCACACCTAAATCTAGAGGATTTACTCCTCCAAAGGTTAAACAGGTGTGGGTCCCAAAAGGTTTCTAACCTTGAGGACCCAAAAATAAAAAGGGGATCATATTCTTAAATGTCTATATTTCAGGAATGCTTCATGGCTGTAAATGAAGAAGAGAAAGATCTATGGTATCTAGACAGTGGATGCTCTAAGCACATGACTGGTGATCCAAATCTTCTCTCAAGTATTGTTGAAGCAAAGGGTCCCTCAGTCATTTTTGGAGACAACTCAAAGGGAAAGACAATAGGCTATGGAAGCATAGTGAGAGGAAACCTCTCCATCAGCAAAGTCTCTCTGGTTGAAGGTTTAAAGCACAATCTGCTAAGCATATCACAATTTTGTGATAAAGGACTAACCTGTTAGTTCTCCTCAAGTCACTGTCCATAAAGGACAATAAGACATGTTCAACTATCCTGACAGGATTCAGAAAAGGAAATGTCTATGCTGTTGATCTTAATGCTGTTGGAAGAAAGTCTAATCTCTGCTTAGTTGCTAGATCTTCAAATGACAACAGCTGGTTATGGCACAAAAGGCTTAGCCATCTCAACTTCAAATATTTGGAGAAGCTATCAAAGAACAATCTAGATGTGGGTTTGCCTAAAATATCGACTGAACCACACAGTCTCTGCAAAGCATGTCAACTAGGCAAACTGCACAAATCTTCATTCAAAAGCAAGCCTTGCCTATCAACATCAAGACCTCTAGGCAAGGCCTCTGCAACTGTTGCATATGGATTTGTTTGGACCTGTCACTACTACAAGCCTTGGTGGCAGCAAGTACACACTTGTGGTAGTTGATGATTACTCAAGATTTACTTGGGTGGAGATGATGTCCTCCAAAGATGAAGCATATGACATCATCACTGAACTCTTGAAGACTACGACTCAAAGCTAGATGACATTGCGATATCGGATCGGACAATGGAGCGAGTTCAAGAACAATGGTGTTGCCAAGTACTGTGATGATCATGGAATTGGTCACAATTTCTCTGCAGTTCGCACACCTCAACAAAATGGAGTTGCTGAAAGGAAAAACAGAACTCTCATTGAAGTAGGGAAGACAATGATTGCTGAAGCCAAGCTGCCTATGTACTTCTGGGCTGAAGCCGTGAACACTGCCTGCTTCACCCAAAATAGGTCTATCATAAACAAATTTCATAACAAAACTCCATATGAAATATGGAGAGGCAGAGCTCCCAACATAGGATTCTTCAAAATATTTGGATGCAAATGCTATGTTCTTTACAATGGTAGAGAACATAGAGGTAAGTTTGAATCCAAAAGTGATGAGGGAATTTTTTTGGGATATGCTAAATTTTCAAAAGCTTATAGAGTTTACAATAAAACTTCACTTAGAGTTGTTGAATCTGTACATGTTTCTTTTGATGAATTTGATTTTATTGGGCCACATTTGGCTCCTAAGGTTACTAATGATTCGATGAGTATGAGGCAGTGCACCACCAAGCTCAAGATCTGAGATCCCACTCCTTCACAAGTTCCTCCAAGAGTCAACTTGATAGAATCCTCAAATGAGCCAACAAATGAAAACTCTGAAAACCCAGAATCCACTTTGCCTTCCACACCAGAAGTTCTTCAACCTACCTTGGAATTAACCTATCCTTTAGAAAACCTAGCTTCAGAAACTTCTACTTCTCAAGAACCCAACTCTGCCGATGCAACAATAGGACAAGTTCAACCTGCAGAAGTTAGAGAAGTAAAAGATCATCCTATCACTCAAATCATTGGAGATCTTAATGCTAGTGTTCAAACAAGACAAGCTTCAAGGAATGAATGCATGTATTCTACTGCATTTGTATCTCATATTGAACCCAAGAAGATAGATGAAGCATTGGAAGATCCAAGCTGGGTGGAAGCTATGCAAGAAGAGCTAAACCAATTTGACAGATGCCAAGTCTGGACACTTGTCCCTAGACCAAAAGGACAAGCTGTTATTGGTACAAAGTGGGTTTTTAGAAACAAAATGGATGAAAATGGGAACATCACCAGAAATAAGGCAAGACTGGTAGCCCAAGGATATAGACAGGAGGAGGGTATTGATTATGATGAGACATTTGCTCCTGTTGCAAGATTAGAGGCTATCAGATTATTCTTGGCCTATGCCTCTTACAAGGACTTCAAAGTTTATCAAATGGATGTAAAGAGTGCATTTCTGAATGGAGAACTTCAAGAAGAAGTCTATGTTGAGCAACCACCTGGTTTCATAGATTCAAGGAGAGAAGATGTCTACAAGTGAGGAAAGCCCTTTATGGACTCAAACAAGCTCCAAGAGCCGGTATGAGACCCTTTCAAAGTTCTTGACATCTCAAGGCTTTGTAAGAGGTCAAATTGACACTACTCTTTTCATTATGAAACATAAAGGTCATTCCTTACTTGTTCAAATTTATGTTGATGATATTATCTTTGGTTCTACTAATGAAAATCTTTGCAAAAGGTTTGAAAAGCTTATGCGAGTAAATTTGAGATGAGCATGATGGGAGAGCTCAACTTTTTCCTTGGTCTTCAAATTCAACAAAGTTCAAATGGTATCTTCATCAGTCAAGCCAAATATGCAAAGGATGTTATCAAGAAATTTGGTCTTGAGAATGCAAACGACTTCAGACACCTATGGCCACTAGCGCCATCTTGACAAAGATGAGAAGGGCAAGAAAGTGGACATGACTCTCTATAGAGGCATGATTGGTTCACTTTTATACTTAGCGCTAGTAGGCACGATATCATGTTTCTTTGTTTGTGTTTGTGCTAGATTTCAAGCTGATCCAAAGGAGTCTCACCTACAAGCGATCAAGAGAATCATCGATATTTGATAGATACTTCCAATTTGGGAATCTGGTATCCTAGAGATTCATCTTTTAATCTTATAGGCTATTCTGATGCTGATTTTGCTGCATGTAAGGTTGACAAGAAAAGCACAAGTGGGATGTGTCAATTCTTAGGAAATAGACTTGTCTCATGGGCCAGCAAGAAGCAAACCTCTGTTTCAACTTCAACAAGCGAAGCGAATACATAGGCTGGTAGCTGCTGCTCACAATTGCTGTGGATCAAACAGCAACTTGTTGACTATGAGATCAAGACTGCTGATTGTCCTATAATGTGTGACAACACATCAGCAATCTCAGTTTCTCAAAATCCTGTCATGCACTCCAAGACAAAGCACATTGATGTGAGATATCACTTTCTTAAAGACCATGTTGAAAAAGGTAACATCAGCATGGAATATGTGCCTACAGAGAATCAGGTAGTAGACATCTTCACAAAACCACTTGACTCAACCAGGTTTGCTTATTTAAGAGGAGAGCTTGGTATGCTTGACCTCAATCCTTAACCTTTCTTGTTAATTCCTTAAGTTATTTTATAAACTACCTATATAGAATTGCCTATGAGATCAGTCAATTGCTATTCTGCCGAGACTCCAGACAACCTTGAGTAAGTACCTATCTTCCTATCGGCAGTCTTTGATAAAATAGGCAGACCTAAGTGCGTAATGTGAACAGTCACTCTGTAAGTCATAAATGCGGACTTCAAATTTTATCAAATACAGTATATTGACCTGACAGAGGTATAAAAGGGCGAATCGTACAGTGACTTTTCACTTTTCCATAACCGCCATTTTTAACTTTAAAAAACCCTCTACTTTCAAATCTGTAATCTCTTCAAAAATCCTTCAAATCTTCAAAATCTCTAAGTATTTAAGCTTCAAATCATCAATGGTAAGAGTTCCTACATCTTTTCAACTCGTTTAAATCCAGTTTTACGATCTAGTCTTGACCTATTTTGCGTCTTTAAAACTGTCCGCCATTGATGAACTGTGAAATCTTGCGATTGTTGCTTGAATCGTGTTTATGTAGTATAAAATTGTGATTTTGAGGTTTCTGTGATATTATGCTTTCAGCTTATGCCATTTTGTTTGCTTAAAAGTGACAAAATCTGTAGCCATTGCTAAACCCAGTTCATAAACTGTTCTTATCTTTTGTCTTAAATCGTTTATGTTTTGGGTCTTGATCTGAACAGTACCTGTTTTTGATAAATATCTGCTGATTGCATGTTTATTCACTGTTTCTTGCATATCTGCTGATTTCTATATGTGCTGTTCTCACATCTGCCGATTATGTAGGCTAAAACTCAATCCTCCAAGGCTGCTGCCACTACTTCATCCTCCGCCTCTGCTAAGCCAACCAGGGCTGCAAAGGCTGCTGAGCTTCCACTGAGAGTCCTTCCCAGGTTAAGTTATCACCCTGGGATGACAATTGATCGAGACTCTATCATAAGTATATCTGCTGGTGATGCTCTGCTTAAGGATTTGGCAGAATGTGGGCTTCTTCCTCTGTTCCGGCTCAACGACACCCACTACAACAATTCTCTGGCAGAGGAATTTTACACAAGGATGATCCTGCCTTCTCCTCCAGCTAATGCCAATGAGATGGTCAACCTAAGCTACATCAAGGGCTTCATCAGAGGCTACTACATCAAGTTGACCTATAAGGATATAGGGGAAATCCTTGGACTGCCTACTGAAGGCAAGCTGGACTTGACCGATGCAGAATCGGCGATTGCTTGGGAGATGATGAGGGGGTCTGCCCAACCTGAGAGGTTTTCTGAGATGTCCAGGAACCTCTTCCCAGAGAACCCCTATCATATCAGCCATCTGCTCGACAAGAGCATATTATTCAAGAATGGCTCGAGGGACATCTTCACCTCCCAGCAGCTGATGTGGACCAAGGCTGTGGTCCTCCGCAAGCAACTCAACTGGGCCAAAATCATCTTCTCAATGTTATCCCAGAGTGTTTCTGATGTTCAAGCTCACCCCTCCATGAAGAGGCCCTTCGTACGGGTTATTAATGTCATCCTCCGGCGTTATGAGGAAATTGATGAGCTAGTCGTTGATGACGACCTCATCAAGGTGTCTAACACCTACGTCTTCACGGCCAACAACATCACCCGTTATCGGGATGATATGGCCAAAAGGACAACCAACGCAGCCGAAGTGCCGCGCTCGCTGCTATCTACGGCGCCCTCTACCCAGACCAACAAGGGTAAGAGGAAGGTCTCCTACACGACAGCCGGGCTACATGCTGAGGAGGAGCCCAAACCTATTGGGGCTGAGCTGCCTGAGAATTTTGACCTCAACAGGCTCGACCATGATCCCTATGAGCCAGCTGAGTCCCCATCCAAGAAACCCAAACACTCTTCTACCCTCACTCCAAAACTCAAACACTCCCGCAAGCCTGCCAGAACTAAGGCTGAGGTTGAGAAGGACACATCCTCCTTCAAACCAGCCAAACTCTCTAAACCAGCTGTTCTCCCTCCTAAAACCACAAACACATCCTCAAAACCATCCAAACCCAAAACCAAACAAACCATCCTGCCTACCGATGAGTCCTTTGGACTTCCCAAAGTTACCTCCACAACTCCCTCCACACCAATCATCTCTACCCCTGCTGTTTCCCAAACAGCAGTTTCAACCCCAGCCGATCCTCCATCGGCTGTTTCTCCACCAGCAGTCCCCTTTACCACCTCTCCACCACCTACTTCTGTCTCCTCCACACCTCCAAAGTCCAAACATGGCAAACGCTACAAGAGGAGTGCCAAGAAGCAGGTGCACTTCTCAGGGACTGCTGATAAACCCTCTTCTCCTTCACCTTCACCACCTCTGCCTACAACCACTTCCGTTTCACCTCCCTCCTCACCTCCAAAATCTACCCCTATCCAACCAACTCCCATCCAAGAGCCATCCACCTCACCAGCCGCCGCCTCTCATCAGTCATCTTCCAAACATTCTCTCTCTCCTTCTTCTGACCTGCCTACCCCCAAACGCATCAAAACCAACCCATACAGCCACCTACACCCTGAGGTTCAGGATCTGCTGTCCTTCAGAGACAGCAGACCTAACCCCAACCCTGCCAATTCTGACCCTTTCCTCTCCACCTTAGATTACCCTAAGCGGATTCCCTGCCAACCCATGTCTGCAGGTGACATCCTCCTCCAATGGGGTGCCTATTATGACCCTCTTCCTCCTGCCTGGTCCCAACTATTCTTCTCCCACAATTCAGCGGTTCAAGATCTCATGATCTTCCACCAATGGGTTGCCATTCACAGGGACCTTGGCCTACCTCTCCCAACCAAATCGGACATCTCTCCCTTCCTCTCTCTGCCTAAACCCCCAGTCTTCACCCTCATCTGCCACCCTTCTGTCCTTCTTAAGCCTGTGGTCTACAACTTCATTGATGTAGTCACCACATTTTTAGGCTTTAATCCTCTCATTCCTATTCTCTTCCGCTCCCCTTTCGCCTTCACCTATATCACTCCTCCCTCTTTCATTCCCCCGCTTGCCTATGTCATCTACATAGCCATGCTCTTTCATCAACCCTCTTTCATTAACCCGCTTGTCTGGACCTACCGTCCTTCCTTAACCTTTCCCAACCAATTCCAAACCTCCACCAGCCAAACTCAAATTCCCATTAGCCAACCTCAACCCTTCCTCATCCGATCTGACTCCTCCTCCAGCCAATCCCAATCTTCTACCAGCCATCCTCCAACCTTCCCTGACCAAGCCACCAGCCAACCTCCTTCCTTCACCAGCCATCCTCACCCCTCAGCTGGCCCATCCTCTCCTCCAGCCAGCCACCCTGCCCCTCCTGAGTACTACCCTGCCTCTGCGGTAGATGATTTTTTGAAGAATTTTGAGGTCATATCGGCCGACCTATCAAAGGCCCTGCACCAGCTTTCTGTAGATCAGTCCCATATCACACATGTCCAGGCTGACTACATGACCCAGGTTATGAATATTTCTAAGGGTGCCAAGGCTGCCTTTGAAGCCTGTCTGAAGTCCATCTCTGCCAGCCAGTCTGCTTTAGCCAACAATATCTCGGCAGCTTCCTCCACCAACTCTGCCCTTTTCAAGGAGCAATGGGAGAATCTCTCAACAGGAATGCTGCAGATAATTGACCTGATAGACAACGGCTATAAGCATGTGCTTGCCTCTCAGTGCCTGGCCAACCGCTCTGTCCACTCCTCCGTGCGTCAGACGCGAAGAATGACCGATAAGCACTATGCCTACTTTCGTAAGGAGTTCAAGTCTACTGAGCAACGCCTCGGCTTCATTGATACCTCGCTTGCGTCCATGAAGGAGGAGATAGCTAGACTCAACAATGATCAGCGGACTGAGCTCATTGAGCGAAATGCTCTGCTCAAGCAGAAGAACAGAAATCTCTCCTCCGAATTGGCAGACACAAAAGAGGAGTTAGCAGACGCCAAAGAAGAGATTGCAAGACTTAAGGCTGCTGTTGACTCTAAATGGGCATCAAGAGGCCATGGGCAATCTTCATCAGGCAAAGGCAAAGGTCATGCCCCATCTAGGTCATCCTCTCGAATCGGCCGATGAACTTTGTATAATCTTTTGTTAAACTTTGTAATTAAACAACTTGTTTAATTAACAATGTCTGTTTTAAAACTTTCATGCTTTATTACGAACTGCTTATTATGTGAATGCATGAAATTTAAACCACTGGTTTAAAGACATGTCCTATATTGCCTATTCTGCATGTCTTTAAATTCAGTCTAATTACAAGTGTCTTATGCTTAATTTCTTGCTTGTAAACACTTTGTAATTTTCGAATACAATGACCTTTGTGTAAGTTCATCTAGGGCATGCTTACTTAATATAATAAATCTTACAAGCATGTTATTACTAGACGAGAACATGGTCAGCTGATATTGTATTCATAGGTCATGGACTCAAGCAAATAGGAGGAGATTGTTGTATTTAGTTTAGATTTGCTTGAATCCATAACCTAAGTCTAAGACAAGGTTACTAATGGGCCTGCGTGTCTGTTAGTGTGGCAACTTGTACTTAGGCATAGCTTGAATAGCTTAGGGTTGCTTTTTGTATAAGTCTTGAAGAAGGATAGCCTATAGGACATCGGACGTCCTCCGCACTATAGGCAAATTTGTGAATCAGCAATCTTCCTTTGAATATCGGACAAGCTCGCATCAGACAAGCTTCATCAGCAATGTTGAAGTCCCAAGAACGTCCGATAGACATCTGCAGAAGACATGTCCCAACTTGAAGACCTCATTAATCGCAATGCAACGTTAACCTGCAAATATCATTTAATGAAGGTTTCCATTATTGGCATACACTCAGAAAAGGACATTCCTCCTGCAAGCGCAGACCGCCTATTTTTAGCAAAAGTCGGAGATAGGCGCAAGTTGCGGACACCTATCGAGTCAACAACCAGATTAGAGCATTAATTGCTCTTAAATTCAAATTAGAAGATCACCAATGGCTCCAAGCTTCCTCCTGCATATAAAAGGAGACTCCATTGCTGCATTCAATACTCTTCAACAACCTCAATTCTGAATCTTCATCTTCTTCAAGTTCTTAAAAGCTTAAACGTCCTATCTGTACTTAGTCATTGAAGAGCTTCACACTTAGACGTCTAGTCCATTAAAAGCTCTTCATTGATTGCAACACCTAGCTTTCATAGCTCACGAGAATTGTATCTTATTGATATCAATTCTCCCACACAAACACTTGGTCAACAAAATTTTTGTACACAATCCATTAGAGATTTAGTTTGTAAAATATCTAGTGGAAAAACTTAGTACACGATTTTCAAATCCAAAGTTGACCACTTTGGTTGTGGACGTAGCACTTATTTATAAATGTGAACCATATTAAATACTCTGTCTACTTGTGTGTGATTGTGAATTGTTTGTGTTGCTTTAAATTTCCAGATTTCCAAACTGTTGTGAACTGCTGATCTTGACCTGTGAAGATCAGCCATTCTCAACTTGTCCTATACTTCACAAGACTTCCGCCTGCAAATCTTTTCAAACTTAAAGTGAAGTAAGATTTTTGAAATCAATTTCAAAAATTGGACATAGGCTATTCAACCCCCCCTTCTAGCCTATCTTGAGCAACCTTGGACCTAACAATATTCAAACTTAATAGCTTATCTATTAGACTATACCTTTGTTAATGAGTTATCAATGAATTAAAGAGTCCTTGTTGTTCCTTTAGTATATCCCAGAAAAGAGCCCCATTTCAAAATATAGGATATGGATGAAACTTAACCCATTATGTCGTTGTATGGAAAGAGCTTTACATACCATCTTTTTATATGTTCCCCTCAAATACAACACTCATTATTGTCATTCTTTCCGTGATTAATAACGAATTAAGAGTGTAAAATCACCATGATTTGAGTTGCACTAGTTATTGTTAGTGACATGTACGGTTGTATTACATGTGAATAGCAACTAATGTTTCATTTATTTTATTGTATTCAGAATGAGTATACCTCCAATGTTGCATTGACTGAGTCGGTGAGTGATCCTATGATTGAGGGAGAGACTACAAGCCAACCTGATAAGGCCAAGTATTTTGGGTCTCTTTGGAGAGATGCAGTTAAGTAGGTAGGGGACAATAGTGGGAGAAAGGATCGTCTCTATGGGTTTGGTCACTCCATCCTGGCAATCACATCCAATGTTAGTGGTTCTTCCCCATCCTCAAACAATTGCAATTGCACAGCGTCACGGTCTCTAGAAAACACCACAACGGAGGACGCTATTCGATTATTACAAAGTCCTGCCTGGCAAGAAGCATTGAAAGTAGTGATTTCATCCATGCGAAATGGGAACCAAGCTTCCCCCGAGACTCCTCATTCTACGGGTGACAGTACACATGCTCCTTAATCCTAGTTTCACCTAGTACATTGGTTTTGATTTAGATTATTTGTTGGAATTGTTTTCAAAACTGTTATTTGACTTAAGATCTTTGTTTTGAGTATTTATGTGGTTGTTGAGATATTATGAATGAATGTGGATGTTTAAAATATTGGTTTGAATGAACAAGTAGTTCTTCGATACTGTTTCAAATGAATGTATGTTTAGATGTTCAATATATATTAGGAATTTGATTATCTATACTGGTACCAATAGTAATTGTAATTTTTAATAAATATATTATCATTTTACATAGGAATTTTGCCAAGGAATATTCCTTTCTAATTGCAAGGAATAATATCAAGAATTTTTTTTTGAAATCTTGAAAATATAAATATATTAAATGAATTTCCTTGCTCAATTTCCTTTTTAATATTTATTTTACCAATGAATATTTCCTTGGTAAAATTCCTTGGTATATATATGCCAAGGAATTTTATCAAAAAAAACCTTCATTGGTAAAATAAATACCACTAGGGAAATTAAAATATATATAATATATTTTTATTTATACCAAGGAAATTATTTCATAGGTAATTTCGTAGGAAAATTATTCCCAAGGAAAATTCTTTTTTTTTTTTTTTGTATAATAGATCAGTAACTACCAAGGACAGATTCCTAGGTAATTTCCTTGGTACATTGCCAAGGAATTTCAGTTCCTCGGTAAAATTCCCAACGCCTCAATTGCCAAGGAAATTGTCTAAGTTTGCCAAGGAAACTTTTTCCTCACTAAAGTATGTTTACCAAGGAATTTGTATAAATTGCCAAGGAAATTTGTCCATGGCAATGACGAGTTTTTTCGTAGTGTCAGCATGAAGGGAGGTGTAGATATCAAAAGGTTGAGTCTCGAGATAGTGAAGCTTGCTTGATTCGAGGCTTTGGAAACATGAAAGCTTCATTGAGAGGTTTCTTGTAGGATAATGCCGAGGAAAACCATAGTTCTACGCAGTTGCACTTGTCGAAGAATCTGCAATTTTTTAGGAATTTAAGGAAATTGCATTCAATCAAGGATGAAGTCTTGTGAAGTTCTAATCATACCAATTATATGAACAATTTCAAATTTTGAATTGGGCATGCCTATTTTCAGGAAAGTTTCAAGATCATAAGACTAGTAACATGAAAGGAAACGCAAACCACTTGGTGAAAAGTGAATGGATTTATCGATGATGAATGTTGTGAAAATGGTAAAGCTGCATGATTGTAATCCTAACAACTCGTAGTTCTATTGTGTAATCTGGTTGAATATGATTTGAGGTCCTCTTTGGAGGTTTGATTGGGATGTGTCAGGCCTGCAACAAGGATAGCCACAAAAGAAACACAGTGAAGCTGGAACAGCTCAAATTACCTAAAAACACATAAAAGAATAGAAGAACTGTTCCGTAAACAAAGAGCCTGAGACTTGAACGGTAGAATGACAATCAGTACCCTGATGGTACAAAACATAATTGCGTAGAGAATTGGGGGCTCTTTCTTTCTTTTTCATCTTTAAGAAAAGGTAGCACATTTCTTTCTTTGGAATGGCTCGGCATGGCAGCACTTCTTTGTTCAACTTACTTGCCCAGTAGAAATGACTTCATTCAGCTTGTAATTCTCTATGATGCACTTGTCAAAGAATTTGCAATTTCCAGAGGAATTAATTGAAGGAAATGGGAATTCTACAAAGAATAAATCCAAGCAAATGCATTTGTATAGCCTTTAAGATCTGAACTTGCTAGAGTTACAATTGCAAGTCCCCTCACAAACAGTAATTTTAAAAATGCAAATCAGCCCCGTATAGATGCAAAAATGACCAAACTATATAAATTATCAGTATATATAATCAAAGTAAAATGGAAATGAAATATATTGGGATGTAATATATATATATACGATCGAAGGGTAGAGCTCAACACCATTGAGTATTTCTTTGTTTTTGTATTTAACCAACATTCTTATGGTTGGGTTGAATGGGTCAATGGCATCTCCAATTACTCTCCCAAGAACTAGGGTATCTTCCATTCTTTCCCTTGAGGAGAAACAGACAGAGAAAGAGAGAGAGAGAGAGAGAGAGAGAGAGAGAGAGAGAGAGAGAGAGAGAGAGAGATCAGAAAACCTAGAGAAGGGTTTCTTAGTGGACTTCAAAGAAATCTGCTTATATTATTGTTGTGCAAGCACTCCGCGACTTGCTTCAGACATAGTATGCTACATGATGAGTCATGATCAGCAGGAAGGAGACAAAGGAGACAAAAATGACTTGCATTCTTTCTTTTCAAAATCACTTTTATATTAGTGCTATTTTTATGTCGACAGAAAATGTGTGCTAAAAAATCTTAGTAATAGCAGCCGCAGATTGACGACATAGAGTTGTGTAGATAGCATTAATTTTTGTGTACATAACATTACTTTTTAAGTTACATTATTAACACTCTGATTGGTGAGTGGTGATTTTTTCATTTGCATGACTCACTCTCTCTCCAGACACCCCTCTCCTAGGTAGCCCTTTTAGTGACTTGAACTGTGACATATATAGTGGTTGCTATAATACCAAATATTAAGATCCTTAATTAAACGTGTAAAGCAACGCATCAAATCAATTCTATTAAACTTGAGTCTCGTACCTCAAGTTAAGTACACCTAATCCCATACTTAGGTTGGCCCCACCCAAAAACATAACAAAGAATTATCTTGTTCAAGTAAAATATTTCAATACTTGAAGCGCTTTAGTTGAAAATTAGAGTACTAACAACATAACTTTATTCTTTTTATACATATACTTTGCATATGATACATTACGTACTTGTACCATGCATGCTTACATGGATGGAATGATTGTACATTATAATGACATAATTTAGTGTGTATATGGAAAATGGTAAATTACAAAGAACCCCCTTCAACTATCGGTCAAGTTTGAGTTACCTCCCTCAACTACTAATTGAAGTAATGTACCTAAACTATAATATTTTCTTAAATTGCACCTTCTATTTTGGCAATACTGTTTGAATTGACGGAATTTGCCCACGTAATACTAACATGACCATTTGTACGTATTATTTTTACGATAATATTCAAAAGAAAAAAAAGCAATTGCTTTTTTGACTATCTTTTTGTATAAAAATGGTCTTAGAGCAATAAGAGTAAAATAGTCAATTGAAATAGAAATATGGCTTTATTATTAAAAAAAATACTTAAAGATGGTTGCATAAGTCTTGGGTGAACATTTTACGTCAACTCAAATAGCAGTGCCTAAATAGAAGCTATGATTAAGGAAAATGCTATAGTTGAGAGGGGCACATTTCTTCAATTGGTAGTTGAGGGGGGCAAATCGAACCCAACCTATAATTAAGGGGGTTATTTGTAATTTACCCTTGGAAAATTGGAACCTCTCCCGTTGTTAATTTCTCCAATTTGTATCTGGTTATGGTTTACAGCGCACGACAAGTTAATGAGGCCAGTTCAATGACAAATTGATAATATGTTTACTATGCATATTAAGTTATAGCAAACTATAGCGAATTTCGTGAAAAAGAAAATGAAAATCATGGTTTACACAAATTAATGTGATGAAAACCAATCCGTGGTCTTTGGTTCGTTTCATTAGCTAGGTTGTTTGGTTTGGAACTTTTAGGCCTCAATTGGTACACGGAAATGGAATCAATTCCGCCATGAAATTGATTAATAACGTTTGGTGGTGCAAAAATTATATTTGGAATAGGAATGGATTACTAAAATCATAGAATTGATTACTAAAATTTAAGGAATCACAATCTTAATGGAGGAGGTGGGATTTGAATTCCTAATAGTTGGAATTCATGTAAAAGAACGATAATATCCTTCTATTAAGTCATGTATTTACTTTATATTTATAACTTCATTTAGTTTCAACTACTTTACGGTCGTTCATTTTTACTCTTCATCGTCATCGTTGTTCTTGGGCTCTTCATAAGGCTTTTTTTACTCTTCCCATCTGATTTAATTTGTTAATACTAGTTTATAATTTTATGATTGTAGTGTTAATTATAACAATAGTTTTTTTATTTAATAAATTTTTCTTGCTTTATTGATGTTGGATAATTGAAATTTTTCACCAAAATTGAAAAAGATCAAAGAGCTAATTGTTATTTTGTGGAGGAGTAATAATGTTAATGTTTAATTTTTATCATGAAAGTCATTAACAAATACTTGTGTATATTGGGTTAATGTTGTCAATTAACTTAATTTTATCTTTGCATTCCAAGTTGTTTTATTTTTTACCAAACAATATAATAGAAAATTGTACCAACCGATCCCGCGGAATTAGTAATCACATTCCTTATGCTACCAAACACATTTTAGGAATTATTTTCTCATCTATTTCTGTGGAATCTCATTACTACTAATCGATTGCGCGAAATTAATTCCATTTCCGTGTACCAACCGAGGCCTTAGAGATGGAGATGGAATTAACTAATACTACTTCTTCCGTCTCAAAACATTTGTATACCGGGTTTTAAAAAAGTGCTTGATTTTATAAAATTTTCCTTTAATACTCTGAAAATATTTCTTAAGGGTATCGAATCAGTAAATTTTTAATCGTTTACCTTCTAGGATGGTGAAATATCATATCACGTTAGATATCTGGTCATCTACACTTCGTTGTCCAAGTAGTGTTGTGGGGCCTTTGATTGGATGTAACTAACTCATAATTAGACACAGTTGTCGTTTCCCAACTCTTTGTTGCCGAAGAATAATGTTTATTGTCGACGTTCATACCATGGGTGGCTCTAATTAGGAGACAAATGTGGCAATCGCCTTAGACAAAAGATTAGAAGAGAACATTTTAAATAAATTAAAAAGTTAAATAGTTACAATGCTAATTGAATTAGGTCATACTTTTTTTATTCATGCACTCATGCTTTAGGCATCAGTTTAGGTAGAGCTGCCCTATTTATTTGGAGAAGTTATTTCATGAGACGGTCATACTATGTTACAAAGGTATTTTATGCAAGGAGTCAAATTTTCATACTTAAAAGTCAAAAATTAACATGCTATAATTATGATTAAAGAAATAATATCTCATTCATTAAGAATTACATTACTAACACTGTGAATCGCAACTTTGAAAAAACTAATAAGTTTATACTGTAAATATTTGATTAAAATTATATGAAATCAGTTCAACAAGTTCAAGAGTAAACACTTTAATGGGAAAGCGGAGAGTAAAACCTAAACGCACATCAAGCAGTGGCGAATCCACATTAGGGCCAAGGGTGGCCATGGCTCCCCCTAGGCTTTGAGCAATATGTAATTTATCTCAATTTTAAAATATAATAATTAGTTGCTTCTTCGTCAACTACTGAGACTGAGTCCTCCAATAAAGAAGAATCATCAGCTGCTTCTTCGTCTGATGATGATGACCCTCACCTACAAACACTCTGCCTCAGTATCTATACTCCCATTCCCTCAACCACTCCTTCAGCTACCCACCAACGTACACCACTGCCGCCACCGTTGGTAGTGAGCACCACCAACGTCGACAACAACCTCCGGTGACTACCACCACCAGCAATAACCTTCATCGGCCACCACCGCGTCAGCGATTACCTCTGGCAGTCACCATCACTGCTAATGGCCACCACCATCGTCCAAGGCTTTAGTTGAAAAGATTTTTTTTGTAATGTTTGTTTTATTTAATAATTTTATGTTACTGGTCAAATGAGCTTTAGTATTGGTTGTGGTATATATATATATATATATATATATATATATATATATATATATTTGTATTTTGTAAAAAATTACACATAAAATACTTAACGTACTGTACCGTACAGTACTTTAATGCCCCGTTGCATCTGTAATGTATAGGTATTTTCAGTAAGAAAGTTGGAAGAAAGGACTTACCAAATGTTACATCTGTAGTGCCTGGAATCTCACCATCCTAGAAGGTAAACGGTAGCAACCAATTGTTAGCTCTAATTCTTCATCTCTACTCCTATTATGATATTTGATTGGATAATGGTAAAAAACTAAAGAACAAGGATTGCACAGAGAGAATAAAATGAAATTGACACAATCTCAATCATTGTGACAGTTGGCTCTACATACATTAAATAGAGAGAGAGAGAAAGAAGTTACAAAAATTGTACAGCAGTTCAATGTGTGCAATGGGACATGTGGAAGAACAAACTGAATAGACTAACTAACTCATGATACAATCTGTTTTTATATTCTAACACCCCCCCCCCCAGACCAAAGGTAGAGGAAGGACTGAGAGTTTGGGATGCAAGCTCAGAAACTGAGATGAAGATAATGCTTTTGTTAACGTGTCCACAACCTGATCTGTAGAAGGAACATATCGAACATCTAATTGTCGAGCCATCACTTGATCACGAACAAAGTGATGATCAATCTCTATATGCTTAGTACGGGCATGAAGAATTGGATTAGATGCCAAGTACTTAGCACTAATATTATCACAGTACACCAAAGGAATGGAAACCAACGGAAGCCAAAGTTCTCTAAGTAAAGACCTAATCCACATTAACTCTGTAGTAGTGAGAACGAGAGCACGATATTCACTTTCAGTGCTTGATCGAGAAACCACCCTTTGTTTGTTAGAAGACCAGGAGATAGGATTCCCGCCAAAGAAAATACAGTTGCCCCTAGTACTCTTACGATAATTAGGGAAACTGGCCTAATCGGCATTTGTGAAAGCCACAATATAAAAACAAGGAGAGGCCTGCAAACTCAACCCAAAAGTTAGAGTACCTTTTAAGTAGCGCAAAAATTGTTTCAAAGCCTACCAATGAACTGTAGTTAGAGCATGAAGAAATTGACAAAGCTTATTGACAACAAAAGCTATGTCTGGACGTGTGAGGGTGCAATATTGAAGAGCACCAACAAGGCTGCATACTGAGAAGCATTAGTAAGCAGTTCACCATCAGAGAAACCAATGGGGTAGAGGTTGGTTTGGTATGACTGAGCCCTGCTTTGACAAGTAATTCTTTGATATATTTTTGTTAGCATAAATGAAAAGTAGTAGAGGTGCGCAAAACAATTGCCCAAGAAATAATGTAACGTGCCAAGATCTTTGAGAGAAAACGAGGCATTAAGAGTATGAACAAGCTTACGAATGGAAGAAGGATTGCTTCCAGTTAATAAAATATCATCAACGTAGATAAGAACAATCACTACTGGAAAAACGTGAATTTTTCGTCGCTAAATCCAGACTAGCAACGGCACTCCGTAGAAAAAAAAAAGGATCGCTGATTGGGGATTGGGGAATTTCCATTGAAAATTAGCAATGGAAAAAGTTTTCGTCGCTGGATTAGCGACGATAATTACCAACGGTAAAAATCGTCGCAAATTATTTTTCGTTGCTAGTGACAGAAATTAGAGATGTAAATTTTCGTGACTAATAGAAATAAAATATTCCGTGGCAATTTTTCGTCGCTAAATTAGCGATGAAAAATTGCCACGGAATATTCCATTTCTATTAGTCACTGAAATTTTCGTCACTAATTAGCGACGAAATATGATTGATCCAATTAGCGACGAGTATTTTAGCAATGGAATTTCTGTCACTAAAATAAAAAATGATAATTAAAAAATGTTTTTTGATTTTTTTTGTACCTGATTTCAACAAATAACATGATATTAATAAAAACACTACAAAAATTAAAACAGACCACAAATCAATACAAATTAATTACAAAATTACCACAAATTAATTACAAAATTATTTACATAAACTAAAATTGTTAAAACAAGTGTCAACAAATAAATTGTTCAATCATTGTCAGGAAATAAATTTTGGGAACGGGAATGATCGGGACATGGGTGATCGTTATGGGCTTGACTCTGAAAAAATTGGTCTAGGGTGGCCTGCATCTAGGACAAGGACTGTCGGGTGTCAGCGAGCTCACTTCGGGTTTGAGCGAGATCAGTCTCCAACCTCAAAATGACGCGCTCCTGGTCAACGTTCGGCTAGGCCTCAGTTTGTGCTGTCGATCCAGAAGCACGCGAAGCCATGGTTGGCATGTGCGAGGATCCCTTATGCACGCCCATCCCGTAGACCATATCTCCCCTCTTCGCTCGTCCTATGAAGCTGATCTACTCCCATAATGGTTGGCTCCACTCATTCCCGTTAGGATCAGTCTTTTCACACCGACCCTTAGCCAACTGCGCCCTAACAGTCCTCTCGTACTCAAGCTGTCATAAAAAAAATAAATATTAAAACACATTTAATCAATTTTATAGTAAACAAAAATTTTAATACTTACATATGCAGCCTCTGCCCTTGTATCACCCACTAACTCGATCCATCCTGCCTAGTGTGCGTATTCACAAACACATCAAGGAATCGCACATGAGCACCGTGTGTACTCACCTACAATCAGTACGTATTACTATTAGTTTTTTTTTTTATATTTCTAAGAAATAAAAAATGAAATGGATGTGTAGAATCTAAGTGTTTAAACATATATAGATTCTAAGTGTTTACACTTAACCCCCCCCATCATCAATCCCCGTTAACCCAAATGTAATTAAACTTTGAATTAAACTACCACCATAGATTTCATAGCATCAACATAGCTTCCTAACTACTTTTAACATATATAGAATAATAAATTAAATAAACATTGAAAATATACACTAACACCCCCTATAAATTCTAAGTGTTTATACTTAACCCCCCTTATCTTTCTTAACCGAAATCTAATTATACTTTGAATTAACGTCATACTATGTATTTCATAGCATCAACATGGCTTCCCAACTACTTTTAACATAAATAAAACAATAAATTGAATAAACATTAAAAATATACACTAACACCCCCTATAGATTCTAAGTGTTTACACTTAATTCCCTTTTATCTTTCTTAACCCAAATCTAATTATAATTTGAATTAATGTCATACCATGGATATCATAGCATCAACATGGCTTCCCAACTACTTTTAACATACATAGAACAATAAATTGAATAAACATTAAAAATATACACTAACACCCCCTATAGATTCTAAGTCTTTACATTTAACCTCCCTTATCTTTCTTAACCCAAATCTAATTAAACTTTGAATTAACATCATACCATGGATTTCATAGCATCAACATGACTTCCCAACTGCTTTTAACATATATAGAACAATAAATTGAATAAATATTGAAAATATACACTAATACCCCCTATAGAGTCTAAGTATTTACACTTAACCCCCCTTATCTTTCTTAACCCAAATCTAATTATACTTTGAATTAACGTCATACTATGGATTTCATAGCATCAACATGACTTCTCAACTACTTTTAACATATACAGAACAATAAATTGAATAAACATTGAATTAATTAAACTACTATCATGAATTTCATAGCATCAACATGGCTTCCCAACTACTTTTAACATATATTGGACAATAAATTGAATAAACATTGAATTAAACTACTACCATGAATTTCATAGCATCAACATGGCTTCCCAAATACTTAATGAAACATAACTAGAATAATAAGTTACTTAAATACTAAGGTATAGTAATCTTTATATAAATTAAGTTACATACCATACGCGCCTGGTGCTCAGCGATGCTGATCGACCCCGTCGTGTGTTTCGTACTAGACCCCGACCCGCTAGTCCTATCTTCTTTGCCCTCTTTGAGGCATCCTTGGCGGCAGACCCAGACCAGTAGGCTTCGTACTGAGCCCAAACCTCTCGGTTTGAAGAGGGCCTGCCTCTTAATCTCGATAAAGAACTTCTGCTTCGTCTTGTAGATAAAGTCCTTGTACCGACCGACATCCATTTCCTTGAACACCGTCATTGCCTCATCATCCGAATGCCCGGGCCAGGAATATTTTCCCTAGAAAAAGTTGCATGAATAAATAACGATACAATAAATAAACATTTCAAATAAAGAAATTATAAAGTATACAATTTAAGAAATGTTATTGTTGTACCTTAAATTCTCCTCACCATTCTTCTTTTTTAGCCGCTGGGACATTTCTATATTGCGGCCAGAATGAGACGTGCTGAAAGGCACGAAGAAGATCTCCAAACCATTGCGCGGGCTGAGGGTAGGCCCTTACAAATCTGATAAAAATTTAATTTTCATTTCTTATATATGAAAATACAACAAATTAACTATGAAATGAAATAACATAAGAAAAAAGTGTAAATAGATAAAAACTTATTATCGTAATCGAGGATCAATGGAAGCAATAATCTTCCCTTCCGAGTCTAAAGGGGTAGGTTCCTCGATAGAGGTCACTACCGATGATAATGGTGTGGTAGGAGAGCCCTGCGTAAAATTTACATCCTCTAGAGGTATAGATGTAGATGGAGTTGGCTGCGTCCCAGTTATAGAAGTAACTAGGGGGCATATGTAATAACCGAGCATATCATTAGCATGTTAATAATATGATTATGTGCATGCATTGTTAATTTGATTATCGTGGTTCATGGTATTGAATTGATGAGTCGTAAACTCATGATTTCATGTTTCGGTGCTTTACTTTCTTGCATTGTTTCGTAGCGTAAACTGAACCGAAATGAAAGAGATGAACCATGATACTTTATACCTAGATATACATGATGTTATAGAGGTTTCATGTTGTTAAATTAGGCTTTGAAAAAGTAAAAAATGTTGTGTTAATTTGAAGTTACAAAACGAAGAAGTTGTCGACATTGTTTTCGGTTTCGTGAACTTTCTCGTGACTTAAATTGATCCTAGAATGATATCGAACCTTTGGAGACATCCTTTGATGTGTTATAAGTATTGTACAATCATACCTAGGGGTATACGAGCGATTGAATCGAGGAAACGGAGCGAAACAGGAAAATTGGACTAGGCTGTGAACAGTAGGTGTGCCCGCGCCTACTTCTTTGGCGCGATTGCGCGGGCTGTATGGACAGAAACATCAGATTTTTTTTTTTTTTTGAGTTTTCTTACTTTCCACCTCATGCTTTGGCTCCCTTATCTAAAATCGTGGGTGAATAGGGGAAGAGCATATCCTAGCTTTCTAAACTCAGAAAACCGTCAAATTTCTCTCTCAAATCCTCCAAAATTCTTCAAAAATTCCACTTTTTAACATAGGGTTTGTGTGTGTTCTTGCATGAGCTTTTGTTCTTACACCAAGGCAGCAACAAGGGGCTTGTTTAAAGGAGTTTGTGGCTGTGTTAATCACTGAAATACAGGGGAGAATCAAGGGTTTATCTCTTTGATTTGGTAAGGGACCATTAACTTGTTCATGTTTGTGTTTAATCAGTTTATTTCGGCTATTATCAATTGCTAAGTTGTTATTATGGAAAATTTGTGATTTTTAGCCATGCTATGATGTTTATTAGGCTGATGTGATTATGGGTATGTGTTAATAAAGTGTGTTGATGTTCATATGAGCCTTGAAATTATTGTAATTTGATTGTATCTTCGAATTGGTGAAATTGACAAGAAATCAACTTGAATAAAGTATGTGACATGGCTCAGATTTAGGGTTTATGACTTGATATTGGTTAGTTTGAGATGGTTAAGATGTTCATTATGTTTATTTGTGAATCTAGAACTCGAATTGATCCTTGGAGGATAACTGAAATGCCAAATTTGTAACCGAATATGGAATAAAGTGTGAACGTTAACTTGACTGACCGGATGTGCACATTCGAATACTAACTTTCAGGGGGTTTTGGTTGACTACCGATTGTCATAGGGCAGAGTGCAGTGATAGTCGGGTTGTGGCGACCTTAATCCGGCCTGTCTCCCTATTTCTGGCCAAAGTAGGGTTCACACCACGTAGATTGTTGGACAAGAGTGTGTTGTCACATGGATGCCAAGGTTGTAGGGACTTGGGGCATGTTGACTTGTTCCGCAAAATATTTGATATATGAATTACATTGGTACAATGATTTGATAGAACTTCAAAGCTGAATGGTGTATAAGGGGTGCCGGTGAGTCGGAGGTGTACCTCGACTCTTATATCCTGATATGTGTGATCCTTACTTGTTTAATATGTGATATGAACTGTTGTTAGCTCATTACTTTGTAGGTTGGTTATTATTTCCAACTGGTATGGGACAGTTGGCAGTCGTGATCCTTCTTACGCTGGTAATGAGACTTAGTTGGTTATTGATTATGCTGGTTACATATGACTTACGTGATTATAACTTATGCTGATTATATGCTGCTTGTGTTAGCATCCTACTACTGCTGCATACATGCATAACATGCATAAGTTTAGTGGAATCTTACTGGGTCATAGGTGACTCACCCTTTCATTATTGTTTTTCCTTAGATCGGAGTGAGGCGAAGGGTTCACGTGTGTGAGGCTGTGCAGCTCATCGCGAGATTAGAAGGTGGTTATTCTTTTGGGGTAGACTTTATTGTGTATATGTTAGACAGTGGTTGTTATGCTATCTAGCGTTCAAATACTATTTTGTTGTATTGTATATATATGGTGTATGCCTTCTATGTTGGTCTGTATATCGGTTGGTTGAGTTGTGAACACTCAATTATATATTTTCAGTTACGAGGTTGGATGGCTTATCGCCATACTTTTATTTCCGCTGTTATATTGTTTATTAGGTGGTTATTTTGATTATGTTAAGCCGGGTCATGACCGAATTTAGGCTATGTGTAGTAGCTTGAATTGGGGTGTGACAGCATACCTTCCTTAGTCTACTACTGCTAGCTCATCGGACATAAGACATGTCTAAATACAATAACAATAATAAATGAACTCAAACCAAAATAGCATACATGAACAATAATAATCATAAGATAAACTATACAATCGTATTACATGAATTGAAATAATACAAAGATGTCTAAAATAAAGTACATTATTATTTTAAATCTTAAATGACTATCCATCTTCCTCGCCACTAGTTTCCTCATTGTCTTCCTCTTCGTCATCAGACTCTGCGTCATTACTACAAAACTCAAGCTCTTCTTCATTCTCGTCCTTAGACGCTGGGGAAATATCATCTTCATCTAATGAATTAACTTCAAATAATGCAAGTTGACCTGGTCGAGGGGCAGGAGGTGGCAAATCAACCGGTAAAGTAAGAACCAACCGAATAGTTGTAGGCTTGACCACGGGACTGAAAGTCTCTATATAGTCAATACCAGCAGCTTGGTTATATCCTTTAACAACCAAACGAGCTTTAGCTCGCTCAACTGATCTATCAGCTTTGTATTTTACACGAAATACCCACTTGTTGCCAATAACATGATAAGAAGGATGACGAGGAACCAATGTACATGTGTTGTTTTTAATAAGAACATCATAGTTAGCCTGCATTGCAACTTGCCAAACAGAGTGTTGCCAAGTTTCCTAAGGTGTATTGGGAAGAAGGAGAAAGTTAGAAGAGGAAAAAGACATAAAAACCTTTTGTTTAAAGATACCAACCTATAGAATGAGTATTAGAAGAAGAAAGATGGGAAGGCATGATAGGGGAAGTTGGTGGGATATGTGTAGGTGAGGATATGGTAGGAGAAGCAGGAGAAACAGGAAAGGGTGGTGGGGTTAAACTAGGTGGAGGAGGAAGGACCACAAGTGGATGGGAAACCTCAAAAAAAGAAGTATAAGGCTGAAAAGAAGGAGCAGATGCAAAGGTGGGAGAGATAGGTGGTGTAGAAGACATAAAAGATTGCATTAGGTGGTGAAAAGGAGAAACAGTTTCATTGAAGACCACGTGACGACTAGTGTAGGTTTTCTTAGCTTTGGGATCAAAAGACAAATAACCTTTATAATTACTGGCATAACCAAGAAAAACACATTCGGAGGAACACCACTGAAGCTTTTGGGAATTATATGCACGGAAACAAGTGAAACTTTGACAGCAAAAAACATGTAGATGAGCAAGAGAAGGACGAGAACTATAGAGAACCTCAAAAGGGGATTTACCATGAAGTAAACGAAGAGGCAACCTATTATAGAGATATATAGCTACCTTAAAGGCATGGTTCCAAAAGTATAATAGCATTGAAGCCTGAGATAACATAGCCATGCTAATATCTACCACACGACAATGGCGGCTTTCAACAGCACCATTTTGCTCGGACGTGTGGGGATAGGTCAAGCGAAACACAATGCCTAATTTTTTAAATTGAAACTGAATAGACTGAAATGCCCCACCATGATCACTTTGGATTTGTTTAATAGCAGCACCATATTGTAGTTCAACCATATTTTTAAACATAAGAAAGACAGACGTAGGTTTATCCTTGGAATCCAAAATATAAATTCAGATGAAACGAGAGAAATCATCAACAATTAGCGATGGCCATTAATCAAGGGTGCAAAAGGAGAACACCAAAAATCAATATGCAACAATTCAAAAGGTTTAGAGACTTGTTCATGAACACAATTGAAATGCAGCTTGTGACTTTTAGTAAACTGACAATGTTTGCAAATGGCCAAAGTTGGTTGCTTAGTACAAGAAAACTGAGAAGTAGTCTTGATATTAGACTGCTTAAGAAGAGTATACACAGTAACAAAAGAAGGATGACCAAGTCGTTGGTGCAAGACTTCATGAGAAATAGCAGTGAAAGCTACATTGGATTGAGGTTGAGATGAGCAGTGATGTGACTAAGATGTTTGACTCGATAGAGACCTTTCTCAGCTGGGCCCTGGAGGAGGACTTTCTTCGAGCACAGGTCCTTTACAACAAAGTGAGAAGGATAAAACTTAATGCAAATTAAATTGTCCACACAAAGGTTATTAACCAAAAGAAGATTGTGAGCAACATCAGGAACATGTAAAACATTTTTCACAGATGAGGAACAAGTGGGACTGTGTAAAACAAGATACTATTATGAATAGGTAATTTAGATCTATCACCAATAAAAATACCTTTAGGACCTGAATATTACTAAGAAGAATCAAGATTGCCCAGATCATTGGTCAAATACTAATTCGCTCCTGAGTTAAGTAACCATCCGCTTGAGCTCGCTAAAGAACTGGTAGTTGTAGCAGGCATAACAGTACTCCACGAACTTACATTCCAGAGAAAGGTGATGATATTGTGAAGAATGAAGCAATTTGGTGCAAATGTGGTTTATTATTATCACTAAAAGGTTTTTTGGACCTTGAGGTAGAAGCAGCGAATTGAGAACCAACACCAAGAAAGTCAGAACGAGTCCCACTACCTGTAGGCATTCCCTGAAGATACTAAAATAGGTTCCACGTCTGACTATTACCAGAGCCACCAAATTTGGAATTCTTCCCATAATTTCCTCGATTCTTATTGGTAGAGGCAAAGTTTGCTTAAAAAACCGAAGCGTCATGGCACTGAGCTTGATGTGCAAAACGACGATCAAGTTGTGTTAGATGATTACATACTTCATCTATAGTGTAATTGTTATTCCTATGTATAGATTTGGTTGAAGTCATCACAATGACTTTAGTGTATATATAGTGGCTAAAAGGGTTGCGTACCAGTTAGCGTGGCAAATATCCCAAAATCAAGCTTTGTAATAGAATAGATTAGACTTAATGTTAGTTTAGCGCTCATCAACGACCAACAACCTTCGTTCAACGAGACCTTGAGGTCTTGAAGCTCCAGCAAGAAGGCTAATGACGTGGAATTTTGAAGTCCAGTTCAGATCTAAAGATATTTATCAACTAGATTTTATTTCTAACATATCTAGTTGATCAAACTAAGATGACATCCTAATCACACTTCTCAAAGGATCACATGAGTGAATTAAATGTGATTACCCATTTAGTGTATCTGGCAGATTTTTAGGAAAGTACAACAGCTTGTACCTTCGCCATTTTTGACAAAGAAGACCTTCGAGTACCGCAACTCGTACCACTGTCTACAATAACGTTACATGATTTCGGACTCACCGTTTATCTAGTGGACAACCGATTTAAGCGCCGAATGCATTTAATACATTAAACGTTGGATCTCCATGAAGATCTCAATCCAATGGTCAAATAGATCTTTCTGAGTAGATATCCAACACTTGAAGACTGGAAGTACATCTCTTGCCAACATTACTGCTTGAACATTCCACCATTACTCTACCAACCTTCAAGTGCATCAAGAGATCACAGACTAAACTAACATTTCAACAAACTCGAAGAAGAAGCCGCAATCATACACTACTAGTCATTATTACTCTTTTGAGTTTGTCTTTTCTTTTCTATTCAAAGTACATACGAGTGATTATATCTTGTTGATTATTCCTCTCAACCATAAACACTCCAATAGTATTATTATTGTACATGATCCATTAGTGATCTTTATAATCATTTTAGTGGATAATATAGTGCACATTTCAAATCCAAGGTTGACCATTTTGGTAGTGGACGTAGCACTCTTTATAGTGTGAACCACTTCAAATACTTGCGTTCATCTATTGCCTTAATTACTTATTTATTTTTTATTCTTGATCTGTCCAAGCATATATAGCAATTCACGGAAGACGCGATATTGTTCTTACAACTTCAACAGACCTTCACCGCTTGTTTCTTTCCTTCACTATTCTACTTCCCCAACTTAGTCAATAAGTTGGTTGAACTTTGTTCAAGGAAAAGAAACTTGTATAAATTTTAATTTGTCCCTAAGCTATTCAACCCCCCTCTTCTAGCCTAAGTGAGCCCTTTGGGACTAACAATTGGTATCAGAGCTTGACTCTTTGAAAACTTATTTTTCCTGGATTAAACTCTTGAGAGAAAGATCCAATGGCTCACTACATGCTGTATACATCTAATGTGAATAACTTCCCAATAACGAAGGCCATTTTGATGTATGGCAGGACAAGGTCATGAGATTTATGAACTCCGTTGACAGTCGTTTATGGAATAACATTGAATCATGTCATTATATTCTTATGAAGCCAAATTTACTTGCAGAAGTTGGAGGTGGACCTCCAGAAGTTCCAATGGACAAGGGTGAATGGACTGAAAAGAAAGAAAGCTTGTGGAGCTCGATAACAAAGCCATCAATATCATTACAAGCTCTGTTGACATAAACACATACCAACAAATCATCCGATATAAATCTGCTAAGGAAATGTGGGAAACACTAGTTGAATAATTAGAAGGTGACCAAGCTACCAGAGACAACAGAAAATATACGTACATCCAACAGTTCAATTCTTTCAGAAAGATCCCAAGGAAACACTACGACAAGCCTACGATAGATTCTGTGAAGTAGTAAATTGTTGTTATTCCTTAGGTAAAGAGTATAGTTTGAAGGAAGTCAACATGAGATTCCTAGCTTCACTAGGTGCTCTATGGCATGTAAAAACTACTGCGATGAAAGAGTCCTAAGACTTAAACACCATACACCTTCGTAGTTTGTATGCGAGTTTAACAGTTTATGAGCGAGAAGTCCTTCCAGCTCAAGAGCAGGACAAACAGTTTAAACTCCCTTCTTTTTCTGCCATAGTTCCAAAACCCCCCACAACCAGAACCCAAACCATCTACTTCTTCAAATGAAAATAAAGCTTTGTCTGACGAATAATTTGCTATGTTCGTCAGAAAGTTTCAACGTTTCGCAAAATCTAAGAAGAATGATACACACTAGCAACCTTTTAGAAAAACTGCTGACAGTTCACAGAATAATGAGCTAGTATGTTATAATTGTAGAAAACCTGGTCATTTTGCCTCTAAATGTCCAAAGCTCAAAATTTGAAGCCTATAAGAAGCGGCCCTTAAAAAGTTTTTCAAAACAAAGGGGCATGCTGGCAGAAGACATTAAGGATGACCAGATTGCTACATGGTTTGAAACTAATTTTGATGAGGATGATGATCGAGACTCTTCTGAGCAGGCACATATATGCCTTGTTGATCTAGACTCGGGACACACTTATGACTCAGAAAATAAGGTTAAGTACTCCCCTAGCCAAGCTATTATTGAGTGTTGTGATGAGCCTTCAAGGGAAAAATTAATCAAAGCTGCTCATGACATGTTTGATGAATTCATTACCTTTAAAAAGGCAAATGTGAAGTTAGCCAAGAATCATGAGGAACTTGGTGTTGAGAAATCCACGTTGGGATCCGAGTTGAAAACACTTAATGGAGTTCAGCAGAAAAGTATCTAGCTCAAAGAAGAAAACAAATTCTTGAATGAAAAAGTTTCCTGCATGATTGATCATGCCAAAGGGTTGTCTGTTGAGAAAGATGAGCTGCAAAAGACCATTGACTCGTGGAACAACTCCAAGGATACTTTTGATCAGATACTCACGAATCAGAAGCTTAATAAGGACAAAACAAGCTTAGGTTTTAACAACGAAACCAACTCTGGCGCAACTTCCAAATTTCATGAAGGTGAATCTTCGGAGCAAGCTAATGGATGAAAATCTTGCATCAGGTAGTGTAAAGCCTCAAAGGCCTCTTGCCATCACGTTTGCTTAAGCAAAGGTTACTGATACTAGGCCTATGAAGACTCTACTCAAACCTGTCAAGTTTGTCAAAATCCAGACTGATAATGCTCCCAAGCTTGTTGATCATAAGCTTAAAGGGAAAATGTCTCGAGACTCCTAAATCTCCGCCAAAGACACTTGCCAATGCAAGGACTCGCGACACTAGAATAAAGAAAACTCAACCCAAGCCTTTTAAGCCTACCACTAACAAGCCTACCGAGCCAAAGGTCAGCCGTTGTAAAGAATGTTCCTCAAAAGCTTGTTAAAGACCAGTTTGATCATGATGATACATATGATTTCCATCGATGCAAACTATGTCATTGCTTAAGCCATTTGGTCCATGAATGCCTGCTGAGATCCGTACCTAAACCCAAAGGGTTCATTCCTCTAAAGGTTAGACAGGTATGGGTTCTAAAAGGTTGCTAACCTCCTGGACCCAAAAGGAAAATAAAGGGGACCATGAATTTTATTGTTATAATTCAGGTCTGCTTTATGGCTGGAAATTTAGAGAAGAAGGACTTATGGTACCTAGATAGTGGTCGTTTTAGACACATGACTAGGAACACGAACCTTCTATCAAAAGTCATTAAAGAGAGAGGACCCCCTGTTATTTATGACGACAATGCTCGAGGAAGCACAATTGGATACAGATCCATCACTAGAGGAAATCTCACTATCAGTAAGGTTTCTTTTATTAGTGGTTTGAAGCACAATTTGCTGAGTATATCTCAATTCTGCGACAAAGGGCTCATCTGTCAATTCTCAACAAACCAGTGTGACATCAAGGACCCATAATCATGTTCTACCCTGCTGTCTCGAAGAAGACAAGGAAACGTCTATATAGTAGATCTGAATGTTGTTGGGGATTATGTGTTCTTGAAGGTATCACCTCGGAGGGGCACGAAGAGGTTTGGTAAAAAGGGAAAGTTATCGCCCACAGAATGTGCTTCCTGGACAAAATCAGAATCAGAACGAGATATTAATGACTATGTACAACAGAATGATGGATCGAATGAATCAAATGTCTCAGAGAATTGTGGCGAGCGGTACCACAACCTAAAGTGGTGGCACCACACCGGAAATAGTATTACCACAACCGAAAGTACAACAAAGAAACAATACTACAGTACTTGAGAAATTCTTGAAGATGAAACCGATAAACTTTGTCGGAGAGCCTGATGCTATAAAGGCAGAGTTATGGGTTGAACATATCATTAAAATATTTGCAGCTTTGGGATGTACTGATGATGAGAAAGTGGTATTAGTAGTGTTCAAGCTAGAGGGTGCAGCGGAGCACTGGTGGCAGGTATTGCAGGAAAGCTGGAATTTGCAAGGGATACAGTCTAGTTGGCCTAACTTCTTGAGGGAGTTTAAGGCTCAGTAAGTTCCAACAGTGGTTCGTGGCAAGAGAGAAAGGGAATTCTATGATCTCGACCAAGGGAATATGTCGGTAGCGCAAAGATTCGAAGTTCACCGAGTTGGCCCGATATTGTACTTATCTAGTTCCGGATGAGGTGAGAAAGACTCAAAAGTTTGTGAAAGGGTTGAAGACAGAGAATATAAAATAGTTGCTATCGCTTCACTACAGATTATCGTAGCGCAAGGGATCGTGCATATGCGATAGGGTGATATTGAGGAGGACAAGGGAAGATTTGGAACAAGTAATTTTCAGCCGTCTTTGCAATCAACTGGGCAAGGGCAAGGTGGAGGTAATAGAGGTAACAGGGGTAATTTTAGCAACCAAAATCGTGGAGGTAATCAGAATAGATCTCAGTCTGAGGGGCATCAAGGCAACAGGCTAGTGGGCGAGGTCCTAATGTTCCTACTACTCAAGGGCAGCCAGCGAAGTACTCCAGTGACATGTAACTATTGTTCGAGACTGGGGCATTCCGAAGATAATTGTTGGTTTATGTCGGGGTATAAAGCTGGTCAATGTTTTTAGTGTGGGGAGATGGGACACATGAAAAGAGACTGTCCTAAGTTGAAAGGTGATCAGCCGGGAACCTCTAGTCAGTAGTCTAGCGGTGCCAAGAGAGATAGCGATGGTAGGCCTAAAGTACAGGGTCGTGTGTGTGCACTCGATCAGCGACGAGTGCCTGAGTCGACGTCTGTAATAGGAGGTAGTCTTTCTATTTTCAGTAGTAAGGCATGAGTGCTTATAGATCCAGGGTCATCTCATTCATGTGTTGCATCTCATTATGTGCACAATTTATGTGTATTACCTTAGTCTTTGCCATATATGCTTGAGGTGTCTACTCCATTGGGAAAACATATGATAGCGTCGGATGTCTATCGATCTTGTGACATACTTATTGGTGATTATACTTTACATGCTGATTTGGTAGTATTGCCAATACGTGATTTTGATGTGATAGTTGGTATGGATTTGTTATGTGCTTATCGTGCTATAGTAGATTGTCATAGCAAGAAAGTTACATTTTCTATGCCTGGTATACCTGAGTTTATGTTTGTTGGTGATAATGTGCAAAGTGGTATAAATGTTATTTCTGCTTTGAGAGCTAGAAAGTTGCTATCTCGGGGTCGTGCGGGATATCTGGCTTGTGTGGTTGACAAAAGTATAGCTACGCCAAAGTTAGAGGAAGTTCCAGTTGTTTGTGAATTTCCTAATGTATTTTCCACTGAGTATGCTATGCTTCCTGATCGAGAGGTCGAGTTTTGTATTGAACTATTACGAGTACAGCTCCGATTTTGAAAGCTTCATATAGAATGGCGTTTGCTGAATTGAAAGAATTAAAGGTATAGTTACAGGAATTACTCGACAGGGGATTCATCAAGCCGAGTGTATCACCATGGGGTGCACCAGTGTTGTTTGTTAGAAAGAAGGATGGTACTTTGAGATTGTGTATCGATTACAGACAGCTAAATCAGGTAACAATCAAGAATAAGTACCCATTACCACATATTGATGATTTATTCGATCAGTTGCAGGGATCTATTGTGTATTCCAAGTTAGATTTGAGAAGTGGTTACCATCAATTGAAAGTGCAAACGGAAGATGTGCCAAAAACTACTTTCCGTACAAGATATGGGCATTTTGAATTCATACTCATGTCGTTTGGGCTAACAAATGCACCCGCAGTATTTATGGATCTAATGAATCGAGTATTCCATCAGTATTTAGATTGTTTTGTTGTGGTATTCATTGATGATATCCTTGTTTATTCCAAGACACGAGAAGAGCATGAGCAACATCTCAGGGTGGTATTATCTATTCTTCGAGAGAAACATTTGTTTGCCAAATTTAGCAAATGTGCGTTTTGGTTAGAAGAAGTGGCATTCTTGGGGCATGTGGTCTCGAGTGCGGGAATAGCTGTTGATCCATCAAAAATTGAAGCAGTGACAAAGTGGAAAAGACCGAGTACTGTTACCGAGATTCGTAGTTTCTTGGGGTTAGCAGGGTACTACCAAAGATTCATTGAGGGATTTTCTAAGAGCACTACTCCAATGACAAACTTAACGAAGAAAACAATACCATTTGTTTGGGATGATAAGTGTGAAGCTAGTTTCCAAGAGTTGAAGAGGCGGTTAACAATGGCTCCGGTGTTAGCATTACCTAGTGGTGGTGAAAATTTCATAATTTATAGTGATGCTTCCAAGGAGGGTTTAGGTTGTGTATTAATGTAGAATGGAAGGGTTATTGCTTATGCATCAAAGAAGTTGACGATAGCAGAACAGAACTATCCTACTCACGATCTAGAGTTGGTGGCGATTATGTTTGCGTTACACAAATAGAAACACTAGTTGTATGGAGCAAAATTTGAAGTTTACACGGATCATAAAAGTTTGAAGTATCTTTTCTCGCAAAAAGAGTTAAACATGAGACAACGGAGATGGATGGAGAAATTGAAGGATCACAACCGCACTATTCTTTACCATCCGGGAAAGCAAACATAGTAGCGGATTCATTAAGTAGGAAGACTCACATTTCTCATCTAATGGTTCGAGAATGGAAGAAATTAGAAGACTTGAGGGATTGGAGTCCTAGTGAGATCGAACATGGGATAATTTTTGCAGGTGTTCGGGCTACGCCGTAGTGTTCCAACGATAAAAGAAGCTCAAGTTAGTGATCCGAATGGGGAAGATAATGGCTGAATTAAGTGAAAGTAAGATTTCGAGTTTTCGATGAACAAAGATGGTATTCTTGTATTTCGGGGGAGGATTTGTGTACCTTCGAATGATGAAATTAAGTGACAAGTTCTTGATGAAGCCCACAAAGCTATATATACCATACATCCAGGAAGTACCAAAATGTATAGAGATTTAAAGAAGCAATTTTGGTGGAGTGGTATGAAACGAGAGATAGCAGAATATGTATTGAGATGTTTAACTTGTCAACAAGTCAAAGCTGAGCATCAAAGGCCAGAAGGTTTACTACAGCCACTTGAGATACCAGAATGGAAGTGGGAGCATATTACCATGGATTTTGTGACAGGGTTGCCACGTATTCGACGGGGGTTTGATGCCGTGTGGGTTGTGGTTGATCGATTGACGAAATCGGCTCATTTTATTCCCATTTCGATGACATACACGTTGAGTCAGTTGGCAGCTTTATATATCCAAGAGATAGTCAGATTACATGGGGTTCCAGTTAGTATTGTTTCAGACAAGGATCCGAGATTTACATTGAGATTTTGGCAAGCTTTACAAGATGCCATGGGTACAAAGCTGAATTTGAGTACAGCGTTTCATCCTCAATCAGATGGTCAATCGGAGAGATTGATTCAAGTACTTGAGGACATGCTACGAGCGTGTACAGTGGATTTCAAGGGAAGTTGGGATTCACACTTGCCTTTAGCAGAGTTTGCTTATAATAACAGTTTTCAAACGAGTATTGAAATGGCTCCGTATGAAGCCTTGTATGGACAGAAATGTCGATCACCAATCTGCTGGGATAAAGTTGGTGAAGCTAAGTTATGGGGTTCCGATATGGTACAACAATCGGTTGAAAGTTTGAAAGTGATTCGAGATAGACTACTTACGACTCAGAGCTGGCAGAAGAGCTATGCTGATCATCGATATAGGGATCTTGAATTCGAAGTTGGGGATTATGTGTTCTTGAAAGTATCACCCCGGAAGGGCACGAAGAGGTTTGGTAAAAAGGGAAAGTTATCCCCAAGGTTTATTGGACCCTTTGAGATACTTGAAAAGGTTGGGGCTTTAGCTTATAGAGTTTCTTTACCTCCTTCATTATCCGAGATTCACAATGTGTTTCAGGTGTCCATGCTTCGCAAGTATATGAAAGATGAATCACATGTACTTGAGTATGAAGAGATCTTCTTTGAGCCTGATTTGTCTTATGTCAAGAAACCAGTGAAGATACTTGACACCAAAGAGCAAGTGCTACGAACTAAATGAATACCATTTGTGAAAGTACTTTGGAGGAATCATAGGATTGAAGAGGCCACTTGGGAAACTGAGAGTGAGATGCGTGAGAAGTATCCACACTTGTTTGATGAGATTGGTAAGTGAATTTAGGGACTAAATTCCTTTAAGGGGGAGAGGATGTAATACCCTAGCTCTCCTATGTGTTAATTGCATATTTGTATGCCTTGTTATTATGTTAAATATACATGATAAAAATATTTGCATAGCATGGTAATAATAGGATGCCATGGTAATGATGTGAATTATGATGATATACATTGTCTAGTTGACATGTATTAGTTGTGTTACAATCATGTAACCTTTGTGTTATGTTTCTAGCAAAGTTCTTAGACTTGCTGGGAATTCTTATTGGGTGTTTTGGCAATATAACTTGTTAAATTTGCTTAAGAATCATTTGTGATGACTTTGGTTGCATTTTAGAACTTTGTATTTAGTATTTGAACATACTGGATACAAAGCGATCGCCTTGGCTAGGGCCAGAGCGATCGCCCTGTGGACAGAAAGTTGGCATTTGTGATATAAGGACAAAGCGATCGCTTTGCCTCGATAAAGGGCGATCGCCCTGTTGACAGAATTTTTGTACATGTTTTATTTTATTATTTTTAAACATGCAAACCTTTGTGGTGAGAAAGCCACGTCCTAGGGGGGTAAATTAGCTTCTCTCCACCTATTCCACCCTTGAACACTTGAGAGAGAGACCACAATACTCCCATTTTCATCCCAAATTACTCAAGAACTCAAGAGAGAAGTCTGTGTGTGCTGTTCAAGGTGAGAACACTGTGTGTTTTATATCTCCTCAAGTTCTAGCCATCCAACTTTGCATGCAAAACCAGATTTGTGTAGCTAATGACTAGGAGATTCATTTGCAAGGCTTTGATTTTGTGTTTAGTGGTTTGATTTTCTGAATTGAGGTAAGTTACTAATTCCCCTTTGTATGCTTTAAGCTTCTGATGAATAAAATTATAACCTCGCAAGTGCATGAGAATACCGATGTATAGTTGTGCAAAGACAAGGGTCGAACCACAGAGACAAGAGAATGATTAATTTTGTTAACTAGTAATTCAAACAGCAAAAATAAACGAAAAAGGGGGGTTTAGTTGATTTCTCTTAAAACTAATGACAAAAATTAAACTAATTTATCACCTAATTAATCAACTAAATTATCAAGGCAAGTAAATAACGAGTTTAGCAAGAATTGGGAGACCTAGGAATTGGGATTCACTCTGTATCTTGGATTTATGCCTTTCTAATTTATGTATCAGTTCAGTTCTAGGATTGGTTCACAAAGGTAAAGACTGAGACGCTTGGATCACGATTTGTAGGCTTTGTATCCCTAGTTGTTATATTTTCTTGATCGGACCATATAACAAGCAGGAATCCTTTAAAAACTTAGGAAAAATTAATCTCTCTCTTATCTTAGCAAGATTATGAATCGATAAGAAAGAACATTCATAAGAGATGGCAAACATATGACTTATGCATTCGGATCGTGCAATTCATCATACCCTAATAATCTAACAGTTGTAATTACCTACACGCAAAGACAACACAGGAAGATTCGATAAAAATACTCTTATGAATAACTAGAACTATTGAACTGAATAAAAACTATATTACGGCATAAATCTTTGATACAGAGTTACCTCCAATTCCTAGAGAATGAGATTAGTTCCTCATTATTGAAACAAAAACCAAAGTTGTTTTATAATCCATACTTGAATTCTTGAAAGAAGAAGTTAAGAAAAAATTAGAAGTAATCCCAAGCTGTCTTTTTCTCTCCAAGAAGTCCCCTAATTTAACTCACAAAGACTGCTTATATAATAGGTTTTCCTTTGCTGAAACAAAATAGGGCAACAAAATATTCAACGCTATGCGGCCGCTTCATGCATCCGCATAGATTATCGAAAAACTATGCGACTGCTTTGTGAGAGCTCGCGCAAAAATCTTCAACTTTCTGGAATGTATGCGGCCGCTTCAGGCGTCCGCATAGCTTGAGTTTACCAAATTTCATGCTTTTGCACTTTAAACCCTGAAGATTCTGCAATAGCACTGGAGACTCCCAAATTTCATAACTGTCTCCTTCAGTCCCTGAAACTTCAAAAATACACTAACAACCCATATTAGATAACAAAAAGCTCGAGAAATTGCTAAATCTAAGCTGGAAAAGTACCCTTCGGATGAGTATAAAACTCATCCATCAAATACCCCCGAACTTAGATTTTTGCTCGTCCTCGAGTAAAACAAAGAAAACTACAAAAACAAGATATCCAAACTACAACAAAAATCACATCGCAAGTCAACGCATCAGTATTAGATCACATAAAGCCTCAGAGTAAAACCTCACACAATCAAGTAATCGACACAACACCCTTACAAATCTAGACTTTCGCTTGGTCAAAAATCAATAGTCCTTTGAATCTCCGTGTGTGTGTGTACCAATCATTGAAAATTTCAAAATTTTGAAAACTTTTATCAAATCAAGTACAACAACCATTCCCAACATATAACAATACAATTCTTCTGTACCAAATATCAACAATGCATCATGAAATGTAAAAATAACCATCACCACCCAGTTGAAATCACAAAAAACTAGAAAGCGCTGGCATTCAAGGGTTAACACATCCATCCCATGCACTTCCTTATGTATAAAATACACAGCTCTCAAGTCCCACATACTTATACAACGATTAAATGAATCATGAACTAAAACAAAATATTGCAGTTCAAAACAAGGGTCAAATCAACCATGCCTTCAGAATATCTCCATTCCACAAAAATAAAGTAGCAACTAGGTCAATAGGACTTTTATAAGCTTGTAATGTGAGGCCAGGCAAGAGCTACAAACGAAGGGATAGGAAATCACAAAACAAGAGAGCAAGAATGTACCCTTCATCGAAACCAACTTTTACTTTAACAACTCAAAATATATATATATATATATATATATATATTTTTTCTGAGTTGAAAAAGTCAATTACCATCACAACTGAAATATGACCCCCAATGATCTATATTTTTTCCTTCTCTTTTTTTTTCTTTTTTCATTTTTTTTCTTGAATCATTGGGGTCCCCTTTTTCTTTTCTTTATTTCTTCCTTCAATACATAACTTGGCAAAATCACATTCCTATTTATATGCTCTCTTGAAGGGTAGTCTAAAGTGTATAGGCTTTCATGGGTTTGGTGAATGCGGGTGGAAGAAACGAAATCGAAGGGAGGTCTATGTATGCTTTTGCACACGCCCTTTTTCCAATTAAGCTCAAAGGGGACACAAGGGAATAATATATGATTAGGATGGAGAAATATAGGCACAAACGATCCAAAGATGGCCTATGTCTTCCCTAATTGCTACAATGTTATGCTTCACTTCAACACTCATCATTCATGGCATCAAATCCTTCCCTTAATCCTTTTTAAAAACATGCTCATACGGATTACTTCATTATTCACTGGACAAGAAATAGGGACAGTCAAGACTTACATGCGATTACGATTCAAGAAGTGTGCTTGAGATATATTAACCAGAGAAGTCCAACAAATCTAGCTAAATCATGAAATCAACCCTAAAATCACATCGAATGCAATGAATGTGTGGAGATGATGATTTAACACCTCATAATCACTAAATAATCCACAGAATGAGATGTGCACTTTACACTTGATAAAAATAATCAAAACAATCAATAGGCAAATCATGGCAAATCGTGCTCAAAAGTTGAAGATTCAAAAGTCAATTAATTAAAACCATGCTAGCATCTAGATAGCTCGAAATGTAATATCTCCTAACACGTGTGAAGGCTAGACATTCTCATCACCGCGGTGATCACCCAAACCGACACTACGACAAACAATTTATTTATTTATTTTTAAACTAGAGTAAAGACTACAATTAAAAACTACACTACAAAAGCAGGAAAACGAACATATAGCCACCACACCCCAAACTTAAATTTCACATTGTCCCCAATGTGAATCTAATACCAAACCGAGGATGCGGTGCTAGCACCCATCAACGTCGAGGCGGCGGGCAGCCAAAAGGTAAACCCGAGGAATCCATCCCATGGTGGGAAGCCATCCCTTGCATCCAGCCGCCATATAGTTCGAAAATGTCGGCTCCTATCGCCTTCTACCCTTTGGCGGCCCGAAATCTCTCATTTTCCTCGAACTCTTCTCTTTGACGGATATCAATATTAGTTACCCTCGCAGATAACTCCCTCATATCTCCCGCCCGAGTCTCCACCCGTTGGAATAACTCTTCGTCGTCAAACGCTCCTCCTCCTCTTCTTCTTCTCTCTCTTCTTCTCGCCCACGCCTTACCGGCGAGCACCGGATTGCCCCCTTCTCCAACCGAGTGGATAATTTAATTACCACAGAGGCCGAAGACACTCTAAATGCCCGGGCCATGTGCACATCGCCCGCGTACACAAAAAGTAATCAAACTCGGAAATAGAATCCCGCCTCGAACACCTATTTATCACACCTTTAATCGGGCATTGATCAATTTACCAATGTCCACGGATCCATTATCAAGAATTGTATAAATCAAAACTCCCTTGGCCATGTGACGTAAGTCAAATGTGTTGTTGGCATCACCTACAACATATAAACCTATGCACCGCCTTGGCACATGGGACTAAGCAACTCTCCGGCATTTGATGTGGACGACCCTTTTCCATTCCCAATCGGTTTCGGGAATCGCAATGGCATTACTCACCTCTGAATGTATTTCAGGAGTCAACATCCTGGCCCTATACACGTCTCCATCCATGCGAGGGAGACCTAGAGCTTCATTTATGGCTTGGGATGAGAACGCCACTTCTTTCCCTTACACCCATGCGTGCCCCTCTTGCCAATTCTCGGTAGCATTGGCATAAAATTCTCGCACAATTGGGACCACTGCCGGAACAAGGGCCCTGCCAAAACTTTGCCACTTGCGGGCCACAAAGTTATCCTTTAGCCCAAAACTTTCATAATCAAACGCCGTTTCCGGAACAAGAGATTTAGCTAACCCTGTTGTGAAAGCTACGTGTGTTTCTAAGGATTCAAAACAGGATGAGTCGAACTCAGCGGTGTTCGAACTCGAACTAGCTCCCGGGGTTCCCTTGGACTTTTTCTTAGGCGGCATTTAGACTTTCACACAATTGCACACACTACACCCAAATTTTCTAAATCTCCACCCAAAACCCACTCCTTAACAATTACTATTAGGGACCACTTTGACAATAATTTAACAATGAAAAGGAAGGGAATTGGAAGATATTACCTCCATCTTGGATTCGACAAATCAATTTTGGAGAATTATTGGAGGAGCCGCCGGTAATTTCCACAATTGGACTTAGGGCACGCAAACTTGTTGGAGATTGAGAGAACTGGGGAGAGAGAATGCAGTGGGAGGCGGGTGAAGACAGGGCGCGCGGTGGCGGCGGCTGTGGTGGTGATTGACTTTGCTGAGAGATGAAAGTGATGAAGAAGAAAGCTAAGAAAGCTATGCACTCGCTTAGGGCACGGCAGCATCTTTTTATGTTTTGTTTTGTTTTGTTTTTTTTTTGTTCCCAGCCCTGTGCGGTCGCATAAAGCGAACGCCTGAGTTTCTGGTTTTTATGCGTCCGCATACGATCACTTCAGCTGGTGTGTGGCCGCATCATGCGACATCTTGACATTCTGCTTTTTATGTGGCCGCCTTAGGCGTCCGCATAGTTCCTTTTTCAGTATTTTTCATTTAACCCCCTTTAATTTTTTTCTCCTTTCATGTCAGTCCTGAATAGCCTTTCCTGCATTCAAAACTTGAACAACAACAACACTAACACCACAATTATCGTTAAAAATCACTAAATTACAAAAAAAAAAAACAAAATCTTTTTAGAGGGTGACACTATAAACACTCCCTTATAAACCTACAAACTCGGGGAGACCCTAACAAGAGGGTGACTTAACTTGACTCAATGCGGATAAAACTAAATAATTAAAATGAACCCACCCCCAAACTTAAAGCATGCTATGTCAACAAAGCATCACTTGATATGCATAGATTTGGGAATGGATGCGACTCTCTATACTATGAAAGCAAGTAAAACGTACCTAGTTGGGTTGCCTCCCAACAAGCACATTTGTTTACCGTTGTTTGCCCGACGTTCTGTGAAACCAAGACTATTCAGGGTCAATCAAATTTATTGAATCAACTGTTTCCAAGATTGATATCCCCTCATAGTACGGCTTCACTCGATGCCCATTTACTTTAAATCGTTCCCCCGTTTTCAACTTTTTAAGCTCAACCGCCCTATGCGGAAAAACATGAACCACTTCAAAAGGTCCGGTCCATTTGGATTGTAACTTTCTGGGGAACAATTTTAACCTAGAGTTGAATAATAACACTTTCATCCCCGGACGGATGAACTTGGGCTCGATCTTCTTGTCATGATACCTCTTTGTGCGTTCCTTGTAGAGCTTTACACTCTCGTAGGCATCTTGACGTAACTCCTCCAACTCATTTAAGGCTAACATCCTTTTCTCGCCCGCCAATGTCAAATCCATGTTGAGCTCTTTGATTGCCCAAAAAGCTTTATGTTCTAACTCAACAGGGAGATGACATCCTTTCCCAAAAACAATCCGGTATGGACTCATTCCGATTGGGGTCTTATAAGCCGTGCGATAAGCCCAAAGAGCATCACTTAGCTTCAAAGCCCAATCTTTCCACGTGGGTCGAACTATTTTCTCAAGTATCCCCTTAATTTGACGGTTGCTCACTTCAACTTGGCCGGATGTTTGAGGATGGTACGGGGTTTCCAACTTGTGCACCACCCTATACTTTTTCAGAAGAGAGTTAAAAATCTGGCTTGTGAAATGAGTCCCTTGGTATGCCATACCTGCTAAACATAACATCATAAAGAAACTTGATAACAGTGTTAACATCATTAGTACGAGTGGCAATTGCTTCCACCCACTTGGACACATAATCAACAAAGAACCAAGATATATGTAAAACCATGAGATACGGGAAAAGGGCCCAAGAAATCAATGGCCCACACATCAAAGATATCAACAATCAAATTATTCACTAAAGGCATCTCATTTTTCTTGCTTATCCCCCCCTGTTCTCTCATGACACCTATCAGATTGTTGGCAATAATTATGAGCATCCTTGAATATAGAAGGCCAAAACAAACAGGATTGCAACACCTTACATGCTGTCTTTTGGCTACTAAAGTGTCCACCACAATGGAGCTCATGACAAAATGCCAACACACTCTTTTGTTCCTCCTCGGGGATACATCTGCGAATCATCCTATCAGGGCACAATTTAAACAAATAAGGATCATCCCAAATGTAGTGCTTTACATCAGACAAAAATTTCCTCTTTTCATGGTAGCCAAAATCAAGGTTAATGATGTTTGTAACAATATAGTTCACAAAATCAGCAAACCATGGTTCTCTAATTTAAACTACAAATAGTTGTTCATCTGAAAAATCTTCATTTACCGGATTCACATTTTTAAAAAAATTTTGTTCAAGAAGAGGTAACATTTCTAGCCTAGACAGATGATCGGCAACTACATTGTCGGTCCCCTTTTTGTCCTTGATCATTAAGTCAAATTCTTGTAACAGTAGCATCCACCTAATAAGTCTAGGTTTGACATCTTTCTTCGTTAGCAAGTATTTTAGGGCAGCATGATCCGAGTAAACAATCACCTTTGATCTAAGCAAGTATGGACGAAAATTTTCCAATGCAAACACAACAGCTAGAAATTCTTTTTCAGTAGTGCTATAATTCAATTGTGCATCATTAAGTGTCCTACTTGAATAATGAATTACATGCGGTGATTTGTCAACTCGTTGCCCTAAAACAGCTCCAATAGCAAAGTCAGATGCATCACACATAATTTCAAAGGGTAGGGACCAATCAGGGCTAACAAGAATTGGGGCCGAAGTCAACCTTTCCTTCAACAGATTGAAGGCATCAAGACAATCTTTGTCAAAGATGAACTCAGTATCTTTGGCAAGCAGGTTACATAAAGGTTTGCAAATTTTAGAAAAATCCTTTATAAATTGCCTATAGAAACTTGCATGCCCTAGAAAACTGGACACCCTTAACGAAACATGGGGAGGTAATTTTGAAATAATTTCTATTTTTGCCTTATCTACCTCAATCCCCTTTTGAGACAATGTGTCCCAACACAATGCCTTGCTTGACTAGAAAATGACATTTTTCCCAACTAAGGGTCAAATTTGACTCACAACAACGTCTAAGTACCATTGTCAAATTCTCAAGGCAATCATCAAAAGAATCTCCAAAAACTGAGAAGTCATCCATAAATACTTCCACACACCTTTCAATCATGTCAGAAAATATCGAAGTCATACATCTCTGAAAGGTTGCGGGAGCATTGCACAAACCAAAGGGCATCCTTCGATATGCAAAAGTGCCAAAAAGACATGTGAAAGTGGTTTTCTCTTCGTCTTCCAGTTCAATGGGAATTTGGTTATATCCCGAAAAACCATCTAGAAAACAATAGAAAACATGTCCTGCCAATCTCTCAAGAATTTGGTCAATGAAAGGTAAGGGAAAGTGATCTTTTTTAGTGGCGGCATTCAATTTCTGCAAATCAATACACATCCTATACCCTGTAATTGTTCTTGTGGGCACTAACTCCTCTTTATTATTTTTAATCACTGTGATTCCTGATTTCTTTGGTACAACTTGTACCGAACTCACCCACTTGCTATCAGCTATTGGGTATATAATACCCGCATCAAGTAGCTTGAGCACTTCTGCTCTTACTACTTCCTCCATGTGAGGGTTAAGTCTTCTTTGGTGGTCCCTTGAAGGCTTGGCACCTTCCTCAAGTGTAATACCCCGATCCTAATTCTTTCCTAGTTCACACGTATGTCGGGTTAATCCGAGTGTTGTTTCGTGTGTTTAACTTCAGGTATGTTTGAGTCTTGAGTTCTTTATCATTCGTGCATCAATTTGGGATGATTAGGTTGAGTTTTGAGTGTGTTTTAACCTTAAGATAGAAAAAGATACACACAAAAGCATGGATACATGCTTAAACCCAAAATTCTATCCATCCGAACAGTCTGTAGTAATTTGGCCATACCTTTGTTTAGAAAACTCAGATTTGCAAACCGTTTAATTCTGTGTAAAATAGACTCAAAGAGCTTTCCAACCATATCTTATTTGTATTTTTTAGACTTGTAGATCGTCCTAGGAATGTCTTTAAAGTTGGCTGAAAATTAGAATTTGTGACAGCTTTGACTAGTTTTAAGTGACTTGACCCTTTGACCATTAAAAAAATCTCCCTATTGACTTGTTGACCTCTCTTTAAGTGGTAATAGGAGATATATGTGTGAGGAGCTGAGAGAAGCCTCATTTTAGCCCATTCTTTTCGTCCAAACCGTGCTTAGAGAGAGAGAGAGAGAGAGAGAGAGAGAGAGAGAGAGAGAGAGAGAGAGAGAGAGTAAGTGAGTTTTAGAGTGAGAACCTCCATATTTTGAGCATCCGAAGTCCGATCGTCGATCCGTCTTCACCGTTGCGAAGCTCTTGACTAGAGGAACACTTTCCATGGATTGCATGCAAACTTTCATGGTTTAATTTTGGTAGAGGTAAGTAACTATGATGTTTTGTATGTTTATGAGTTGAATTGGGAGAGTAAAACATGTAGGTTGTGTTAGATGATGATCCTTGTGTTGATCTCTTGGAAGAAATGTGTTATTAGTTACTCCTAATGATATTTTGTTGCTTTAAGTTACTGATTTAAGTTGGAAATGTAATGGGGAAAGACATGATGATTTTTGGAAGCCAAATGCTTAGTTCTTGAATTGAAATTGGTCACTGTTTTAAGGCATGTTGTCGAATTTACTGGGGAAAATCCGTCTATGGGAATTATCTAAATTTTTGGTATGTTTTACATTTATATGTTTTGTAGCATCCTGTAAATTTTCATAAATTTTAGATGTCGGGAAGTACCTCGTTTAGGTTGCGAATTATCGATACGCAGAATAGACTGTTGCTGGAAATTCTGGGATGTAGTTCAATCTTTATGTGGTTGCATGTGGATGAATATAAGTCCAAATGGACTGATTTAAAATGGTAAATTATAATTTGGAATGTCTATTTTCTGGGTATGTAAGATTTATAATATTTGAACATGCGTAGAATATTTGGTGAGATGTTAGTTACAAGTTAGAACGAAAAATACATGAATTTCAAGTCAGTTGCAATCCCTGTTTTGGGCTATTTTCGTGAAAAGTCTGGTACTAATCTACTATTGGGAATTTTTTAAATTTTGGATATGTTATTATTATGTATGTTAGGTTATTCTCTGTAAATTTTCATAAATTTTAGAGGTCGGGAAGTACCTCGTTTAGGTTGTGTTTTATCGCTGCGCCGAGTAAACTATTGCTGGAAATTCTGGGTATTAGATCTAACTTTAAGTGGCTGATTCTTGATGACTATAAGTCCAAATGAGGTAATTCAAAGTGGTAAAATATATTTTCAGATGTCTAGTTTCTAAATATGGAATAATTGTAATGTTTGGATTTTTGTGGAATATTTGGTGAATTTAATAGTACGACTACGCAGTGCTGAATAAGTATCGTTGTTATTAGTCTCTAGGAATTAGAGACTCGTTGAGTTGCAATTGTTGTTATTGTTAAACATCGAGTATTAGTAACTCACTGGAATTTTGTAAGAAGTTACTCACGATGAACTTGCGAGATTTATATGGGTTGTAAACACACCAAATATGGGTATTGTGATTAATGTAGTTATTTAGGGACGATACTACGATTCGTCCCGATGTTTCAAAAATGGGTAATGACTCTAGGTGAGTTAACATGAGATAGTATATTTATATTGAACACTATACGAGCTATATACTAGTTGTGACTGACTTTGGCAGAGTCGCATAGGACGTAATGAACAAACGTCGAATAATGTAATGGATTTATTAATGTGTAGATTCGACTCTACGGAGTTGAATAATGAGTAGTATAAATCACTATAGGTCGTTATTTAGTCTCCTACGATATAGGATGACGTATCGGGAAAGTTATGATTCGTTAAAGATTGACTTTAGTTAATTCAATCATGCATGAGATGACATACCGTGATTATCGTTCCAATTCGAACGAAGTGACTTGTAATGAGTCGTGATAAATATAGTACACGAAGATAATGTTATGTGATAGTTTATGCTATACATGTGATACAGTGTATCGAGTGATTATAGGATTCTGTAGAGATCCTAAGTTGAGTTGTACAATAGGTCTACTTTGCCTATTGCCTTGCTTTGGTTATATGTTAAATGATTACGGACATATTGTGATTGTTTTAGTATGAGATAGGACAATCATCCTACTTTGATGATTGATTATAGGACAATCATCCTACTTTGATGATTGATTGTGTGTTTAGTATTTACAAGCACATTGAGTTAATTTGGTATGTGATTCAATAGAACACATGATGATTTGTTGAGAATGATGAGTAAATATCTACTTGTGCATTGCATTGAGTCCAGTGGCATTTGTTATTTAATCAAGGTGGGACGACCTATAGTCTTTACGAATTTGTTTTGTAATCGCTATAAGTTGTCGTACCGGAGTTCACACACCCTTCCTCTGTTGGCCACAGTGGAGAAGTAGCCCCACTGTTGTAGCAATACGCATGACTTTGGCTTGTTAGTTGAACCCGATGGGATTAGTCGAGGACGTCGATACTACGTACACGGGTATCGAGGCACTATTGGTTGTTTGTGTATTGCAGGAGCAGCACAAAGATGGAGAAAGAGAAATGATATCCTTTATAATGTGGTTTAAGTATGAGCACTTAATGTGAATGTCAAGGTGCTATGTGACTTATGTGAATTGTATATCAACGATGATATTACATGTTCAGTATGGTGTATAAATGTCATTACCATGTTATTCCTATTGTTAAGCATTATGCCATGTCATATAGTTGCATGTAACAACTTGTTGATTAATGGTTAAGTTGCAATTGTGCCTAGACTAGTTATATGTAGAGTCTTGGTTTACTATTACATTCATATTCATAGCATACAATACATTACAGTGGCTTACGGGGTCTTTTAGACTCACCAAACAACCTCCTCAGTTTGCAGGTTAAGTTCCAGCACAACGAGTCTTGAAGCTTGGAGTTAGCAAGATGTATTTGTGTTGTCATTTTTTTCTTATTTCTTGTACTGTGAGATCGTGAGGTTTACTAAGTTATGTAAACTTAGTATATGGGTCGAAATAGTTGTATTCTTCAGATTTGTATTTTAATGCCGACTTGTGAGGTCGTGCCGGTTGTAGTATTTTATAATTTCAGTTTACAGCTCGTGGTCTTGGTGTGGCCTTGTGCCTGTCGATACTTTATTAGTAGTTTTCCCGAGCGCGTAGCTCGTAGTGTTTATTATTGTTGTTTCTCCGGCTCGTGTATTTAGCCATCGAGGTTTTTATTGTTGGGTTTATTTTAGTGTTGTTCTCCGGTGTATGTTTGGCCGTTGAGGTTTATTTAGTTGTGGTTGTTGTTTGAGTTTTTGAAACTCACATTTTATCTTGTATTCCGCTGCATTAGTTTTGGTTTTGAGCTTTTGTGGCTCACTCTTATCAGTTGATTCGGTACGTTTTGTTATTTTGGCGCATCGAGTTGGGGTTCAACGTCGGATCCCGAACTCGGGGCGTCACATCAAGATTTATCTTGTGCATGCACATGACATGGCTAATTCCCTTGATATCAGCCAAAGTCCACCCTATGGCCTCTTTGTGTGCACGCAAAACACAAATAAGCCTTTCTTCCTATTCATTAGTCAAATTAGAAATAATTATTACAGGCAAAGTATTCCCCTCCCCAAGAAAAACATATTTTAATGTCTCAGGCAATTGTTTCAACTCTAACTTAGGAGGGGATACAACAGAGGGCACAAGTTTTGTGTTAAAATGCCCTAGGGGGTGAAAAGGAGAGTCACTAGGAATTTTCTCTTCTGTCTTATCGAAGACATCTTTTATTTCACGGACTTCCTCATTATCCCTGTTCTCACCACCATTCAGAAGGGCCTCAATTTCATCACAAATCAACTCGTTCTCCAAATTCTCAGAGATTATAGATTCTAACTTATCAACAAAGAAGCATTCATCTTATCATCAGCATTTTCATAGCATCAAACACAGATCTCAACAGTTTCACCCATAATGAGACATGGACAATTTACCATTTTTCACATTGATGACAGTGTTAGCAGTAGCCATGAAAGGTCGCCCAAGGAGAATGGGCACTTCATGATTAACGCTAACCTGTTTTTCCATCTCTAAGACTACAAAGTCTACGGGTAAAATCAGTTTATCAACCTGAACTAAAATATCCTCCACAATGCCCATAGGATGTTTCACATAACGATCAGCTAATTGTAAGGACATTATGGTGGGTTTTAGTTCTCCCAAACCCAATTGCTCATACACAGAATAAGGCATTAAGTTAATGCTAGCACCTAAATCCAGTATTGCCTTCACCTTTTACGAATTCCCCAAAGAAATTTGGATGTTGAAGCTACCGGGATCTTTCAGTTTAGGTGGGAGGTTCTGCTGGAGAACGACGCTAACATTCTCAGACATTATCACCTTTTCATTCTTCTCATACCTATGTTCCCTAGTGGTGAGATCTTTGAAGAATTTTGCATAAGATGGGATGTTCTTGATCACATTTAACAGAGGAAGATTTATGTTTACTTTGGAAAGCATCTCATAAATTTCGGAAAACTGTTTGTCCATCTTATTCTTCATTAATCTGCCAGGAAAAGGAATAGGTGGCGAATATGGAGCTGGGGAAGGAGATTTTGGAGTTTCTTGTGGAATTTCCTCAGCTTGTTCCTTCCCCACTTCCACATTCTTCTCACAATTAATCTCAGGAATAGGGTCAGAATTTACCTCACTACCTATCACCTTACCATTACGAAGCACCGTGACTGTCTGGGCTTGTTCTGGTTGACTTGGGAAAGTTCCTTGCTTGTGGCCTTGCAGGGATTTTGCCAATTGCCTAACCTGATTTTCTAATTTGGTTAATGCTGCCTCATGCTGCTTGTGCATCTGCTCATTCTGCTTGAACCTCATTTCATTGTCTTGCTGGTTCCTCCGACTATCAAGCATAAAGTTCTGGAACATCTCCTCCAAAGGGGTTTGAGTTGGCTGAACAACTGCCTGCTGCGGCTGTGGTGGAGGTTGATGAAGAGGTTTCGAATTACCCCATGAGAAATTTGGATGATTCCTCCAACCCGGATTGTAGGTATTTGAATACGGATCATTGCGAGGCCTTGGAGGATACGAATTCATGGAGTTAACCTGCTCAACATATTCAGGAAATTGTGCACTAGATGGACAAGAGTTAGTAGTATGAGAATAAACACCACAAATAGAATATGCATTATAAACATTAGGCATTTGCATATTAGGCTTCGCAGCCGAGAGCTCCTCAACCTTTTTCATCAAATATTGCACATTCCTATCTATGGTACTATTGTTATTAATCTCATAAACTCCTCTTTCTTTACCCATCACACTTTTTTGTTGGGAATTTGCCCCAAGCATTTCATACAAATCTCTCACCTCATCAAGTGTTTTCTCAAGAATCGACCCACCTGCAGCATTGTCCACCATGGCTTGGTGACTTGGGCAAATATTATCATAGAACTGTTGGTATAAGATAGAAGGTGGAAAATCATGATGTGGACATTGAAATTGAAGTTGTTTATATCTATCCCAAGTTTCATGAAAAGACTCTCCTGGCTTTTGCGAAAAATTTATAATTTTCTTTTTCATTTCAGCCAGGGTGGGATGTGCATAAAACTTTTGAATGAACGTGTCAGCCACTTGCTGCCACGTTTGTAAACTGCCTGGAAGTAAAGTATTCCACCACACTTTAGCTGCATCCTTTAAAGCAAAAGGAATAGAGCGCATCCTGAGTTGTTCTTCTGTTAACACTCCTAGAGGGAGGTTATCTACTGTGGCATGAAACTCACGGAAAAAACTCAAAGGGTCCTCTGTGGCCATTCCGTGAAAGGAAGGCAAGAGATTCAAGTAATGACCCTTAACTTCATAATTTCTAGCAGCAGTAGGTCGGGCCAAAGGAGAGGGTAATTGGTCAATTCTAGGGCGAGCATAATCCTTCATATACCGTTGTGCAGCCATGTTATTGATTTGCGGATTCAATTGCAACACGTCAGGATCAGGATCTTACAGATGCTCTCCCTGATTTAGTTCTACCTCTATGTTCCTACCTACTAGATTAATGTTATCGTTTAATTCCGCCAGTGTTGGATTCAGTGAACGGCGACCAAACATAAAAGTTCAGACACCACGACGTTACCAGTTAAACTAACTCAATCAATCTAACTTGTCCCCGGTAATGGCGCCAAAAACTTGATGAATAAAATTATAACCTCGCAAGTGCACGAGAATACCGGAGTATAGTTGCGCAAAGACAAGGGTCGAACCACAGAGACATTAGAATGATTAATTTTGTTAACTAGTAATTCAAACAGCAAAAATAAACGACAAAGGGTGTTTTGTTGATTTCTCTTAAAACTAATGACAAAAATTAAACTAATTTATCACCTAATTAATCAACTAAAATATCAAGGCAAGTAAATAACGAGCTTAACAAGAATTGGGAGACCTAGGAATTGGGATTCACTCTGTATCTTGGATTTATGCCTTTCTAATTTATATATCAGTTCAGTTCTAGGATTGGTTCACAAAGGTAAAGACTGGGACGCTTGGATCACGATTTGCAAGCTTAGTATCCCTAATTGTTATATTTTCTTAATTGGTCCATATAACAAGCAGGAATCCTTTAAGAACTTAGGAACAATTAATCTCTCTCTTATTTTAGCAAGATTATGAATCGATAAGAAAGAACATTCATAAGAGATGACAAACATATGACTTATGCATTCGGATCGTGCAATTCATCATACCCTAATAATCTAACAGTTGTAATTACCTATACGCAAAGACAACACAGGAAGATTCGATAAAAATACTCTTATGAATGACTAGAACTATTGAACTGAATAAAAACTATATTACGGCATAAATCTTTGATACAGAGTTACCTCCAATTCGAGATAATGAGATTAGTTCCTCATTATTGAAACAAAAACCAAAGTTGTTTTATAATCCATACTTGAATTCTTGAAAGAAGAAGTTAAGAAAAAATTACAAGTAATCCCAAGCTGTCTTTTTCTCTCCAAGAAGTCCCCTAATTTAACTGACAAAGACCGCTTATATAATAGGTTTTCCTTTCTTTGAAACAGAATAGGGCAACAAAATATTCGATGCTATGCGGCCGCTTCATGCGTCCGCATAGATTATCGCAAAACTATGCGGCGCTTTGTGAGAGCTCGCGCAAAATCTTCAACATTCGGAATGTATGCCGCCGCTCAGCGTCGCATAGCTTCGCTTACCAAATTCCATGCTTTTGCACTTTAAACCCTGAAGATTTTGCAATAGCACCGGAGACTCCCAAATTTCATAACTGTCTCCTTTAGTCCCTGAAACTTCAAAAATACACTAACAACCCATATTAGATAACAAAAAGCTCGAGAAATTGCTAAATCTAAGCCGAAAAAGTACCCTTCGATGAGTATAAAACTCACCCATCGCCTTCAAAACATGCTAGTTACATGATGAACTTGCTAGCCTTGTTAAAGTTATAATTTACATGTCTAATTGCTACATGGATGTGTGGGAATCTTGTTTGTGTTGGATTCTTGGTATGAGATGGTTTGGGTTTGATAATTACCCCATTGTTGAACTTAAAATTTCACTAAAAGAAGAACAAAGACTAGAGTTGGGAAATAAGTTGCATATAGCAACTATACCCAAAATAAACAATTATGTTTATGAAATCTTGAAGTAGAATTTTAGATGAACAATATACACCGAAATTATGTTAAGTCCTTACAAAAATCCGGGTTAGTTTGAGTAGGATTATGAATTCTCAAACAAGTTGGTTAAGTGAATGATTATTATGTGTGATGTAGAGACTTGTGATTAGCTCTATGTAGATGTGAAAACTTGAGCAAATATATGCTTGTTGTTGTGATATGTTATTGAGTAATATGAATTACTTGACATTTACCAAGTTCACTACTTTTGAACTTGGAGTTAAATTGCATAAGATGAGTAAATATCATTTTGTGCATTGTATTGAGTACAGCTGGCATTTGTTAATGAGTCAAGGTAGGACGACATATAGCCTTGACAAATCAATATTTGGAATCGCTATAGGTCGCCGTACAGGAGTGCACACACACCTCATCTGTTGGCCACAGGTGGGAGGTAGCCCCATTGTCGTTGCAATACGCATGACCTTGGTTGCTAAGATCCGATAGATTATCGGGGAGACCCGGCAGGTTCGGGGATGTCGATATATCATAGACGAGTATCGATACACGTTGGTTATTTTGTGTATTGCAGGAGCAACGCAAAGACAGATAAAGAGAAAGATATCCTTTATTATGTGATTTATTTACAAGCACTTATGTGAATATCAAAGTGCTATGTGTTTAACATGAGTTGTATATCATGGATGATATTTCATGTTGTGTTGTGATGTATAGAAATGCTATCACTTTGTTACAATTAAAGTGGAGCATTATGCCATGACATATAGTTGCATTTAGTAACTTATTGAGTTTCGACTCACCCCGTTGTGTTTAATGTTTTCCTTAGATCCTAACCAGCCAGGCAGCTCTCGGTGAGGTCGGTGAGGACGCGACTAGATAGCAGGTTGTCTTCGTGGTTGTACTTGGTTTGTACAGTTGTTGTAGCATTTTCTTTTGGTGAGATACGATGGTTATGTAAAGTTATATAGACTTTACTTTTGGGTAGAATTATACTTAGTTTTGTATTATTCTTTTGGTAGCCGACATGGATGTCGCGCTTGTGTACAGTTGGTTATTATTCCAATTGTGTTTCCGAGCATGTTGTGGCTCGTGGTTTATTTTGTTGTTCCGGCATGTTGTGGTCGATGATGGTAAGATTGTTGTTATTTATTATCCCGAGTTATAGACTCGAGGTTGTTATTAGTTGGTGTTCCGGCAGTAGTTTCGCCGAAGACTTGTTTATTATTATTAAATCAGGTGTTTACATTTATGCTAAGTCTTGTTATGTTGTTATGGCATCCCGACCTTGGGATTTTGTATGGAAATCTGGGTCAGGGCGTCACAGTTGGTATTAGAGCAATGGTTTTGCTGTCACCGAGATAGGTTCCTTGGCCTAGGTGGGTGTGGTTATTGTTGAGTTTTTAACGTCGAGTGTTGTGTGTAGGTTGTTAAGATGGTTGAGACTAAGCATGTTGAGTCGAGTGCTGGGGGAAGTGAACAAGGTGATGAAAATGTTAATCGCCCACAGAATGTGTTTCCTGAACAGAATCAGAATCAGAACGAGATGTTAATGACTATGTACAACAGAACGATAAAGAGAATTGATCAAATGTCTCAGAGAATTGATGCAGGAGCGGCACCACAGCCGGAAATAGTATTACCACAACCAAAAGTACGACAGAGAAACAATACTGCAATACTTGAGAAATTCTTGAAGATGAAACCGAGAAACTTTGTCGGAGAGCCTGATGCTACAAAGGCGGAGTTATGGGTTGAACATATCATTAAAATATTTGCAGCTTTGGGATGTACTGATGACGAGAAAGTGGTATTAGCTGTGTTCAAGCTAGATGGTGCAGTGGAGCACTGGTGGCAGGTATTGCAGGAAAGCTGGAATTTGCAAGGGATACAGTCTAGTTGGCCTAACTTCTTGAGGAATTTTAAGGCTCAGTATGTTCTAACAGTGGTTCGTGACAAGAGAGAAAGGGAATTCTATGATCTCGAGCAAGGGAATATGTCGGTGGCGCAGTATTCAGTGAAGTTCACTGAGTTGGCCCGATATTGTACTTATCTAGTTCTGGATGAGGTGAGAAAGACTCAAAAGTTTGTGAAAGGGTTGAAGACAGAGTATAGAAAATAGTTGCTATCGCTTCTGATTATCGTAGGGCGTGGATCGTGTATATGCGATAAAGGGTGATATTGAGGAGCACAAGGTAAGATTTGGAACAAGTAATTTTCAGCCGTCTTTGTAATCAGCTGGGCGAGGACAAGGTGGAGGTAATAGAGGTAACAGGGGTAATTTCAACAACTAAAATTGTGGAAGTAATCAGAATAGATCTCAGTCTGAGGGGCAATCAAGGCAACAGGCTAGTGGGCGAGGTCCTAATGTTTCTACTACTCAAGGGCAACGAAGTACTCCAGTGACATGTAACTATTGTTCAAGACTGGGGCATTCCGAAGATAATTGTTGGTTTAAGTCGGGGTATAAAGCTGGTCAATGGTTTTAGTGTGGGGAGATGGGACACATGAGAAAAGACTGTCCTAAGTTGAAAGGTGGTCAGCCGGGAACCTCTAGTCAGTAGTCTAGCGGTGCCAAGAGAGATAGCGATGGTAGGCCTAAAGTACAAGGTCATGTGTTTGCACTCGATCGGCAAGGAGTGCCTGAGTCGACGTCTGTAATAGGAGGTAGTCTTTCTATTTTCGGTAGTAAGGCACGAGTGCTTATAGATCCAGGGTCATCTCATTCATGTGCCGCATCTCATTATGTGCACAAGATATGTGTATTACCTCGCTCTTTGCCATATATGCTTGAGGACGCGACTAGATAGCGGTTGTTTTCGTGGTTGTACTTGGTTTGTACAGTTGTTGTAGCATTTTCTTTTGGTGAGATACGATGGTTATGTAAAGTTATATAGACTTTACTTTTGGGTAGAATCATACTTGGTTTTGTATTATTCTTTTGGTAGCCGAAATGGATGTCGCACATGTGTACAGTTGGTTATTATTCCAGTTGAGTTTTCGAGCATGTTGTGGCTCGTGGTTTATTTTGTTGTTCCGGTATGTTGTGGCCGATGATGTTAAGAATATTGTTATTATTTATTCTCCCGAGTTATAGACTCGAGGTTGTTATTAGTTGGTGTTCTGGCAGTAGTTTCGCCGAAGACTTGTTTATTATTATTAAATTAGGTGTTTACATTTATGCTAAGTCTTGTTATATTGTTATGGCATCCCGACCTTGGGATTTTGTATGGAAATTCGGGTCGGGGTGTCACAGATAGGTCATAACTTCTTTGTCAAGACACCACAACAAAACGGTGTAGCAGAAAGGAAAAATAGAACGTTGATTGAAGCTGCCAAGACAATGCTTGCTGAAGCTAAGTTATCTAAACAGTTATGGGTAGAAGTAGTCAACATTACTTATTTTACGCAAAATCGCTTCCTGGTAAACAAGTTTCATGGTAAAACCTATATGAGCTTTGGAGAGGCAAAGCTCCAAATATAAGATTTTTAAAATCTTCGATTGTAAATGTTAAGTAGTTTATAATGTAAAAAACTACCATAGTAAATTTGATACAAAAGTCGATGAAGGTGTTTTTCTGGGCTATGCCTTAAATTCCAAAGCCTATAGAGTTTTCAATTAAAGATCTTTGAAAATAGTTAAATCTATGCATATTTCATTTGATGAGTTTGATTTATTAGATCCACGAGTGGCTCTAAATGTTGCTGATGACTTTGATAATGATGAGACAGGTACTCCTTAAGCTTCAACATTTGAAGCTACTAACTCTTAACCAGCAACAAATGCTTACATTCCCAATCTTACTCAGTAAGATGAGGAACCAGCAGATTCAAGCTCTGCTGATGCTAATATCAACACTGAACCCATTTCCACCGAGTCTTTACAACCCATTCTTCAGCTCACATATGAACCTATATTTGAACAGCATTGTCACATAGAAACTGTTGACATTTCTCCAAGTACTTCTCACGAAACTCATATAGAAGAACCATCAGTGAACAATTTCATTACTGAGATAAGAGAAGCAAGAGATCATCCAATCTCTCAAATCATTGGTGATCTCAATGCTGGTGTTCATACCAGAAGTTCTGCTAGAAATGAATGCATGTACTCATTAGCATTCGTCTCTACCAATGAGCCTAGAAGATTGAAGAAGCTCTAAAAAATCCAAGCTGGGTGGAAGCTATATAGGAGGAGCTAAACCAATTTGAAAGATGCCAAGTCTAGAGTTTGGTTCCAAAGCCTGCTTATCAAACTGTGATTGGCACTAAATGGGTATTCAGGAACAAGAAAGATAAAGATGAAAATATCATCAGGAATAAAGCTAGGCTAGTAGCCCAAGGCTATTGACATGAGGAGGGCATTGATTATGATGAAACTTCACTCTGTAGCGATTGGAAGCTATCAAATTATTTCTAGCCTATGCTTCATACAAAGACTTCAAACTGTACCAGATGGACGTCAAGAGCACTTTTCTCAACAGTGATCTTCAAGAAGCAGTATACGTTGCTCAACCGAGGTTTTTGTAAAAGATTTAAGAAGTTGGTGAAGAGTAAGTTCGAGATGATCTTGATGGGAGAACTCACATTCTTCCTTGGTCTTCAAATTTAATAATCATTCCAAGGAATTTACATCAGTCAAAGCAAATATGCCAAAGAGAAAGAAAGTGGATATGACTCACTATCGAGGCATAATAGCTTCACTCCTCTACCTTACTACTAGTAGACTTGACATTATGTTTGCTGTTTGTGTTTGTGCTAGATTTTAGGCAGACCCACGAGAATCACATCTAACAGCAGCCAAGAGAATCATAAGATACATTTTAGATACCATGAATTTGGGTATCTGTTATCCAAGGGATTCTTCATTCAATCTCATTGGCTACTCCGATGCTAATTTTGCTACTTGCAAGATAGATAGGAAAAATCAATTTCTGGGAAATAGACTTGTCTCATGGGCCCGTAAAAAGCAAGCTTCTGTCTCAACCTTAATAACAGAAGCTGAATATATTACTGCTGAAAGTTGTTGCTCTTAACTTCTATGGATTAAACAACAGTTAATGGACTACAATATTAAGACTTGGTTATCGTATCATGTGTGACAACACATCAGTAATCTCTGTCTCTCAAAATCTAGTGATGCACTCAAAGACAAAGCATATAGATGTGAGATATGACTTTCTCAAAGATAATGTGGAGAAAGGAAACATTAGTATGCAATATGTTCCAACCGAACATCAGATTGCTGATATCTTTACAAAACTAGCAGATGCAACGAGGTTTGCTTATTTAAGGGGAGGGCTTGGTATGCTCGATCCAACTGCTTAATTTCAACTCAAATTTAATTTGGTTCATTTACTTTATGAAATTATCAGCAACCCATATTTTTTTGTACTAACCCTATTTGACAGTTACAATTCTTAAATTTTTTTTACCAGGTAAGTTTTCAAACTTATGTCTTCAATTGAGGGCTATTTTTAAAAATATATAGGGACTGGATCTCTTTTTGACTTTAACTTTCAAAAAGGAGCTTTATGACTTACATACTTTTAATAGCCGCCCGTCATAATTAAGCATTTGAAAAGACTTTTTACCTTTCCTATAAAAAGCTCCGACCGTCATTTAGCAAAATTTTTCAAAACCCTTGAGTTTCAAAAGTTCTTTGCTTTTCCTTTCTAAAAACCGTCTTGCTTTCTACTGCCATCTACTGCTAATCCTCCATTTTCCCTACACATTTCCTTGATTCCTCTTAGTGTCTGCAGAAATCGTAGGTTGTGGCTTCGTCTCTCTCAGTTAGTTCAAGTCTTTCCTTGATTATTTGCTACAATATTTGATTAACGTGTCGTAACCAACTCTTCTTGTATTTCGTCAATCATGCTCTTCACTTTATCTTCGTTTTTGCTATGAAATGCTCATCTAAGCCCTAGACTTTAACTTCCTCATGTTCACCATGATCGTGTCTCTAGGTTCAACATTCAGAAAATTTGGCTTTTGGAACATTCGGTCTTCTCGAAAAATTATATGTCTTAATGTTCTATAAAATGCATGTTTAGATATTTGGGAAGTGTTGATTATGGTACTTGTTCTTCATGATCACTCAGGTTTTTGCCCTAGTTCATCTGTCTATCAAATCTATACTAAAATTTTCAATTTTTCCACAATCATCTAAATCAACCAAGGCCGATGCCTCCACTTCGTACCCCAACTAAGAATGTTGTTGGTGCTTCTTCATTTTCAGCCAAACCCAAGCCTATTGTAATTAAAGCTGGACAAAAATAAATATATATTTGGGATGTGTATAAAGCTCTCCATAGTTCGCTAGTACGCCGCTGGTGTCAAGATTGTGGATGACCTCAATCAGTATGGACTTTTACCTCTATTCTTATTGAATGATGCCGATTACAGCAATCAGTTGGCATAAGATTTCTACTCTGTCATGGAACCCAAGTCTGCTAAGATTATTCTCAAAGGAAAAATCAGAGGAATTGAAGTCTCTATCTCAGCTTTGAAGATTGCCAAGATAGTTGGCCTATCCTATGAAGGCCCTACTTCTATGTCTAAAGAAGAAGATGATCCGCCCGGGACATGTTGCGTGGGGAAGACACCCCGAGAGAACCTCTAAGCAAAATGGCTCGAACTCTCTTTGAGGAAAATATTTACTACATCAGCCATACAAGAGCATCATTTTCAAAAATGGCTCCCATAACGTCTTCACTACTGAACAACTAAAGTATACTCAGGCTGTTATTCTCAACAAAACCTTCAACTGGGCGACTCTCATTTTTTACTTGCTAGTTGCCACACCGAAAATGACAAAGGCACCACCTATCGGATGAGGCCCTTCGTACAACTCATCAATGTCCTTTTGTGTGCGAACCCCCAACTCAATGATCTAATAAATTCTGTTGAGCTGAAGAAAGTCACAAGGACCATCCAATTCACCTATACATTCATCACCAAGTACCATGAACTGGTAAATGGGAGATGTGCTGTTCTGGGCCAACCTATCATTCCCCCAGTCAAGTGTGACAAAGCCCCTATTTTGGTTATGATTTGATTTGATAAAGCTGTCTTCAATGACATGATTGTTGCTCGATAAGTCCTTCGGAGTGAGGAAAAATCAGCTGATTTGGATACTGATCTTCATGCTGCTCAGGAAGATGAAGCTCTGCCTGCTACTATGGTCAAGAAGAAAAGAAAGGTAAAACAGCCTGACTGTACTAGTGTAGAAACCCCTGCTGCTGCCTATGATGGGAAAAATATTGAAGAGGAGCAAGTGACTCCTAGAAAGAAGAAATCCAAGACACAACACTATGTTATTGAGGAAGGGCCTACGGTTATAGAGAAGAAGATGACATCTGCTGCTACAAAACCTGAAGAAACCCATGCCCTCTCTAAAAAGGGCAAGTCAAAATGGAAAACTGCTGAGCATGTTCTTACAACCCCTGTTGAGGTTAGGGGGAAGCCTATTGATGTTCCTCTCCAAAGAAAGAGACTTAGGAAGAAACATGCCTCTACTCCTCCTTCTAGCCCTGCTTAACCCTCTTCACCTATTTCATCTTCTTCACCTCCTCTTGAACCCGTCTCACCCACTCCCATACACTCAATGGCTCAACCATCCTCTCCACCAAAAATCGTTACTTCCTCTCAACCATCTTTTTCTCCACATCAAACTAACCTTGCTGATCTACAGTTAGCTCTCGTCCCCACTGAACCTGAACCAGACACCACACCCTCTTTACTGAATATTAAATCCATCCTTTTTCAATCAGCCTTTCTACCCAAACTCTTCACACCAATTACCCCAAACTTCACCCGACCTATATACATATCCACCCATCTCTATCAAATACTTACCAAACCCTCTGCTAACACTTTAAGACTTCTCTTTGAGATGCCTTTAGCAGCTGACCTTTTTCCTTCACCTTTACCATCCAAGCCTGCTGCCACACCTTTATACTCCCTTGACCCCGCCTTTTCATTTCCAAAAAACTTCACTACTACATCATCACCACCATCATCTCCCATCAATGTCGATGATCATTTAGACACCGTCATTGAAGCAGACTCACCTTCACCCTCACTAAAGAATGCTCCACCTCAGCTGACTCTCATCCTAACTCATAACTCTGCTAATGTCCCTCATACTTCCCCTGTCATTTCTTTAACTTCCATCTCTAATGATGATATTATCCCAGTAGACCTCCACCTGGCTCCTATCACTCCTAATCTCTCAAATGAGGAGCTACTGACACAGTTCAAGGTCAACCGATCTCAAATAACCACTCTTGGTTCCCACATGCAATCTCTGGCTTCTGCTGTTTCCTTTATGGCCAAACAAATGGAAATCATGAACTATCGCCTATCAGCCACTCATACCACTGCTTTAAACCGCGATGTCTTGGAAAAGTTCATGGCCAATACTACTTGGGTGTAAACGCACACGGGCAAGATTACTCGGTCGTAACAAGTAATAAAATGATACAAGAGAGTGTCGAACCCACGAGGAAGAAAATTGGTTGTCTTTAATGAGTATCAAGCACATTGCAATTTTGACTATATCTAGATGATCGATTTTAAGTGATTTAACTAATTAATTACGCTAAGCAAGGAAATAAAGAAAACAATATTAAAATGGGTTTGATTTCAATGAGAGAGGGTCTAGGGTTTTGACTTTCAATTGGCTCTTCCGTTGTGATTCATTAAGGGATTCCTATTAATGCTATTCTATTTTTGACAATCGGGATTCAAGACATACCGCTAAGGGCTTTCACTTCGTATAACGGTGCTAATTAAGGGTGTAAAATCACGGGCTTTCGCTACGTATGAATTTATCTATTAATCGTTTCCAAACACAAAACCTTAATTGACTATCTTAAAGAGGATTTGTAACGTTCACTAAGTCACTTTCATGCACCTAGCAATTTCTAAAGTCATGTAATAGTTGATCAAATTATTACAAGCATTAAGAACATAATATAATACCCAAAAAATGGTGAATAACAATTAATAGTAAAACCCCAAATTAAAATCACAACATTCAAGCCAAAATCATATCAAAACTCTAGGCAAGTAATATAGCTCATGATGCTAGTAAAATAACCACCAAAATCTTCAATGAAAGAATTATCATTAAATTAAAGATGATATTAAAGTGTATAATACTTTACAATGGAGAGAGTGGTTGACAATCACTAGCTTTCCTTGGACAAAATGTGAGTCAAATGAAGAGAGAGGATGAAAGGGGCTGAACTCTGCTACTCCTCTTTAAATCGATAAACCCGCCCCTTTTGATCCCAAAAAAGCCTAGTGTATTCAACAAGTTAAGAAGGCGAAAATCTATAAAAGGCTAAATATTTCGGTTGATCTATAGCGAAATTATGGGCTGAAACACAAGGAGAAATGGGAGCGGGCGGGAGTGAGAGAGAGGAGGGATCCGGGTTAGGCTGGGGATGGGTTACCCAAGTGCAAAGCATGCGGACTATCTACTGGGTAAATGGGTAAAGATGTGAGAGAAATAGGGTAAGAAGGGTAGATCGGTGGAGCTCCAAGGAGGAGGACGCGGGTCGAGTTTGGGCGAGCGGAGGACGCGTGGTAGCACCACAGCTACCATCGAATTATTGAAGAGATTAAGAATTTATAGTGGTACCTCCCTTCTTTGATAAATTGCTCCGGTGCCCCTAGCTTCTGGAATTTGGTTGCTGAAGCCCTTATACTCCCAGACTTCTCAAAATGGTCCTAACTCAGCTCCAGCTTTGATCAACTTCAATTCTTTCTCCGATTTTGCCTCGATTTTGGGTACATTGAGCCTTAAAGCCTTGAATATCTTCGAGAAACTTAGATGAAGCACAAAATACATAAAAATAGGATCTCAAACATAATTAAATCTTAACCAAAGCCCAAAATATCAATAAAATCTCGAGAAAATAATAAAAATAAAAGGAAAATTACAAGCTTATAAACTACCACTGCCTTCAACGAACACCGCTACTTGGTGGAAGATTTGCAAATCTCTCTTAAAGGCCTGCTCGATGGCCAGAAATTAGCCATTCGCCAACTGTTCGACGAGTTGCACACTGATATGGCCAAGACAGACACAACCAACAGCTATTATAACAACACCTTAGTTCTACATCTCGAGACAACAAATAATCGTGCTGCTGACGCTGAGGCTGCTAAGGTTATAGAATGCTATGAAAGCTCTCAACAAAGCTCTTATGGAAGAACTTAATGAGATGCGTGACAGACTTAAAGACCGAGTCCGTGTCTTGATTGATCCACAGTACTATGATAGACGAACCAATCCTGCTCCCAGAAATCCATGAAGACAATACTTTCAACTCCTTATCCTTTATCTTCATGTATTTTAAATGTTCTTTTGCTACTCTAAAAACTCTGTAATTTTAAACTCCTTGTTTGCAATACAGAAGAAATTTTGTGAATTAAATTCATGCTGTTCATTCACTGCTGATATCTGCTTGCATGAAATTTAAACATCGAGTTTAAATTGACCAGTTCGTAACTGCATATTTATCTATTAATTTAACCTCTGCTGATCTTATGTACTTGTTTTTATGCTTTCAAAATTGTAAGTACCTAGATTAGTAGTTCTATACTAAGGCTACTCTGCCTTAAGGCATGTTTATTGTTATAAAATTCAAATTATTTCAGACATGTTATTATCATTTTAAAGCATTCAAGCCCTCATGTATAGAGCTGATGACATCAACCAAGTAGGAGGCGATTGTAATTCCTATTTGTATTGGTTGAAGTCATCACAATGACTCTAGAGTATAGTAGCTAAAAGGACTGCGTACCAGTTAGCGTGATAACTATCTTAGAATCAAACTTTGTAATAGAATAGATTATACTTAGTGTTAGTTTAGCGCTCATCGCCAGACCTGCCTTCGATCGCCAGACCTTGAGCTCTTAAAGATCCAAATATCAAGAAGGCCGATGACGTGGAATTTGGAAGTTCGGTTCAGATCTAAAGATATTTATCAACTAGAATTTATTTCTAACATATCAAGTTGATCAAACTCAGATAACTTCCTAATCACACTTCTCAAAGGATCATTTAGTGTATTAAATGTAATTACACACTTAGTGTATCCGATATATTTTCAGGAAAGTACAACAGGTCTGTACCTTTGCCATTTTCGACAAACAAGACCTTCAAGTACCGCAACTCGCACCGTTATCCGCAACAACTATCAAATGACTTCGGACTCACCGTTTATCTAGTGGACAATGATTTAAGCGTCAAATGCATTTCAACGTTGGATCTCCACGAAGATCGAATCCAACGGTCAAATAGATCTCCCAGTATATATCTAACACTTGAAGACTGGAAGAACATCTCTTGACAACATTACCGCTTGAACATTCCGTCATTACTCTACCAACCTTCAAGTGCATTCAAGAGATTAAGGACTGAACTAACACTTCAACAAACTCAAAGAAGAAGCTGCAATCATACACTACTAGTCTTTATTGCTCTTCTGAGTTTGTCTTTTCTATTCTATTCAAAACAAACACGAGAGTGAATATATCTTGTTGATTATTCCTCTCAACCATAAGCACTCGGTCAAAAGTATTTTTGTACACGATCCATTAGTGATCTTTGAAATTATTTTAGTGAATAAAATAATGCACATTTCAAAACCAAGGTTGCAATTTTGGTAGTGGACGTAGCACTCTTTTTATTGTGAACCACTTCAAATACTTGTGTTCATCTATTGTCTTAATTACTTATTTATTTCTTACTCTTGATCTGTCCAAGCAGAGCAATTCATAGAAGACTGCTGATATTGTTCTTACAACTTTAGTAGACCTTCACTGCTGTTTCTTTCCTTCGCTATTCCACTACCCCAACTTAGTCAATAAGTTGGTTTAACTTTGTTCAAGGAAAAAAAACTTGTTATAAATTTTAATTTGTTACTAGGCTATTCAACCCCCCCCCCATTCTAGCCTAACGTGAGCCCTTTTGGACTAACAGTAATTGTCAAGCCGAGTGATGGTCTTCACAAAAGGGTTATACTAGGATCCAAGACCTTCAAGAAAATATAATCCCCCTCAAGTTTGTATTTTTTTATTTATATTCAATAAAATTTAGCAGGGTGCCGTCCCTGTTTCCCTAAAAAAAAATGTCCTTGTTGCTAATAGATTCTCCAACAGCAGCAATATTATCAACAATCGATTTCATGATTTACAGGTAATCTTACATAGATCAACCATCTTTCTTGGTGGTTTGAAGCTGAGCACGAAACTCAATGATACGTGAAGAGACAAAGGAAGCATGCATAAGTTTCTTTAAAAGCAAACCACATCTAATCAACAAAGGATTTTTGAATCAGATGAGAGGATACCTCTTCAGTCACCGAAGAAAAAATCCAGTTCTTGAGGAGGTCATTAAGGCGAGTCCAAGCGACAAATTCTGGATTGAGCATAGAAGATCTTGGGAAATATTTCATTGTTGTGGAACAAGACCATTAACAAAGGCTTGCAGTTGGCAAACAGACTCTCAAGTTGTTCCTTCCAAATGAGGTAGTTTTGCCGATTGAGACGGATCAAAAACTCACTGTAGTTGGCGGAGACAAATAATTCGTCATAGCAATGAGTGCTCCATCCATTGCCCAAAAATGAACCAGTGTAACGTGTTCTTGTCCAGCTTGATCGGAGGACAATGACATTCTCTCTAGGTCTAAAAACCTTTGCTCTAATACCATAGAAAACTAAAGAACAAGGATTTCATAAAGAGTATAGAATGAAACTGAGACAATCTCAATCATTGTGAAAGTTGGTTCTACATTAAATAGAGAGAGAAAGAAGTTACAAAAACTGCATAGTTCAATGGGTGCAATGGGACACGTAGAAGAACAAACCGAATAGACCAACTAGCTCATGATACAATCTATTTTTATATCCTATTTTATGTACACATATTCCCATTAAAATCCAATGAAGTGCAACTGGTAAAATAGTTCGATTTAATATATATATATATATATATATATATATTTTACTATTTGTTTTGAGAAATGCATAAGTAATGGTTCTGTAACACTAACATTATATGGCATGCTTATGCATAGTGCATCATGATCAATAGCATCACACTATATAATGTCAAAGTGACTTAAATAGTGAGGTCTACTTTGTATCTACATTGAACCACTTTGGTATTATAACGACACACTATTGGTTGTAGAGCACTACGTAGGCATGCTACGTATGATCTAAAACCATTGAATATTTTCTCGTTAGGAATGACCAATGGAATTGAGATTGAATATTTTCTCGTTAGGAATGACCAATGGAATTGAGTTATATATTCAAGTTATTTTGCTATTCAGGGCTCTACAAATAATTACGTGTTTAGGAAACTATAGTTTTCGTTGAAAACGACTTGCGAAAAAATGTCTCCAATAAAACAAAAATTATTTCGTAAAGTCACCATTGATATTTTGAGAAGTAAAGGGAGGAGGTGAAGCTGCTTTGTGGGAGGTGGTAGCTCACCAGGTTAAACTTAATTACCGCCTTCTTGCAGACTTACTCTTTGTGAGTTGAAGAAGATAGCAACAACAGGAAGGCCAAGCTCATTCTTGGCAGCGAAATCTCGAGTACTGAAATAATTGACGGAGGAAGGATACGTTATCGTTTGTTGTCTCCTTTGCTGCCTGAAGAGTACGAAAACACACCTATGTATGCCTACGTAAGGCCTCGGGATCTCGTAGCTTGTCACGTCCATTTCTGTCCTCGCAATAGCAGTCAGTACTACTCTCTCTCTCTCTCTCTCTTTCACACATACACACACACAGAGATATATATATATATATATATATATATATATTAAATCAAACTATTTTCCCTGTTTTTGACAAAGCCTAATCCACTAATCGTGCTTATAGTTGTTATTCTTCTTAATTAATTAGATTTATATTGGATAGGTTCATTTAGTAAACCAGTCTTCTGTAACTAGCGTGGTCACAAGAATTAATCCTTTAATAGAGAGTGGGAAAGATTAACTATTCCATTGTTGTTACAACGTTTCTTTACTAGAAAATATTCACTATTCTTACATCACGTCTTCATTTGATATGGTGGTCTAGAGCTAATAGACAGCCTACGTTATGATGAAGGGATTTGAATTTAATAATTTAGAATGATTACAGTGCATGGGTATATATACAACTAGAGTGAAGAAGTTGAGTTGTAAAACAACTCATGCACACGGAATGAAGGGAGAGACCTAGGAGGATACAACTAGCAGTATAGTGATATATACAAATAAGGATGTGAGAGATATTTTAAGTTACAGCAGTATCTTCAACATGCCCCCGCAAGATGGACGATCTAGCGATTGGCCAATCTTGGAGAGCAAAAACTCACGTCGAGATCGAGACACGGCTTGGTAAGGAAATCGACAAGCGATCTTCGATGGAACATGAGTGACACGCAGAGCCTTGCTAAACTTGATCCCGAATAAAGTGGTAACGCAATGTGCTTCATTCTGGAATGAAAGACTGGATTTACACTTAGATGCATGGCACCGAGGTTATCACAGTAAATCACGGGAGTATCAGGGAGGGATATGGCGAGTTCACCTAGAAGATTCTGAACCCACATGAGCTCAGAAGAGGTTGAGGCGACTGCTTTGTATTCAGCTTCTGTTGACGATTGTGCAAAGGACTGTTGTTTCTTTGAGCTCCAAGTGATTGGAGTTTGACCAAGGAATACAATGTGACCCATTGTCGAAGAGTAGTCGTCCTTGTTTCCAGCCCAATCAGCATCAGAAAAGGCATGAAGAATGAGTGGAGATTGACTGAAAATGGTGAAGCCTGTGTCAAGGGTACCACATAAGTAACGGAGGAGCCGTTTGAGAGCTGCCCAGTGACCACTTTGTGGCTTGTGCATAAACTGGGAGAGTTTAGTAACTGCGAATGCAACATCAGGCCAGGTGAGTGTGAGGTATTGGAGACTCCCCAATGCAGCTCGATATTCTGTGGGTCTGTCCAAGAGAGAGCCGAAAGAGAGAGTTAAAGGAACATGATGAGTGACTATAGGAGTTGATACAGGCTTGGCATCAAGCATGTCCATGCATTCCAGTAGTTCTAGAATATATTTCTTTTGACTGAGAAATAACCCATGATGAGTAGGTGTGACCTCTATGCCCAAGAAATAAGAAAGTGTACTAAGATCCTTCAATGCAAATTTGTAAGCTAAGCTGGAAATCAAAGCATTCAGACTGGGAGCACTTGGTCCTGTTACTATGATATCATCAACATACACAATTAAATAGATGGGAGTGGTAGAATGATGCATGATAAATAAAGAAGCATCGATCGATCATTTGAAACCCAAACCAAGAAGGAAATTTGTTAGCGCGAGTACCAGCCCGCGGTGCTTGTTTAAGACCGTAAATTACTTTACGTAGTTTGCAAACATGAGTGGGATGAATAGTGTCTACAAAGCCGGGGTTGGGACATATAGACTTCTTCCGTAAAGTGCCATGAAGAAAAGCATTGTTGATATCAAGTTGGCGAAGTAGCCAATTTTTCATAACAAAGAAGACAGAGAATAGTGCGAATGGTGGCGGGTTTGACAACCGGACTAAAAGTGTCGGTGTAGTCAATGCCAGACATTGCTGAAATCCTTTTGTAACTAGACGAGCACGATAGCATTCAATAGTACCATCGGGTTTGTATTTTATACGAAAGACCCATTTGCAATGAACAAGATTATGATTAGAAGGAGGAGGCAGTACCAAATCCCATGTGCCTAGCTTGTTTAGAGCGGTGATTTTAGCTTGCATGGCTTGCTGCCAAAGAGTATCTTTGAGGGCTTGGGCAACATTATTTGGTTCGTAGGTTTTGGATGGAGAGTGGTGTGGTTGGAATATTTTGGATTGGGTTTATATATGTTGTTGTGGGAGCGGGTGACTATGCCAGGCAGTGTAGGAGCTAGATTGGATTGGTTAAGTGACACAAAGGGTGGATCGACGCTTTGGGAAAGAGGAGATGTGAGTGGCATGGAAGAAGCTTGTGGCGGGCAGGACAAGTTGGTTTGGAGTGGGAGGGTTGGGGAATTGGTTCAGTAATAGGACTAGTGGTGTCAAGCATGGGGAGAGGGGGGCTAGTATGAAGCAGGGGCAACGAAAAGGGACACCACTGATCCGGATTAGGTATGTGAGACTGAGGAGATTGAGAGGAAAGACGAATGTAAGGAAAATCAATTTCAATGAATCGAACATACCGGGATGTATAAATTTTGTGAGTTGCGGGATCAAGACAATGATACGCACTCTGTGTTTTTGAATACCCAATAAAGATACAAGGAATTGACTTGGGGCTTAGTTTGTTTGGAACATAAGGTCGCAACCAAGGATAACACAAATAACCAAAGCTCGGAGCTTTAGATAGTTAGGATGTGAACCAAAAAGTTTATGAAAGGGAGAGGAGTTAGAGAGAGTAGGTGTGGGAGCTTATTGATGAGATAGACTGTTGTGGTAAACGCATAGGACCAAAATTCAAGAGGAAGATGAGCATGGGAAAGTAGAGAAAGACCCGTTTAACAATATGACGATGCCGTCTTTCGGCATAGCCATTGTGCTTCGGGGTATGAGGTGGAGACGTAAGATGAGATACACCATCAATGGTGAGAAAAATGGTCAAGGCTTAGTATTCACCGCCATTGTCCGAATATAGTACTTTGATATTTTTGGCAAAGTACTTTTCAACCAAGGCCTTGAAACGAAGAAACATGGGTTTAGTGTCGGATTTGTTTTTGAGTGGATAGAACCAAATGTATTTTGTGAAATGATCAACAAAGATAATGTAATATTTGGAACCATCAAGAGAGTGTATGGGAGAAGTCCACAAGTCAATATATAACATCAAGGGGAGCGAGAAAATTAAAGTAGATTGACTAAATGGAAGCTTGTGGCTTTTATTACATTGGCATGAATTGCAATTGAAAGAGAAATTACTAGAAACATGAATAGAAAAATTGGAAACAATGCTTTTAAAAATGGAAGAGGAAGGGTGGCCAAGGCGATGATGCCACTCTAAGGCCGACGTCTTGATGCTAGAAAGTGCGAGAATAGGTGCGACGTTGGCCATTCGTAGATGCCATGTTTAACTCGGACCAAAAAGATGTGCCCTCATGAGACGATCTTTCACAACAAAAAAGCGAAAGTGAATTCAATAAAAATATTATTTTCGAGCAAAGTTGAGAAATAGAGATAATGTTGCGAGTCATAGAGGGTACACGAAAACATTAGACATAATTAAAGAAGAGGAATGAGAAGTAGGGAAAGAAATTGAGTCAATATGAGTAATGGGGACACTGTGCCATCACCAATTACGATCTCCTCGGTGCCATCATAAGGATTATGGAGGGAGAGATTAGAGAGATCATTGGTAACATGATGAGAAGCGCCGTGTCCAAGAGACACTGAGTGGGAGGTGAGGCAGTAACAACATGAACCTTGGGTTGGGAAACGTTGAAGTTAGGTCGAGATGGTGGGCGAATAGTGGGGTGTTTTTCTTGGAAGGTAGGGCATGAATGAAGGGAGTGTCCTATTGTTTAACACCATTGGCACTTGCCTTGATAGCCACAAGTGCCATTGTGGGTTGAAGTTTTGGAGTGAGATTGGGTGGGTTGATGTGTGGGAGAAGAGCGGAAGTTGTGGGTGGAGTTAGGTTGATTGGAGTGTTGGCGTGTCGGTAACATGGGCGGACACGTAAGTTAGGTAGGATGGGTTGGGACTTGGCCATAATTTCACGGTTGATTAGCTTCTCATGGAGCTCATCAAAAGAAATGGGTATATCTCGGGCATGGACTGCATCAACGACCCCTTGAAAAGTAGAGTCAAGGGAGTCGAGAATCTTGTCCGTGATATCCTCGGGGTCAATAGGATTACCAAGAAGAGCTAATTGGTCAGTGCATGTCTTAATGGAATTCATGTACTCTGTGATGGTTTTGGATCCTTTGGTTAGAGCTTTGAATGTGGCTTTTAATTACTTAATATGACCACGTGTGGGGCGAACAAAGGTATAGCAAGGGTGTCCCAAATCTCTTTGGAGGTGCGAGAGCGACATATAAGTGGGACGAGAGTGGGTTCTAGGGTGCCAATGAGAGCCCCAAAGAGGAGTTTATCCTATCTAAGCCAAGTGAGATGGGCTGGGTTGGGTTCAGAGGTCGATTCCTTGGTAATGGTGGGAAAGGGTGCTGGGTATGTACCATCTAGGAACTTAAACAGACCATACCCGAAAAAAGTAGCTTCTATTTGAAGCTGCCATGAGAGGTAATTGGTGTTGGTAAGCTTAAGTATATTAGACAGCATAACAACAACCAATGGGCATTTGGGGTCAATGTCATTAGGGATGGTATGAGGGGAAGACATGTTGTTTTTAATAATGATCTACACTGCTCTGATACCATGATGAAGGATTTTGAATTAATAATGTAGAATGATTACAATGCATGGGTATATATACAACAAGAGTGAAGAAGTTGAGTTGTGAAACAACTCATGTACACGGAATGAAGGGAGAGACCTGGGAGGATACAACTAGCAGTATAGTGATATATACAAATAAGGATATGAGAGATATTTTAAGTTACATCAGTATCTTCAACACGTTAGACATTAGGTGAAGTGGAAGCTTTTTGGGCTCAAATCATTGTTGATTTTGTGTGAATGACGAATTGTAATACAAAGGTTTTACGGATTACCTAGTGTGAATTCGTACCCTAAAGCGATGCGGTAGACTTTAGTCTTGCATTACGAACACACGCACAACACGAACAATTTGATCTGCAATTCCTTCTCGTTGGATTGATATCATGTAGCACTAATATCAACCATAATTCTACGCCGCAAATCCAAAACTATCGATGGTAGACTTGGAGAGAGTATTTTTATGAGATGGAATTTTTTTAGATAGAGAAAATTTGATGTGCATATATATTTCCTCTCTCGTCGAATTAGGACATTACTAACTAATAATATACAATTAGGAATCAACGAGCCCATTTGGACAGACATAAGGAATCGGGTCATAAGCTCGTTTTTCAACATCTCCCACTCGCACATATGCATGGGCTCACCTCACTGACTATGTTGTATCATCAATATCCATTAAACACTTGTCCTTGCTAAGAAAGATAAAGGGTAGGAGCATTATACCAAATCACCATTTGACCAACATAGAACTCAGTAAAAAAAAACTTGTCTATGCCCTAGGTCATATAGCTAGAGCTATGAAAATAGGCCGATGGAGCAGGCTAGCCTGTCAAAAAAATGGTGAATTGAACAACTATGGCTTCCCTTTAAGTAAGGCCCGTATTAAATTAACAAGGGAAAAATTCGAGTCAGTCTGGTGTATTTTCAACCGCTTTACTAACCTATAATATTATCATTTCGCTTAAGAGTGTACTATTCAGTGGTATGATGCATCGCGATTTTAAATTGATGCATCACGATGACAAATGCGTGCATTGTCTAATATAAAATGATGCATTGCCTTATCAATGATGCATCACGATGTATTAAAAGTGAACTTTAGCGGTTTGATAATATTATCGTTGACTAAAGTAGTTAAAAATCTACCAAAGTGTACAGGCCCACAATTTTCCCCAATTAACAAACCAACTATAACAAAATAGGTATGTTGTCATCCTAGACTTACACCTCATGAGTCCTCGACCATGAAGTGAATCATCGCACCTACCGGCTACAATCTAACCTTAATTAACACTCTAAGATCCTTTTTCTAACTTGCTCCATATATACAATGCTATAAATTTTGATTTTAAATATTAGGGCACCAAAATACGTGCAAGTTTCTTAAACAAAAGAGGGCAAACTATCGATTAGATGTGGATGCAAGTGCAGTGCATATGCGGAGGCGAATGCAAGGGATATGATGACCACTCACTACAAGAAAACCCACTTTCACCGACATATTTTTTCAACGTTTGATATAAGTGTCGGCAATTGCCCACACTTCGATATATCCGTCGATAATAAATGACAGTTCAAAATTTGCGTCAAGAATTTGACAACGCTTTTTGTAAATGTTAGGAATTTACGACACTTTATTTAAGTGTCGAAAAATACATTCGACACTTTCTTGTTATAGTCGGTAATTATACGACGAATATTGCATATGTTGGTAAATATATGACAAATATAACTAACCGTCGAAAGTGCGCGACAAATAATGAAGTGTTGTAAAATTTACCACATTTTTAAAATTTATGTCGAAAAATTTAACGACGTTTTAAAATTAAAATTCGAAAATTACTTTGACATAGCAAATGCAAACAAGCAAGTCACTCATTAAAATGCTTCCATAAATGGAATTGATTTATGTCTAGATCTATTTCAAACTAGGTACAATTACTCTTATTTGTGGTTTGTAAAACAAATCTCACTACAACAAAAATGATATTTTAGAGCGCCTAACTCATTGAGTCCTATTATGGTACAACCTATATAACAGACACCCGAATCTTGGTGCCTTATTATCATAATAACTAATAGGACGCCCTTTCATTGACATCCCATAAAAGGCCTAAAAAGACGCCTAACCCATTAATTGAGACCTATTTGGGATGTGATTAATAGGATATCATTCGATAAGGATCCTATTACCATAATGCCTAATAGGACCCCTATACGCGACGTAGGCGAACCCTAGGTCTATCCGGGTCACCTCTTGAGGACGACGATGACCTATACAGTCGACGTAGGCAAACTTTAGGTCTATCTGGGTCCAACAACTCGCTAGTGCCCATCTTTAGTGCGCATTCCTATTTCAATGTCATGTTGGTAAAGTCGGTTACATATTTTCTCCTATAATTTCTTTGGTAATTCAATTGGGTCTTTGACAACTGTTGTACATTTGTTTATAATACATTTTGTGGTCATTATCTAGCTCGCATTGTGTAATGCAGTAAGTTCTCTACAATATGACTGTGGGTTTATTATTGTTTAAGCTCTTTTAAACTGAAATGTCATTTTTCTTGTTACCTATTGTTCAGTAGTTTCTATACCATGACAAAGTTGAGCATCCTTGGTCTAATTGTCGTATAAGTAATGGCTGTAGTTAATTAAGTTAGTTGAGCTTGAATGCAAAACGTTGATCAATGGAATACATGTTTTGGTTTGGCTTTGCTTAAGAAATCTTGATTAGTACAAGTAACATTATGGCAACATAAAATAGATTCCTGCAAATTGATCAACAAACTTATAAAATTGTCACAGCTGAAGCTTATACGGAGTACTAAACTCTGTTTCTCCTGCAAATGGACCATGAAATTTGAAAGCTAGTCTCTCCAAGGGCGAACATACTTTTAGATCTTGTGGTTTGTGTTGTAACTATGCAAAGTTTTTGCATAATTAATGGTATTATTATAACCAAGGTAAACTGTCATAGTCTTCTAGTGTGTGGGAGCAAACCATGAAGATCTACCTCTATCCCTTTAGAAAGAAAAAAAAGTACATGAGTGGCAATGGACTTCCTATTAAAGTTTCTGCCTTCGTGTTTTGGTCAAATTTGGCTCAAGATGATCATTTCATCAACAAACAACAGAATGTAAATTTTATTGCGCATGTACCTTAAATGCTTTTGTTATTTGAATATATGTTATTACATGTAGATTAGGGTGAGTACTTGATGTAGAACATGTAGTTAAAGTGTATTTGCACAAGATGGAAATGACTAAGAACTTTGGTAGGAAAAGGATTGGAGAGTTAAGGGGTAAAGTGTCAATAGGCAGAACTGGCTCTAGTAGAAATCACGACTTGGAGGAGTCTTTCGTCGATAGGGCATAACTTTTGAACCCGGATGAACCACGGGACCCACAACATATCAAATCGAAGCTATCAACAAGATCCACAAGACTTTAAGTGGGCACCCTGTGACGAGTTCGTTTTAAGCCCAAAAAACACTGTTTATGTACTGTTTTGGGCCTCGGAAGTTTTTTTCGTTTCTTTTTCTTTTTCCTTATTGTTTTCTTTTCAGGGTTTAAATTGTTTTAGGGTATATAAATACCCTCTAAAACGTTTTGTTGGGCAGTTTTTGATGATTATTAAACAGTTTCTTTCTTCATATGTTAGCGTGTGAAACCCTAAGCCGTCATAGGCTTGCTTTCTTGGAGTTTCTCGTGGTAAGAACTCTATCGTTGTTATTTCCACTACGTCAGTACTACAGATAGATCTTTTGGTGTAATCTGAGGCTAGGGTTCATCTCCACGTTTGGTATTCATCAAGTTTCGGTGATAGGAAATTACTCTCCGCTCGTAGGCTACTCATGTTGAGGGGTGAACTACATAAATATTTTTGTCAATTTATCTTTCTTTTTTTTCTTCTTTCCATTGTTTGGCCTACAGGTTTGGTCAAACATTGTATCATCGACCAAATCTAGCTTGTTTTACATGTGCTCAGTAAAGTACGGGTTTTTATATGGCCTGTTTTGCATGTGCTCATACGATCCTCAAGACAAGGTTTGGACCAAAACTGAAATCGTTTCAGTTTTTGCTATAATAAAGAAAGGAGTGTTGTTCATCCAAGAGCCAAGGCGATTGCAACAAATTTTAGGGAAACTAGCCCTCACGAGAAATATCTTGCAGAACTGAAAGCAAGACTTCGACAATGCAGCATTTTTTGGTGGGTGCTGTTTCTTTAACTGCACCTAAAGAAACAAAAGCATGGCACTTGGAGAAAATAGGCTATCCCACTTGCTCGCATCTCCCCTTGTTAGCACTTGTATGATTCTGCCGCTTGTCAGCCCCTTTGGTAGTTAAGCTTGTTATTAGTATGTAGTCAGATTGATGCCTATTTGTTTGCTTTTGGTTCCATTGTCAGATGTTTAATGTAACATCATTTTCTTATTGGTCATTGTTTATTGCATTTCAGTTGAGGAATTTTACTCTTTTATGAGAACAAGATTGAATTTAGATCTTTGGAAAATAAAAAAATAAAAAAATACTTACAGTGATTCCTTTGTTGTAATGTACTATGAAATTCTTTAAATAGTTTATACCACAATGGCTTTCTCATCCTTTGTCATTTCAAATGCGCTTTGGTTGAATTTGTCAAAGGAAGCTAACTATCTATCTCGGCTTTCACGCAAACTTTTGAAGAAGAGAGAATAGAAGTTTTCCTAAGTTAAAATACATATTTGAACTTTGATAGAGTTGGATCGAGTACGCATCGAGATAGAGGCTAAAAATCAACAAGAGTTGGCAAAGATCGAGGCTGAAATGGATGATAAGGTGAATGTTAAAGTGCAATCTGTTGCATAATTAGCCTAGATTTGCTTGAATCCATAACCTAAGTCTAAGACAAGGTGACTAATGGGCTGCGTGTGTGTTAGAGTGGCAACTTGTACTTAGACATAGCTTGAATAGCCTAGGATTGCTTATTGTAAGTAGCCTTGAAGAAGATAGCCTATAGGACTTCGGACGTCCTGCACAATAGGCAAACAATGCATCGCAGCTCTTCGTTTGAATATCGGACAAGCTCATATCGCCCAAGCCTCATCAAGAATGTTGAAGAACCTCAAGAACGTCGATAAGAGAACCGCCGAAGACATGTCCCGATTTGAGGCTTTCATTGACTTCGATGCAACGTTAACCCGCAAATCACATTCAATGAAGGTTACCATTCTTAGCATACACTCGAAAAGGACATTCCTCCCGCAAGCACTGCACGCCTATTTTTAGCAAAGTGTCGGAGACAGATCGCAAGCTACGAGCCACCCTATCAGAGTCAACAACCGATTAGAGCATTAATTGCTCTTAAATTCAAATTAGAAGACCACCAACGGCTCCAAGCTTCCTCCTACATATAAAAGGAGAATCCATTGCTGCATTTAACACACTTCAACAACCCCAACTTCGAATCTTCATAGTCTTCAAGTTCTTACAAGCTTAAAGTCCTATCTCGCATACTTACATTGAAGAGCTTCATACTTAGACTCCTAGTCCATTAAAAGCTCTTCATTGATTGCAACACCTAGCTTTTCATAGCTCACTAGAATTGTATCTTATTGATATCAATTCTCCCACACAAACACTTGGTCAACAAAATTTTTGTACACAATCCATTAGAGATTTAGTTTGTAAAATATCTAGTGGAAAAACTTAGTACACGATTTTCAAATCCAAAGTTGACCACTTTGGTTGTGGACGTAGCACTTATTTATAAGTGTGAACCATATTAAATATTCTGTCTCTTTTTGTGTGATTGTGATTTGATTGTGTTGCTTTAAATTTCCAGATTTCCAATCTGTTAAGAACCGCGATCTTGTCCCGCCAAGATCGCCATTCTCAACTTGTCCCGTGCTTCACAAGACTTCCGCCGCAAAATTTGTAAATCCCTAGTGAAGTAAGATTTTTGAATCAATTTCAAAAATTGGACATAGGCTATTCAACCCCCTTCTAGCCTATATAGAGCAACCTTCGACCTAACAATTGGTATCGAGCTTAACTCTTTGAAAACTAGTTTTTCCGAGATTAACCTCTTGAGAGATTAAAGATCATGGCTGCTCACCAAATGTTGGAAACCTCAAACGTGAACCATTGTCCTGTCTTGGATGAAGTTCACTTTGACATCTGGAAAGATAAAGTTAAAAGACATATGAACTCAATTGACAAACGTTTGTGGAAATGTGTCACGATGGACCCGAATTCCAATGAAGCCTAATACACCGGCCGCGGTAGATCCAACCGCTGCACCAAGTACCAAAGCCGAAGAAGAGTGGGATGATGAAGACAAAAGAATGATGCTGATGGAAAGGCCATCAACATCATTACCACCGTGTTGATATAAGTACTTATCGCCAGATTATCAACTTGGACACAAAGAAAGGAGATGTGGGAAGCCATCCTTGAATATCTTGAAGGTGATGGCGAGACAAAGAACAACAAATTATATACCGCATCCGAAGTTTGACTCCTTCAAAAGGATCCCAAAGAGTCTCTCGAAGTGCCTATGACAGATTCTATGAGGTAGTCAACTCTTGCTATTCATTAGGAAAGAAGTATGAAAAGAAAGAAATAAACATGAGATTTCTAAATGCACTAGGCGCCTATGGCATGTTAAGATCATCGCCATGAAAGAGTCAAAAGATTTAAACAAATTGACTCTTAGAAACCTTTATGCTAGTCTTTCGCTTTATGAGCTTGAAATCCAACAAGCTCAAGAAATGGAAAAGAGTTTTAAAAACTTGTCCTTACCACCATGTCTGCCGAACCTTCCTGTTCAAAACCCGATGAAACACCTTCTACTTCCAAGTGAAGATGATGATATTCTTTCCGACGAAGCCTTTGCTATGTTTGTAAAGAAATATCAACGTTTCAAAAGGTTTAATAAACCATCATCACATAGGCGGTCTTCTCACAAATCGCTGTTCCTTATAAAACAAGCGCCAACCAAAACATTCTCGCTCCTTATAAATCGGACTATCAAAAGGATAATGAGCTAGTTTGTTTTAACTGTAGGAAACCAGGCCATTTTGCCTCTAAATGTCCAAAGCCAAAGTATGAATTTTATAAGAAACGTCCGAAACTAAATTTCAAAAACAAAAAGGGATGGTGGTCAAGACATTGATGAAAGCACCGCCTACATGGTGTGACACCGACACGATGAGGATGACTCTTGTGACTTTGCCGAAGAAGCCAACATATGCCTTATGGCCAAGGAGTCACCACATGATTCGGTGAGGTCACTACCATTTCAACAAGATGACAAGGATGATGATGATGAGCTCAATGAACCATCAAAGGGAGAGCTCATCAAAGCTAACAAAGACATGCCGGAAGAGTTTTCAAAATTCAAAGCCGCCTATGTGAAATTAGCCAAGAAGCATGAACTAGCGTCTCGAGAAATCAACCTTGATGTCTAAGATCAAAGATCTTGATAGACAAAGTCGAAAGTATCAAATTGCAAAAAGAGAACAAAGCTTTGACGAAAAAGTGGACTTCCTACTTGAACACATCAAGAAGATAAATTCGAGAAAGATGACCTTCAAAAGGTTGTCAATACTTGGAATAACTCTAAAGGAAACTTTGATACCATTCTCTCAAACCGTAAAACTTTAGATGACAAAGCGGTATTGGTTTCCAAAGTGAGTTCAAAGTAGGTAGTTCTTCGTTCTCAAAAGGATGAGACATCTGAAGTGATTGCTGAAGAATTGGTTGTAGGAGTTTCTTATGACCAGCAGTCTCCCAAAAGGCAAGGACTTGGCTTTAACAAAGTTCCTTTTGTTTATCCCAAAAACACAAAAGACAAGTCCAAAAGAAAGCAATCTGCCAAAGAATGACTCTAATAGTGAGTCGAGCAACTAAAACTGCCATTAGTCACCCTAAGAAAACAGGATGACTAATAGCAAGTCTAGAAATTCTCACTCAAACCTATTAAATTTGTCAAAGGCAAGATCGCGATCCCAACACCGCCTATAAAAGGGTAAAAGAAGTGAATTCTGCAGATAAAAGCTTAAAGGACATGTGCTGTAAATACAAAATCTTTTGATAAGAGGTCTACCTATGGTAAACCTAACATCAACAAGAAAAGGCATTATCGGCCTAAGTCCTATAGGCCAATTATCGCCAGAAAGATCATTCCAAAGACCGCCGATATTAAGAAGCCTCAAAAGAAATCATTACTCATGTTGAAGGATTTCACAAATGCTCTTTCTGCAAATGCCATGGTCATGAGATTCATGAATGCCTTCTGAGATTCACACCTAAATCTAGAGGATTTACTCCTCCAAAGGTTAAACAAGTGTGGATCCCAAAAGGTTGCTAACCTTGAGGACCCAAAAATAAAAGGGGACCATATTCTTAAATGTCTATATTTCAGAATGCTTCATGGTGTCAATGAAGAAGAGAAAGATCTATGGTATCTAGACAAGGATGCTCAAAGCATATGACCGGTGATCCAAATCTTCTTTCAAGCATTGTTGAAGCAAAGGTCCCTCACCATATTTGGAGATAACTCAAAAGGGAAGACCATTGGTTATGGAAGTATAATCGAGGCAATCTCTCCATCAACAAAGTCTCTCTAGTTGAAGGTTTAAAGCACACCGCTAAGCATATCACAATTCGTGATAAAGGGCTAACATGTCGCTTTTCCTCAAGTCAATGTCTCATAAAGGACAATGAGACATGTTCAACTATCCCGACAGGGTTCGAAAAGGAAATGTCTATGCTTTGTTGACCTAAATGCCGTTGGAAGAAAATCAAATCTTTGCTTGGTTGCTAGGTCATCAACCGACAATAGTGGTTGTGGCACAAAAGGCTTAGTCATCTCAATTTCAAATACCTGGAGAAGCTATCAAAAGACAATCTAGTTGTCGGTTTGCCTAAAATATCACTGAATCACACGCCTGCAGAGCATGTCAACCGGGCAAACTACATAAATCTTCCTTCAAAAGCAAGCCTTGCCTGTCAACAACTGCACTCTACGTCTTGCACATGGATCTGTTTGGACTGTAACTACTACAAGTCTTGGTGGCGCAAGTATACTGTAGTAGTTGATGATTACTCAAGATTTACTTGGGTAGAAATGATGTCCTCCAAAGATGAAGCATATGACATCATTATCGAACTCTTCGTAAGACTACAAACTCAAGCCGGATGATATTTCGATGTCGATCGACAATGGAACAGAGTTCAAGAACAATGGTATTGCCAAATATTGTGATGACCATGGAATTGGTCACAATTTCTCTGCAGCTGGCACACCTCAACAAAATGGAGTTCTTTGAAAGGAAGAACAAACTCATTGAAGCGAAAGACAATGATTGAAGCCAAACCGCTATGTATTTCGGGCGAGGCGGAACACCGCCGCTTCACAAACAGTGTAACGCCCTAATCCTGATCCGCCGATCCTCCTTCTTCACAAGATCTTCCAAGAGTCAACCTGTTAGAATCCTCAACCGAACCAACTACTGATCACTCTGAAAACCCTGAATCCCCTTTGCCTTCCACACCAGAAGTCATACAACCTACCTTGGAATTAACCTACCCTTTAGAAAACCAAGCTTCAATTACTTCTACTTCTCAAGAATCCAACTCTGCCGATACAATAGGACAAGTTCAACCCGCAGGTTAGGGAAGTAAAAGATCATCCTATCACTCAAATCATTGGAGATCTTAATGCCGGTGTTCAAACTAGACAAGCTTCAAGAAACGAATGCATGTATTCTACCGCATTTGTATCTAACATTGAACCCAAAAGATTGATGAAGCTCGAAGATCCAAGCTGGGTGGAAGCTATGCAAGAAGAGCTAAACCAATTTGACAGATGCCAAGTCTGGTCACTAGTCCCTAGGCCTAAAGGACAAGCAGTTATTGGCACAAAGTGGGTTTTCAGAAACAAAATGGATGAAAACGGCAACATTACAAGAAACAAGGCAAGACTGGTAGCCCAAGGATACAGACAGGAGGAGGGTATTGACTATGATGAGACATTTGCCCCTGTTGCAAGATTAGAGGCTATCAGATTATTCTTGGCCTATGCCTCTTACAAGGACTTCAAAGTTTATCAAATGGATGTAAAGAGTGCATTTCTGAATGGAGAACTTCAAGAAGAAGTCTATGTTGAGCAACCACCTGGGTTCATAGACTGCTCAAGAAGAGAAGATGTCTACAAGCTAAGGAAAGCCCTTTATGGACTCAAACAAGCTCCAAGAGCTCGGTATGAGACCCTTTCAAAGTTCTTGATATCTCAAGGCTTTGTAAGAGGTCAAATTGACACTACTCTTTTCATTATGAAACATAAAGGTCATTCCTTACTTGTTCAAATATATGTTGATGATATTATCTTTGGTTCCACTAATGAAAATCTTTGCAAAAGGTTTGAAAAGCTTATGCAGAGTAAATTTGAGATGAGCATGATGGGAGAGCTCAACTTTTTCCTTGGTCTTCAAATTCAACAAAGTTCAAATGGTATCTTCATTAATCAAGCCAAATATGCAAAGGATGTCATCAAGAAATTTGGTCTTGAGAATGCAAACTTCAAGACTCCTATGGCTACTAACCGCCATCTTGACAAAGATGAGAAGGGCAAGAAAGTGGACATGACTCTCTACGAGGCATGATTGGTTCACTTTTATACTTAACCGCTAGTAGGCCCGATATCATGTTTGCTGTTTGTGTTTGTGCTAGGTTTCAAGCTGATCCAAAGGAGTCTCACCTACAAGCAATAAAAGAATCATCGATATCCGATAGATACTCCCAATTTGGGAATCGGTATCCTAGAGATTCATCTTTTAATCTTATAGGCTATTCGATGCTGATTTTGCCGCATGTAAAGTTGACAGAAAAGCACAAGTGGGACATGTCAATTCTTAGGAAATAGACTTGTCTCATGGGCCAAGAAGAAGCAAACCTCTGTTTCAACTTCAACAATCGAAGAATACATAGGCCGGTAGCTGCCGCCACAACCGCTGTGGATCAAACAAAGAACTAGTGGACTATGAGATCAAAACGATGATTGTCCTATAATGTGTGATAACACATCGCAATTTCGCCTCAAAATCCGTCATGCACTCCAAAACAAAGCACATTGATGTGAGATATCACTTTCTTAAAGATCATGTTGAAAAAGGTAACATCGCATGCAATATGTGCCTACAGAATCGTAGCGACATCTTCACAAAACCACTTGATTCAACCAGGTTTGCATATTTAAGAGGAGAGCTTGGTATGCTTGACCTCGATCCTTAATCCTTTCTAGCTAAATTCTTTAAGTTATTTCATAAACTCGTTATTAAACTGCCTATGTGATCGCCGATCTCAACTCGCGAGTAAATAGACAACCTTGGGTAAGTGTCTATCTCCACATCGGCATCTTCGATAAAATAGGCACTCGATAATATAGGAAGACTTAAGGGCGCCATACGTACGTGACTCATCGTGTAATAAATGCGGACTTCAAATTTTATCAAATTCCATTTAGTGGCTGTCGAGGTATAAAAGGGTAAAATGTACAAGAACTCTTCACAACTCTCAACAACCGCCATTTTCAACTTTCAAAAACCTCTCAAGCTTCCAATCTGTAATCCATCTCAAATCTTCTCAAACCTCCAAAATCTCAAGTCTCTCTACTTAAAATCATCAATGGTAAGGATTTCTACACCTTCTTGAGTCATTTAAATCCAGTTTTAGGATCTTGCTTTGACCTAATTTAAGGTTTTAAAAACTGTCCGCCATTGATGAACTGTGGTATAATTGCGATTGTTGCTTGAATCACGCATTTGGGTGTAAAATGTGTTGTAGAGATTCTGTGGTACTATGTTTTCGTTTATATCGCTTGTTTGCTTGAATCGACAAACTCGAGATATTTGAAAACCCGGATGATGAACTGTTCTTATATTTTGGTTCAATTTGTCTATATTTTGGGTTTTGATCTCGAACAGACTTGTTTATGTTAATATCTCGATTTCTTGATTATCTGCGATTCTTGCATATCTGCCAATTTCTATATATGCTGTTCTCACATCCGCCGATTATGTAGGGAAAGTCTAAATCCTCAAAGGCCGCCACCACTTCATCTTCCGCCTCTAAGCCAACCAGGGCCGCATTGCCGCCGAGCTCCCAATCGGATCCTTCCCAGGTCAAGTTATCACCCCGGGATGACCATCGACATAGACTCCATCATTTGCACATCCGCCGCTGATGCCCTTCTAAAAGATTTGGTGAGTGTGGCCTTCTCCCCTGTTCCAACTCAACGACACCCACTACAAAGAACTATCTAGCCGAGGAATTCTATACAAGGATGATTCCGCTCCTCCTCGCCTAGTGCCTCGAGCCGCCAACTTAAGCTATATCAAGGGCTACATCGAGGCCACTACATCAAGTTGACCTACAAGGATGTTGGAGAAATCCTTGACCGCCTGTGAAGGCAAATTGGACTTGACCGATGCCGAATCGGCACTTGCCTGGGAGATGATGAGGGGTCGCCCAACCAGAGGTTTTCCGAGATGTCTAGGAACCTCTTCCCGAGAACCCCTATCATATCGCCATCTCGCCGACAAGAGCATTTTGTTCAAAAATGGCTCGAGGGACATCTTCACCTCCCAATGATGTGGACCAAGGCCGTGGTCCTTCGCAAGCAACTCAACTGGGCAAAGATCATCTTTTCAATGCCGTCCCAGAGCGTTCAAGTACAAGCTCACCCGTCCATGAAGAGGCCCTTTGTCGTGGTTATCAATGTCATCCTCCGCCGTTATGAGGAGATTGATGAGCTGTCGCTTCGACGACCTCATCAAGGTGTCCAACACCTACGTCTTCACGGCCAACAACATCACCCGCTATAGGGATGATATGGCCAAAAGGACAACCAACGCGAGGCCGCCGCCGCCGCCGCTGCTATCGCTATCGTGCCGCTGCACCGCCGCTGCTATCGCTATCGGTGGCCCTCTACCCAAGCCGAAGGGTAAGAGGAAGGTCACCTACACCGCCGCCGGTTACCACCGAGGAGGAGGAGCCTACACCCATCGGCCGAGCCGCTCGAACATTTTGACCTCGCAGCTGGACCATGACCCATATGAGCCTCGCCGAGCCTCCTACCAAAAGCCTAAACACTCTCCCTCTCTCACCCCAAACTCAAACAAACCAGAAACTCGCCGCTAAAGGCACGTTGAGAAGGACCCATCAACCTTCCAACCACGACCTCTCCAAAACCTCTAAACCTACCTCCCATTCCTCCAAACCCAAAACCAAACAAACCCTCCTACCCACAGACGAATCATTTGGCCTTCCTAAGGTCTCATCCACACCAGCCGTGTCTGCACCGGCTGTCTCCACACCAGCCGTTTCTCCATCGGCTGTTCCTCCACCAGCAGTTCCCACCACAACATCTCAATCACCAACTTCTGCCTCTTCCACTCCTACTAAGTCCAAGCATGGCAAACGTTTTAAAAAGAGTGCAAAGAAGAAGGTACATTTTGTGGGAACCGCGATGAACCTCTTCTCCTCCACCTTCTCCACCTTCACCACCTCCGCCTACTACCACTACCACCTCACCGCTTCCTCACCTCTCCATCTGCTCCCATCCCAACAACCACCACACAAGAGCCATACATCTCACCGCCACCACCTCTCAACCACCATCCTCCAAACGACCTATCTCTCCCTCTTCGACCCGCCTACTCCCAAACGCCTAAAACCAATCCCTATAACCACCTACACCCCGAGGTGCAGCTCGCTGTCCTTCGTAGACGCAGCCTAAACCCAACCCCGCCGACTCGACCCTTTCTTAGCCACCCTTGACTACCCCAAGAGATTTCCTGTCACCTATGTCCGCAGTGAAATCATCTTTCAATGGGGTGCCTACTATGACCCTCTTCCTCCCGCCCGGTCACAACTCTTCTTCTCCCACAACTCGCCGGTTCAAGATCTTATGATCTTCAACCAATGGGTTGCAATCCATAAAGACCTAGGCCTTCCCCTTCCAACCAAATCGGACATCTCCCCTTCCTCTCTCTCGCCTAAACCCCCGCCTTCACCATTATCGCCATCCTTCCATCCTTTTTCACCCCGTGGTCTACTTCATTGATGTAGTCACAACTTTCCTTGGCTTCAACCCTCTCATCCCTCTTCTCTTCCTTTCTCCTAGCCTTTCCCCTTTTCTCCTCCCCCTTTCTTCATTCACCCCTTTCATATGTCATCTACATAGAAAGGCTCTTCCCTGCTCGTCTTCTCTAGCCTTCCTTCTCCCTCTATTGATGTTTCCTCCACCATCCATTCTCCTTCATCCTCTAGCCAATCCCCGTCCCCACCACCCATCCTCCACCCTCCCTACCCAAGCCACCCATCCTTCTTCCTCGCAGGACCATCGCCGAGTCATCCCGACTCGTCGATACCTATCCCGCCGAGGCCGTCCATAAATTTTGAAAGATTTTGAGGTCATCTCGTTGACGACCAAGGCCCCTGCACCAACTCTCCGACACCTCACATCACCCATGTGCAGCCGATCGCATGACTCAAGTGATGGAGATTTCAAGGGTGCAAAGGCCGCTTTTGATGCCCGCCTACGATCCATCTCAACCAAGCCGCCCTTGCCACCAATCTCACCTCTTCCTCCAAGACGTCCGCCATCTTCGAAACCAACTGGGACAACCTCGCCACTAAGATGATGCAGTCGTCGACATGGTTGAAGCCGGCTACAAGCTTGTGCTTCACTCTCAACGCCAGCAAATCGCTCGTTCACTCCTCCGTGCGAGCGACGCGTAATCTCACGACCAAGCACTTGGCTTACTATCGCAAGGAGCGCAGAACTACCGAGCACCGCCTCGCTTTATTGATGCCTCGCTTGCGTCCATGAAGGAGGAGATGGCCGACTCAACAATGATCGCAGACCAAGCTCATTGAGCATAATGCTCGCTCGCGTAAGAACAAAGAGCTCTCCTCCGAATTGGCCGATACTAAAGAAGAGCTAGCAAGAAGAAACGAAGAGATTGCAAGACTTAAGGTCTGTTGACTCTAAATGGGCATCAAGAGGCTATGGGCAATCTTCATCGCAAAGGCAAAGGTCGTGCATCATCTCGGTCATCTTCTAGAACCACCGATAATATTTTGTATAATCTTTTTACTAAACTTTGTAATTAAACAACTTGTTTAATTAACAATGTCTATGTTTTAAAACTTTCATGTTTATTATGAATGCTTATTATGTGATTGCATGAAATTTAAACCACCGGTTTAAAGACATGTCCTATATTGCCTATTCGCCTATCTCGCATGTCTTTAAATTTAGTCTCATTACAAGTGTCTCGATGCTTAATTTCCTGTTTGTAAACACTTTGTAATTCTTGAATACAATGACCTTTATGTAAGTTCATCTAGGGCATGCTTATTTAATATATCAATCTTACAAGCATGTTATTACTAGACTTGAACATGGTCACCGATATTGTATTCGTAGGGTCATGGACTCAAGCAAATAGGAGGAGATTGTTGCATAATTAGCCTAGATTTGCTTGAATCCATAACCTAAGTCTAAGACAAGGTGACTAATGGGCTCGCGTGTCGTTAGAGTGGCAACTTGTACTTAGACATAGCTTGAATAGCCTAGGATTGCTTATTGTAAGTAGCCTTGAAGAAGATAGCCTATAGGACATCGGACGTCCTGCACAATAGGCAAACAATGCATCGCCAGCTCTTCGTTTGAATATCGGACAAGCTCATATCGCCAAGCCTCATCAAGAATGTTGAAGAACCTCAAGAACGTCGATAAGAGAACCGCCGAAGACATGTCCCGATTTGAGGCTTTCATTGACTTCGATGCAACGTTAACCCGCAAATCACATTCAATGAAGGTTTCCATTCTTAGCATACACTCGAAAAGGACATTCCTCCCGCAAGCACTGCACGCCTATTTTTAGCAAAGTGTCGGGAGACAGATCAAGCTACAGCCACCTATCGAGTCAACAACCGATTAGAGCATTAATTGCTCTTAAATTCAAATTAGAAGACCACCAACGGCTCCAAGCTTCCTCCTACATATAAAAGGAGAATCCATTGCGCATTTAACACACTTCAACAACCCCAACTCGAATCTTCATAGTCTTCAAGTTCTTAAAGCTTAAAGTCCTATCTGCATACTTACATTGAAGAGCTTCATACTTAGACTCTAGTCCATTAAAAGCTCTTCATTGATTGCAACACCTAGCTTTTCATAGCTCACTAGAATTGTATCTTATTGATATCAATTCTCCCACACAAACACTTGGTCAACAAAATTTTTGTACACAATCCATTAGAGATTTAGTTTGTAAAATATCTAGTGGAAAAACTTAGTACACGATTTTCAAATCCAAAGTTGACCACTTTGGTTGTGGACGTAGCACTTATTTATAAGTGTGAACCATATTAAATATTCTGTCTCTTTTGTGTGATTGTGATTTGATTGTGTTGCTTTAAATTTCCGATTTCCAATCAAAGAACCGCCGATCTTGTCCCGCCAAGATCGCCCATTCTCAACTTGTCTGTGCTTCACAAGACTTCCGCCGCAAAATTTGTAAATCCCTAGTGAAGTAAGATTTTTGAATCAATTTCAAAAACTGGACATAGGCTATTCAACCCCCCTTCTAGCCTATATAGAGCAACCTTGGACCTAACACAATCATTGATCAAGGATCAATTAGCTGCTATGGAGAAGGCATTTGAGGCTAAGATCAAAGCTAGGGAGAGTCATTTGGCACCGGACAGGTACTTTTTCCACAAAATCAATAATATTGTTCCTAATTCATTTCATTTCTTATAACACACTTTAAATATTGATAGGTTCCTGACAATTCAAGTGGTAACCACGTAGCATCATCGCCATTGCGTGATCGACAAGTCCACGGGCTTTCTCAAAACCAAGAACAGCGAAAACAACGATTTAAGTTGTTGAAGGAATTGTCAGCTAGCAATAATACATCACATGAGGTTAGTTCAACTTTCTTTTACTATATATGATATAGTTTACATTGTGGGCTACCTTCAATTTAAAGATATGTTTCTAGTACAAATGAAGAAGAGCCAAAAGGCATCTTTTCTAGGTCTTCTATTTTCATTCCTCGAGTTTAATATTTATTTGGAAAAATTTGTACACTTTTAGGTTCATGCATTAAAAAAGACAAAGAAATGATGACAATGCCAAGAAAGTATTTTTGTGGTAAGTTTCTAAAGCTTCTTGTTTAATCCTTTGAGAATAGTAACTTACTTTTAATTTTTTTTTTTCTTTTTCATCAAAGTAAAAATTTTCCTTGGACAGGTCACGTACCAGATTGCCGTGAAGATGCTAGTTTTCATCAAGCCTAGACTTTCTTTTTTAGGTTTTTTGATTAAAATATTGTTCACTTGGATAGCTACAAATTTAAATTTCCTAGTTGACTCTAGAAACAAGCTTTTGGTTGTTGATAATTCTGTTTATGGGTAGTTGTCGAGATGTTACCTTGTGTATTATCTTTTGTCTATTAATGAATTAATAGTTGTAATGTTGTTTCTCTTTTATAAATGAGGTTTTAACAAATAGTAGTTCAATTTTTGTAATATGTCGACAATTCAAATTTAGTAAATATCTGTATGATATTTACTAAAAAGATTCTATTTTTATATCGATGAAATGTCAAAAATTATTGATATCTAACGATTAAAAAAATTATTTCAGCGATCAAAAATAAATAAAAATGTCAGAAATAATCAACACATACAAATAAGTGTCGGAAAATAGAATCTTTTTTTAGTAAATATCATGCTGTAACCCGACATTTTCAAGTGTCGGTGGAAGTGTCGTGAAGTTAATATCTGACACCTCTCTAATGTGTTGGGAGTTACCGACTCTTAACTAAGTGTCGTACATTTACAACAATTAACAAATTTGTGTCGGGAATCTATGACGTAAACAAAATGTCGCTAGGAAGTGTCACGAAGTTAATTTCCAACAGGTCAGCAATGTGTCGTTGATTCCCGACATATAATGAAGTGTCGTAAAATTGCGACTAGGGCATCGGCGACACTTAGCGCAAGTGTCAAACAAGTGTCGGTAGCTTATTTTCCGACACTCTTTCATGTATTCCCGACACTTTATTAGTGTTGTCATAGGTCTCTTTTCTTGTAGTGACTCCGAAGATTTTGATCTTGTGAAAGAGGATGTTGAGCTAGTTTGTAGCATACTAGAGTGAGTAATTTAGCTAGATTAGCTAGTAGTTGAAGAGTTAAGCCCAGCGTTACCCTTGTGGCAATAGGGAGTTGGTCCAAGTCCAGGGTATTGCTTATAGTAACCTGGAATGTCTGATGAACTCAAATAAGTGTGATATTTATTATTGGTTTTTTTGCTAAATATTGAGATAAATATTACTCTAATGTGGTGTTTTCGTGACTTTTGATGATCCAAGGAAAAATGCAATAAGCTGGAGAAAATAGCACAAATATGGGCAGAATTAGAGTTTGCACGTGGGCACGCGGAGATGACAGACGGTATTTTCAAACTCGAACATTAAATTCGTTTGTTAGGATTTAAGTTTTAGTGAGCTGAAGACTCATTTTAATATTTTGTTAATTTTAATTATGTTAGGATTTTATTATTTTATTTCTTTATTTTAGTCATTTCTAGAGTAGTTGCTTGAGGCCCTAGTCTTTAGGAACATGGGGTAGTGGTTAGAATCATGGGTTAGTGGCACATTGTGGGGAGAGAATTCCTCCAGATTTTCTCCTATAAATAGAGGGGGAAATCCTCAAAGGAGAGGGGACACACATTCACACGTTAAAAAGACACACAATGAAGGAAAGAAGGCAAAGGCTGGAGCAACTCTTTGATTTCTACTAGAACACCTGCTGGATTTTACATTTCTCTTTTGGTATTTGTAAGTAATCTTTAATTATGTTTAGTAGCTAGTTTCTTTTCATCCAGTTAATGAACAAGTAATTATCTTCAAAATTACTACTGTGAGATCTAAGTGTTTTTAATTTTCGTTTAATTACAAATATTTGTTTGTTCTCCGTTTTACACGTCATATGATTATTATGATTAGTTAACGTTCAGAGCCCGAATTTTAATTAACGTAATAGTCTATTACTAGTTGAAACCGCTGATCTGTAATTGTCTTCGAGTTTTAACGAAGTAGCAAGTAACGCACCGTTTAGGCATCACAAGCATACTCGGACCGTGTTGCGGGAATGAATGATCTAAATTAAATGATATTGCTTCAATATGCACTGTTTAGAATCGGGTCTCTCTCTCTTAATGCTGTCAAAACACTAAATCCTACGAGTGTTTCGGGGGTTGTCTTTTGATTAGAGTAGTAATTAACGAGCTTCTCTTAATTATCGATACTGTAAGGAGAGATTGAGTGTTAGGCGTTTGTCGACAACTATAACCGGTTTATTTGTAGTTAATTGAGACAATGTTGCATCGATGATCAGTAGTAAGTTATGGGATTGCAATTAGTTCATTAACTGAAATTTTCTCATCTTAAAAATCCAACATAATTTTCTGTTTCGTTTACATTAAGTCTTTTAAATTAATTCATTGTTGATATTTAGTTTAGATAAAATACTCAAATTCTTATTTTAATTGCTTCGTAGAATTCTTAAAAGAGGTGAGTACAACTTTCCCTGTGGATACGATCCCTACTACCCTATACTCGTTATTTGGGAAATAGGAAATTAATTTTGACGGTTTGACTGTCCAATCAATGTGTCCATTTCTCTCTCTTACGAGGTTCTAATCGAAATCACCTTAGACTATATTTGGCTACTCAATGCCAAGCTTTAGAATTAGAATTTGATGAACAATTTGAACTCCACGGAATTCAAATTCTTCTTTCAATTTCAATTCCAAGCTTTGAAATTAAATATCCAAACATAGCAGCAATGTTTGGCCAATTCCACAAAATCGAATAAACTTAAACAAAAATGTGTTTGGTCCAAACTCGAAGGATGGATCATGAAAGATTTAGAAAGGAAGTGAGGGTTGTAAGGGCATACCAGTGCAGGTGCTCCCTTAAATATGGATCACTAGGGCCAGGAACATCTGGATCAGTCATGACCTGTATAATTAAAAGTAATTGATTACGAGAAGTAAAATAATGGAACATTTTGATGACTCTGTCTAGATGCAAAAATGACCAAAATATATAAATTATCAGTATATATTATCAAAGTAAAATATATAAACTGCTGGAGATTGAATTTTTGAGGTCAGCATGGAGGGAGGTGTAGAATGGTGGAGTCTCGAGATAGTGAAGCTTGCTTGATTCTTGGCTTTGGAAACATGAAGGCTTCATTGAGAGGTTTCTTGTAGGATAATACCGCGGAAAACCATAGTTCTAAGCAGTTGCACTTGTTGAAGAATCTGTAATTTTTGAGGAATTTAAGGAAATTGCATTCAATCAAGGATGAAGTCTTGTGAAGTTCTAATCATACCAATTATATGAACAATTTCAATTTTTGAATTGGGCATGTCTATTTTTCAGGAAAGTTTCAAGATCATAAGACTAGTAACATGAAAGGAAATGCAAACCACTCGGTGAAAAGTGATTGGATTTATCGATGATGAACGTTGTGAAAATTGTAAAGGTGCGTGATTGTAATCCTAACAACTCGTAGTTCTATTGTGTAATCTGGTTGAATATGATTTGAGGTCCTCTTTGGAGGTTTAATTTGATTGGGATGTGTCAGGCCTGCAACCAGGATAGCCACAAAAGAAGCACAGTGAAGCTGGAACAGGACAAATTACCTACAAACACATAAAAGAATAGAAGCAGCATGGCAGTTTAAAGATCAACAAGAGCTAGGAATGAAAGAACTGTTCCGTAAACAAAGAGAACTGTTCTGTAGAATGACAATCAGTACCCTGATGGTACAAAACATAATTGCGTAGAGAATTGGGGGCTCTTAATTTCTTTCTTTTTCATCTTTGAGAAAAGGTAGCACCTTTCTTTCTTTGGAATGGCTCGGCATGGCAGCACTTCTTTGTTCAACTTACTTGCCCAGTAGAAATGACTTCATTCAGCTTGTAATTCTCTATGATGCACTTGTCAAAGAATTTGCAATTTCCAGAGGAATTAATTGAAGGAAATTGGAATTCTACAAAGAATAAATCCAAGCAAATGCATTTGTATAGCCTTTCAGATCTGAACTTGCTAGAGTTACAATTGCAAGTCCCCTCACAAACAGAAATTTTAAAAATGCAAATCAGCCCCGTTTAGATGCAAAAATGACCAAAATATATAAATTATCAGTATATATTATCAAACTAAAATGGAAATGAAATATATTGGGATGTAATATATATATATATACGATCGAAGATCAACTACCAGGGTTTAAAAATCTCTCATGTCACCTCCATGAAGCTTAACCCTTGGCTTACTAGTCAATTCAGAAGGGTAGAGCTCAACACCATTGAGTATTTTTTTGTTTTTGTATTTAACCAACATTCTTATGGTTGGGTTGAATGGGTCAATGACATCTCCAATTACTCTCCCAAGAACTAGGGTATCTTCCATTCTTTCCCTTGAGGAGAGACAGACAGAGAAAGAAAGAGAGAGAGAGAGAGAGAGAGAGAGAGAGAGAGAGAGAGAGAGAGAGAGATCAGAAAACCTAAAGAAGGTCGAGAGAGAGAGAGATCAGAAAACCTAAAGAAGGGTTTCTTAGTGGACTTCAAAGAAAAATCTTCCTAAATTATTGTTGTGCAAGCACTCCGCGACGTGCTACAGACTTAGTATGCTACATGATGAGTCATGATCAGCAGGAAGGAGACAAAGGAGACAAAAATGACTTGCATTCTTTGATTTCTTTCTTTTCAAAATCACTTTTATATTAGTACTATTTTTAGGTCGACTGAAAATGTGTGCTAAAAAATCTTAGTAGTAGCAGCCGCAGATTGTCGACATAGAGTTGTGTAGATAGCATTAATTTTTGTGTACATAACATTACTTTTTAAGTTACATTATTAATACTGACGATTGGCGAGGTTGTTTTTTCCATTGCATGATTCACACTCTCTCCGATAGCCCTCTCTAGGTAGCCCTTTTATTGACTTGAACTGTACATATATAGTGGTTGCTATAATACTAAATGTTAAGATTCTTAACTAATACGTCAAAAGTAACGTCAAATCAATTATCTTCAACTTGAATCTCGTACCTCAAGTTAAACACACCTAATCCCATACTTAAGGTTGGCCCCACCCAAAAACATAACAAAGAATTATCTTGTTCAAGCAAAATAATTCAATACTTGAAGTGCCTTAGTTGAAAATTGGAGTACTAACAACATAACTTTACTCTTTTTATACATATACTTTGCATATGATACATTAGGTACTTGTACCATGCATGCTTACTTGTATGGAATGCTTGTACATTATAATGACATAATTTAGTGTGTATATGGATGAGAATTGGAACCTCTCCGTTGTTAATTTCTCCGATTTGTATCTGGTTGTGGTTTACAGCGCACCGCAAGTTAATGAGGCCAGTTCAATGACAAATTGATAATATGTTTTGTTCATAACTACATTATATATATATATATATATATATATATATATAATTTACTATGCATATTAAGTTATAGCAATCTATAGCGAATTTCGTGGAAAAGAAAATGAAAATCATGGTTTACACAAATTAATGTGATGAAAACCAATACGTGGTCTTTGGTTCGTTTCATTAGCTAGGTTGTTTGGTTTGGAACTTTTAAGCCTCGATTGATACACAAAAATAATCAATTTCGCGAATTGATTCCATAATGATTAATAACGTTTGGTGGTGGAAAAATTATATGTAGAATAGGAATGGATTACTAAAATCATGAAATTGATTACTAAAATTTAAGGAATTATAATCCTAATGGAGGAGGTGTGATTTGAATTCCTAATAGTTGGAATCTATGTAAAAGGAAGATAATATCCTTCTATTAAGTCAAGTATTTGTTTTATATTTATAACTTCATTTGATTTCAACTACTTTACGATGTTCATTTTACTTCTCCTCGTTGTCGTTGTTCTTAGACTCTTCATAAGGTTTTTCTTACTCTTCCCATCTGATTTAATTTGTTAATAATAGTTTATAATTTTATGATTTCAGTGTTAATTATAACAATAGTTATTTTATTTAATAAATTTTTCATACTTTATTGATGTTGGATAATTTAAATTTTTCACCAAAATTGAAAAAGATCGAAGAGTTTGTTATTTTGTGGAGGAGTAATAATGTTAATGCCTAATTTTTATCATGAAAGTCATTAACAAATACTTGTATATATTGGGGTAATCTTGTCAACTAACATAATTTTATCTTTGCATTTCAAGTTGTTTTGTTTTTTACCAAACAATATAATAGAAAATTGTACTACATTAGTAATCACATTCCTTATGCTACCAAACACATTTTATGAATCATTTTCTCATCTATTTTTATGGAATCTCATTACTAGTAATCAATTCCGCGGAATCAATTTCATTTCCGTGTACTAACCGAGGCCTTAGAGATGAAGATGGAGTTAACTAATACTACTTCTTCCGTCTCAAAACAATTGTCACTTATTAATTTTATACCGGTTTTAAAAAGTGCTTGATTTTATAAATTTTTCCTTTAATACTCTGAAAATATTTCTTAAAGGTATCAAATCAGTAAATTTTTAATCGTTTACCTTCTAGGATGGTGAAAGAGCATATCACGTTAGATATCTGGTCATCTATGCTTTGTTGTCCCAGTAGTGTTGGGGGGCCTTTGATTGAATGTAACTAACTCATAAGACACAGTTGTCGTTTCCCAACTCTTTGTCGCCGAAGAATAATGTTTATTGCCGACGTTCATTCCATGGGTGGCTCAAATTAGGAGACAAATATGGCAATCGCCTTAGACCCTCCATAATTTTAGACCCAAATATAAAATTATATAGAGAGAGATAATTAAGAGACCGTATATATATTAACTATATTAATTTAGTTTTTGTTAATCACATATTCACTCCACTTTATTAGGCCTTAGACTTGAAAAAAAAATACTAAATTTGTTTAGATTTATTATGCCTTGAAAAAAGAAACCGTTCTCTTTTTCATATCAATGGCTTAGATTTAATATTATTATTATTGGAATTGAAAGTATTGAAAGAAATTTTACAAACAGAAACAAGCACACCAATTGAAACACTTAATTTTATTAAAAAAACTAGATTCCTTTTCAAATACATGGATTGCTTATAGGATATTATTGACAATACCTATAATGGTTGCTTCAGCCAAAATAAGTTTTTTCAAAATTAAAATTAATAAAATTAAATAGTTACAAAGCTAATTGTATAACTTTGCATCTCAAAAGTTTAAAATAACAGATTTTAAATATAAAAAAAAGTTGAATGGTTACAAAGCTAATTGAATAAGTTTGCACCTCAAAAGATTAGAAGAGCACATTTTAAATAAATCAAAAAGTTAAATAGCTACAATGCTAATTGAATTAGGCCTTAATTTTTTTATTCATGCACTCATGCTTTAGGCATCAATTTAGGTAGATCCACCCTATTCATTTGGAGAAGTTATTTCATGAGACGGTCATACTATGTTACAAAGGTATTTTATGCAAGGAGTCAACTTTTCATACTTAAAAGTCATAAATTAACATGCTATAATTATGATTAAAGAAATAAATCTCATCCATTAAGAATTACATTACTAACACTGTGAATCGCACTTTTACAAAACTAATAAATTTATACTATAAATATTTGATTAAAATTATATGAAATCAGTTCAACAAGTTCAATAGTAAACACTTTAATGGGAAAGCGGAGAGTAAAACCTAGACGCGCATCAAGCAGTGGCGAATCCACATTAGGGCCAAGGGTGGCCATGGCTCCCCCTAGGCTTTGAGCAATATGTAATTTATCTCAATTTTAAAATAAAATTATCAGTTGCTTCTTCGTCAAGTACTGAGACTGAGTCCTCTAATGAAGAAGAATCATCAGCTGCTTCTTCGTCTGATGATGATGACCCCTCACCTACAAACACTCTGCCCTCAGTATCTATACTCCCTTTCCCTCAGCCAATCCTTCAGGTACCCACCAACGCACACCACTACCGCCACTGCTAGTAGTAAGCACCACCAATGTCGACAACATCCTCCGGTGACTACTGTAATACCCCGATCCTACTTCTTTCCTAGTTCACTTGTATGTTGGGTCAATTCGAGTGTTGTTTCGTGGGTTTAACTTCAGGTATGTTTAAGTCTTGAGTTCTTTGTCATTCGTACATCAATACGGGATGATTAGGTTGAGTTTTGAGTGTATTTTATGTAAGAGTAAATTCGATCCAAATGCGGAATTAATGAAGAGGATCGAGACCAAAATTAAGCCAATACTCATACCTCCAGCCATTGATGTTCAACTTCGTTTGTATTCCGATTTCTTCAACGATTTCCCCTTTAAATCCTTAGGTCTTAGGAATCTTCTAAGATTTTCCTTCACTATATTAATGGTGTATTTTGAGGAGTCAAAAACGAACTCAGAGAAGGCAAACTTAGGGACCCAAAACCAGTTATGATTTCCTTTTGTAGCTTCCAACCATCATGGAAGTTACTAGCAGTTAATGATTCAGTTGAGATGGAAGTTATTTCCACAACATTAGGAATTGAACATGTGGACCAATTTTTGAACTTCAAGAGAGATAAAACTAACATTTTAACCTTAAGATAGAAAAAGATACACACAAAAGCATGGATACATGCTTAAACCCGAAATTCTGTTCATCCGAACAGTCTGTAGTAATTTGGCCATAACTTTGTCTAGAAAACTCAAATTTGCAAACCGTTTGATTCTATGTAAACTAGACTCAAAGAGCTTTAAAACAATATATTATTTGTAATTTTTAGACTTGTAGATCATCCTAGACATGTCATTATAGTTGAATGAAAATTAGAATTGTGACAACTTTGACTAAGTTTTAAGTGACTTGACTATTTGACCCATTTTGTTTGATCAAAGTTTGGCAACAACACTTTGACTCTTAGACCAGGCTTTGACTCCCTATTAAACACAATTAGAGAGACTTGAAGACTCCCATTTTCATCTCCCAAAACCGGACATGCACACGAGAGAAGAAGAAGAGAGTTTAGAGAGAGAGTAAAGAGAGAAAGCTCCATATCTTGAGCATCCGAAGTCCAAATCACGATCCGCCTTCGCCATTGCGGAGCTATTGATTAGAGGAACACTTTCCATAGATTGCATGCTGACTTTCATGGTTTAATTTTGGTAGAGGTAAGTAACTATGATGTTTTGTATGTTTATGAGTTGAATTGGGAGAGTAAAACATGTAGGTTGTGTTAGATGATGATCTTTGTGTTGATCTCTTGGAAGAAATGTGTTATTAGTTACTCCTAATGATATTTTTTGTTTTAAGTTACTGATTTAAGTTGGAAATGTAATGGGGAAAACACATTATAATTTTTGGAAGCCAAATGCTTAGTTCTTGAATTGAAATTGGTCACTGTTTTAAGGCATGTTGTCGAATTTACAGGGAAAAATTCGTCCATGGAAATTATCTAAATTTTTATTATGTTTTACATTTATATGTTGTGTATCTTCCTGTAAATTTTCATAAATTTTAGAGGTAGGGAAGTACCTCGTTTAGGTTGCGTATTATCGATACGCAGAATGGACTGTTGCTGGAAATTATGGTTTGTAGTTCAATCTTTATGTGGTTGCATGTTGATGAAAATAAGTCCAAATGGACTGATTTAAAATGGTAAATTGTAATTTGGAATGTCTAGTTTCTGGGTATATAAGATTCATAATATTTGGACATGCGTTGAATATTTGGTAAGATGTTGGTTACAAGTTAGAACGAAAAACACATGAATTTCAAGTTAGTTGCAGTCCCTGTTTTGGGCTATTTTCATGAAAAGTCTAGTACTAATCTAGTATTGAGAATGTGCTGAATTTTGGATATGTTATTCTTATATATGTTAGGTTGTTCTCTGTAAATTATCATAAATTTTAAAGGTCGGAAAGTACCTCGTTTAGGTTGTGTTTTATCGCTGCGCCGAGTAAACTGTTGCTGGAAATTCTGGGTATTAGATCTAACTTTAAGTGGCTGATTCTTGATGATTATAAGTCCAAATGAGGTAATTCAAAGTGGTAAAATATAGTTCCAGATGTCTAGTTTCTAAATATAGAATAATTGTAATGTTTGGATTCTTGTGGAATATTTGGTGAATTTAATAGTACGACTACACAGTGTTGAATAAGTATCGTTGATGATTATAAGTCCAAGAATTAGAGCTTGACTTTAGTTAATTTAATCAAACATGAGATGACATACCGTGGTTATCGTTCCAATACGAACGATGTAACTTGTAATGAGTCGTGATATACATAGTACACAACGATAATGATATGTGATAGGTTATGATATACATGAGATTTAGTGTATTGAGTTATTATAGGATACTGTAGAGATCCCAAGTTGAGTTGTACAATAGGTCTACCTTGCCTATTGTCTTGTTTTTTTTTATATGTTCAATGATTGCGGACATGTTGTGATTGTTCTAATATGAGATAGGACAATCATTCTATGTTGGCAACAGTTGAGAAGTAGCCCCACTGTTGTAACAATACGCATGACTTTGGTTTGCTAGTAGAACTCGATAGGTTTATCGGGGACGTCGATACTACGTACACGGGTATCGAGGACACTTGGTTATTCATTTGTGTATTGCAGGAGCAACACAAAGATGGAGAAAGAGAAATGATATCCTTTATAATGAGATTTAATTACGAGCACTTAATGTGAATGTCAAGGTGCTATGTGACTTATGTGAATTGTATATCAACGATGATATTACATGATCAGTATGGTGTATAAATGTCATTACCATGTTATTCCTATTGTTGAGCATTATGCCGTGTCATATAGTCGCACGTAACAACTTGTTGATTAATGGTTAAGTTGCAATTGTGCCTAGACTAGTTACATTTAGAGTCTTGGTTTACTGTTGCATTCATTCTCATAGCACCCAATACATTATAGTATCTTACGGAGTCTTTTAGACTCCCCCAACAACCTCCTTAGTTTGCAGGTTAAGTTCCAGCACAACGAGTCTTAAAGCTTAGAGTTAGCAAGATGTATTTGTATTGTCATTTTCTTCTTATTTCTTATACTGTGAGATCGTGAGGTTTACTAAGTTATGTAAAATTAGTATATGGGTAGAAATAGTTGTATTCTTCAGATTTGTATTTTAATGCCGACTTGTGAGGTCGTGTCGGTTGTAGTATTTTATAATTTCAGTTTACAGCTCGTGGTCTTGGTGTGGCCTTGTGCCTGTCGATACTTTATTAGTAGTTTTTCCCGAGCGTGTAGCTCGTTGTGTTTATTACTGTTGTTTCTCCGGCTCGTGTATTTAGCCGTTGAAGTTTTTATTGTTGGGTTTTTCTTAGTGTTGTTTTCCGGCATATGTTTGGCCGTTGAGGTTTATTTAGTTGTGGGTGTTGTTCGAGTTTTTGAAACTCACATTTTTTTTGTATTCCGCTGTATTAGTTTTGGTTTTGAGCTTTTGTGACTCACTCTTATCAGTTGATTCGGTACATCTTGTTATTTTGGCACATCGAGTTGGGGTTCAATGTCGGATCCCGGACTCGGGGTCGTCACAGTTGGTATCAGAGCTTAAGTTAGCTGTTCACCAAGACAGGATCCTCGGATTAGGTGATTTAGGTATTGGGTTGAGTGATGAACGTCGAGTGTTTGTGTTTAGATGTATCTTGGATGTTGGTAAGTTGTGGAGATAGTCCATGTAGGACTGGAATTGTTGAGTTCTTTCGCTCGTGGGAGCGGAGACTAATGATATGTAGTTTGTTATTTCTCTTGTGGAGAATAGTGAGTACACTTCAAGATTTCGCTAGAATGTTGACGACTAGTGTGAGTTGCTTGGAAGGTTTAGTATTGTGATTTGACCAACTTTGGTGGTCTTATTAATCGTAGATATCTATATTCTGTACGCTTTAAGAAACATCTTAAGCTTGTGATTAGCAATCGTTGGAGGAGATGGATGTGGAAGACTCAAGATTCTGGGTCACGAGTTCTCTAGTGGTTAGTGTCAAGTTATATTGGTGCGAGATCTTGAGTCCGTACTAACTTAGACGCTTCATTCTTACATATCACAACATGGAATGCAAAACTTGTACATACTAGAGATATATGTTACACTTAGGTACATTTGCTTCTATTTGATACTTACGTCTATGAGACCGATTCTAAAGGGCATATTTGTAACCACTTGTCCCCAACGCCCTGCGATGGAAGCTTTTGAAGCCACTTCAGAAGGGCCCCTGATTTGGTTGTCAAGAGATATTCATCGATGACTAAGTTGATAGCATATTAGATAGAAATTGTCGAACCTTATTACCAAACGAAATGGACAAGTAAATGGGATTGTGTACTTGAATATGTTTCCGCATCTTGTGTGGATAGTTTATCACTTTTTGTGAAATGGTTTGATATGTATCGATATTTGTATAAGCAATCGTGCTCGATTGAACGTCATTAGTTATAAGCTTGTGATTAGCTATTTGTGACTTGTGTATTGTCACGTGTGTTGTATGTTTGTTCGACCTTAGAGATTTAGAGTCGATATTAGCCACCTCAGTGGTGAGCATGTGATTATTAAATTGTATATGAGATGAGTTAGTATGACTTTACAAGGTGCACTTTAAACTTGAACTTGACTCGAGACGGTAATTAGTCTCGCAATAACCTAGAGATTTCTTATATCGCGAAATCATACTTGTTTGAGGAATATTGTGTGTGAGCCTTAATGAGATCGCTGATCTCTAATTCAAAACGATTCATTTTGTCCATTAGTCTTCAACTCGCTATTGATGGCGGTTTCCTTGATGAATATTTTGGTAAAGCCTTGTTGTAAGATATGTATTCACCATAGATGTTCAACCTATGAATTCGCGGTCGAATTCTTTTAAGGGGGAGAGGATGTAATACCCCGATCCTATTTTTTTCCTAGTTCACTTGTATGTCGGGTCAATTCGAGTGTTATTTCGTGTGTTTAACTTCAGGTATGTTTGAGTCTTGAATTCTTTGTCATTCGTGCATCAATACGGGATGATTAGGTTGAGTTTTGAGTGTGTTTTAACCTTAAGATAGAAAAAGATACACACAAAAGCATGGATACATGCTTAAACCCGAAATTCTATCCATCTGAATAGTCTGTAGTAATTTGGTCATAGCTTTGTCTAGAAAACTCAGATTTGCAAACCGTTTGATTCTTTGTAAACTAGACTCAAAGAGCTTTAAAACCATATATTATTTGTAATTTTTAGACTTGTAGATCGTCCTAGGAATGTCATTAAAGTTAAATGAAAATTAGAATTATGACAACTTTGACTAAGTTTTAAGTGACTTGACTATTTGACCCATTTTGTTTGACCAAAGTTAGGCAACAACACTTTGACTCTTAGACCAGGCTTTGACTCTCCATTAAACACAATTTCAGAGACTTGAAGACTCCCATTTTCATCTCCCAAAACCGGACATGCACAAGAGAGAAGAAAAAGAGAGTTGAGAGAGAGAGTAGAGAGAGAAAGCTCCATATCTTGAGCATCTGAAGTCCAAATCACGATCCGTCTTCGCCATTGTGGAGCTATTAACCAGAGGAACACTTTCCATGGATTGCATGCTGACTTTCATGGTTTAATTTTGGTAGAGGTAAGTAACTATGATATTTTGTATGTTTATGAGTTGAATTGGGAGAGTAAAACAAGTAGGTTGTGTTAGATGATGATCCTTGTGTTGATCTCTTGGAAGAAATGTGTTATTAGTTACTCCTAATGATATTTTTTTGTGTTAAGTTACTGATTTAAGTTAGAAATGTAATACGGGAAAGACATGATGATTTTTGGAAGCCAAATGCTTAGTTCTTGAATTGAAATTGGTCACTGTTTTAAGGCATGTTTTCGAATTTACTGGGAAAAATCCGTCCATGGAAATTATCTAAATTTTTGATATGTTTTACATTTATATGTTGTGTAGCTTCCTATAAATTTTCATAAATTTTAGAGGTCGGGAAGTACCTCGTTTAGGTTGGGTATTATCGATACGCAGAATGGACTATTGCTGGAAATTTTGGTTTGTAGTTCAATCTTTATGTGGTTGCATGTTGATGAAAATAAGTCCAAATGGACTGATTTAAAATGGTAAATTGTAATTTGGAATGTATAGTTTCTGGATATATAAGATTCATAATATTTGGACATGCGTAGAATATTTGGTGAGATGTTGGTTACAAGTTAGAACGAAAAACACATGAATTTCAAGTTAGTTGCAGTATCTGTTTTGGGCTATTTTTTTGAAAAGTCTGGTACTAATCTAGTATTGAGAATGTCCTGAATTTTGGATATGTTATTCTTATATATGTTATGTTGTTCTCTGTAAATTATCATAAATTTTAGAGGCCGGGAAGTACCTCGTTTAGGTTGTGTTTTATCGCTGCACCGAGTAAACTGTTGCTGGAAATTCTGGGTATTAGATCTACATTTAAGTGGCTGATTCTTGATGATTATAAGTCCAAATGAGGTAATTCAAAGTGGTAAAATATAGTTCCAGATGTCTAGTTTCTAAATATGGAATAATTTTAATGTTTGGATTCTTGTGAAATATTTGGTGAATTTAATGGTACGACTACGCAGTGCTGAATAAGTATCGTTGTTGTTAGTCTCCAAGAATTAGAGACTCGTCAAGGTGTAATTATCGTTATTATTAATATTAAACCTTGAGCATTGGTAACTCGTTAGAATTGTGTACGTTGTTACTCGCGATGTATTGGTGAGATTTCTATGGGTAGAAAATATACTAAATATGGAGTATTGAGATTGGTGTAGTTAATTACGGACGATACTGCGGTTAGTCCCGATGTTTTGAAAATGGGTAATGACTCTAGCTGAGTCGATTTGAGATAGTATATTTATATTGAACACTATACGAGCTATATACTAGTTGTGACTGACTCTGGCGGAGTCGCATAGGACGTAATGAACAAACGTCGAATAATGTAATGAATTTATTAATGTGTAGAATCGACTCTACGAAGTTGAATAATGAGTAGTACAAATCACTACGGGTCGTTATTTAGTCTCCTATGATATAGGATGACGTATCGGGAAAGTTATGATTCGTTAGAGCTTGACTTTAGTTAATTTAATCAAACATGAGATGACATACCGTGGTTATCATTCCAATACGAACGATGTGACTTGTAATGAGTCGTGATATACATAGTACACAACGATAATGATATGTGATAGGTTATGATATACATGAGATTGAGTGTATTGAGTTATTATAGGATACTGTAGAGATCCTAAGTTGAGTTGTACAATAGGCCTACCTTGCCTATTGTCTTGTTTTGTTTATATGTTCAATGATTGCGGACATGTTGTGATTGTTCTAGTATGAGATAGGACAATCATCCTACTTTGATGATTGATTGTAGGACAATCATCCTACTTTGATGATTGATTGTAGGACAATCATCCTACTTTGATGATTGATTGTGTGTTTAGTATTTACAAACACATTGAGTTGATTTGGTATGTGATTCAATAAAACACATGATGAATTTTTGAGAATGATGAGTAAATATCTACTTGTGCATTGCATTGAGTCCAGCTGACATTTTTTGTTTAATCAAGGTGGGATGACCTATAGTCTTTACGAATTTGTTTTGTAATCGTTATAAGTCGTCGTACCGGAGTTCACACACCCCTCCTCTGTTGGCCACAGTTGAGAAGTAGCCTCACTGTTGTAGCAATACACATGACTTTGGTTTGCTAGTAGAACTCGATAGGTTTATCGGGGACGTCGATACTACGTACACGGGTATCGAGGACACTTGGTTATTCGTTTGTGTATTGCAGGAGCAATACAAAGATGGAGAAACAGAAATGATATCCTTTATAATGTGGTTTAATTACGAGCACTTAATGTGAATGTCAAGGTGCTATGTGACTTATGTGAATTGTATATCAACGATGATATTACATGATCAGTATGGTGTATAAATGTCATTACCATGTTATTCCTATTGTTGAGCATTATGCCATGTCATATAGTCGCACGTAACAACTTGTTGATTAATGGTTAAGTTGCAATTGTGCCTAGACTAGTTACATTTAGAGTCTTGGTTTATTGTTGCATTCATTCTCATAGCACCCAATACATTATAGTATCTTACGGAGTCTTTTAAACTCACCCAACAACCTCCTCAGTTTGCAGGTTATGTTCCACCACAACGAGTCTTGAAGCTTGGAGTTAGCAAGATGTATTTGTATTGTCATTTTCTTCTTATTTCTTGTACTGTGACATCGTGAGGTTTACTAAGTTATGTAAACTTAGTATATGGGTAGAAATAGTTGTATTCTTCAGATTTGTATTTTAGTGCTGACTTGTGAGGTCGTGCCGGTTGTAGTATTTTATAATTTCAGTTTACAGCTCGTGGTCTTGGTGTGGCCTTGTGCCTGTCGATACTTTATTAGTAGTTTTTCCCGAGCGTGTAGCTTGTTGTGTTTATTATTGTTGTTTCTCCGGCTCATGTATTTAGCCGTTGAAATTTTTATTGTTGGGTTTTTCTTAGTGTTGTTCTCCGGCGTATGTTTGGCCGTTAAGGTTTATTTAGTTGTGGTTGTTGTTCGAGTTTTTGAAACTCACATTTTATCTTGTATTCCGCTGTATTAGTTTTTGTTTTGAGCTTTTGTGGCTCACTTTATCAATTGATTCAGTACGTTTTGTCGGACTCGGGTCGTCACAACTACCACCACCAGCGACAACTTCCATCGGCCACCACCGCTGCCAGCAATTACCTCTTGCAGTCACCATCACTGCCAACGGCCACCACCATCATCCAAGGCTTTAGTTGAAAAGATATTTTTGTAATGTTTGTTTTATTTAATAATTTTATGTTACTGGTCAAATGAGCTTTAGTATTGGTCGTGGTACATATATCTATAAATATATATATATATATATATATATACATATTCATTTATTAATATATATATATATATTATATATATATATATATAAATTTGTATTTTGTAAAAAATTACAGAAAAAATACTTAACGTATTGTACCGTACAATACTTTAATCTCGTTGCATCTGTAATGTATAGGTATTTTCAGTAAGAAAGTTGGAAGAAATGACTTACCAAATGTTGCATCTGTAGTGCCTGGAATGTCACCATCCTAGAAGGTAAACCGTAGCAACCAATTGTTAGCTCTAATTCTTCATCTCTACTCCTATTATGATTTTTGATTGGATAGTGGTAGAAAACTAAAGAACAAGGATTGCACAGAGAAAGTAAAATGAAACTGACACAATCTCAATCATTGTGACAGTTGGTTGTACGTACATTAAATAGAGAGAAAGAAAGAAGTAACAAAAACTGTACAACAATTCAATGGGTGCAATGGGACACGTGGAAGAACAAACTGAATAGACTAACTAACTCATGATACAATCTATTTTTATATTCTAACACCCCTCCCCCTCAAACCAAAGCCTGAGGAAGGACTGAGAGTTTGGAACGCAAGCTCAGAAACTGAGATGAAGATAAAGCTTTGTTAACGTGTCCGCAACTTGATCTGTAGAAGGAACATATCGAACATCCAATTGTCGAGCCATTACTTGATCACGAACAAAGTGATGATCAATCTCTATATGCTTAGTACGCGCATGAAGAATTGGATTAGATGCCAAGTACTTAGCACTAATATTGTCACAGTTCACCAAAGGAATGGAAACTAGTGGAAGCCGAAGTTCTCTAAGAAAAGGCCTAATCCACATTAACTCTATAGTAGTGAGAACGAGAGCAAAATATTCACTTTCAGTGCTTGATCGAGAAACCACCCTTTGTTTGCTAGAAGACCAAGAGATAGGATTCCCGCCAAAGAAAATATAGTTGCCCCTAGTACTCTTACGATCATCAGGGAAACTGGCCCAATCGGTATTTGTGAAAGCCATAACATCAAAACAAGGAGAGGCCTGCAAACTCAACCCATAAGTTAGAGTACCCTTTAAGTAGCGCAAAAATCGTTTCAAAGCCTACCAATGAACTGTATGAAGAAATTGACAAAGCTTATTGACAACAAAAGCTATGTCTGGACGTGTGAAGGTATAATATTGAAGAGCACCAACAAGGCTGCGATACTGAGAAGCATTAGTAAGCGGTTCACCATCAGTAATAGAAGTTGGACACCAGAAACCAACGGGGTAAAGGTTCGTTTGGTATCACTGAGCCCTGCTTTGACAAGTAATTCTTTCATATATTTCTGTTAGTATAAATGAAAAGTAGTAGAGGTGCGCAAAACAATTGGCCAAGAAATAATGTAACGGGCCAAGATCTTTGAGAGAAAACGAGGCATTAAGAGTATGAACAAGCTTACGAATGGAAGAAGGATTGCTTCCAGTTAATAAAATATCATCAATGTAGATAAGAACAATCACTACTGGAAAAACGTGAATTTTCCGTCGCAAATACCAAACTTCCGTCGCTAAATCCAGATTAGCGACGGCACTCTGTAGAAAAAAAATAGGATCGGTGATTGGGGACTGGGGAATTTCCATCGAAAATTAGCGATGTAAAAGGTTTTCATCGCTGATTTAGCGACAATAATTACCAACAGTAAAAACCGTCGCAAATTATTTTCCGTCGCTAGTGACAGAAATTTCCGTGACTAAATAGAAACAAAATATTCCGTGGCAATTTTCCGTCGCTAAATTAGCGATGGAATATTGCCACGGAATATTCCGTTTCTATTAGTCACTGAAATTTCTGTCACTAATTAGCGACGGAATATGATTGATCCAATTATCGACGAGTATTTTAGCGACGAAATTTCTGTCGCTAAAATAAAAAAATAATTTTTTTGTACCTAATTTCAACAAATAACATGATATTAATAAAAACATTATAAAAATTAAAACATACCACAAATCAATACAAATTAATTACAAAATTACCACAAATTATTTACATAAACTAAAATTGTTAAAACAAGTGTCAACAAATAAATTGTTCAATCATTGTTAGGAAATTAATTTTGGGAACGGGAATGATCGGGAGATGGCTGATCGTTATGGGCTTGACTCTGAAAAAATTAGTCTAGGGTGGCCTGCATCTAGGACAAGGACTGTCGGGTGTCAGCAAGCTCATTTCGGGTTTGAGCGAGATCGATCTCCAACCTCAAAATGACGCGCTCCTGGTCAACGCTCGGTTGGGCCTCAGTTCATGCTATCGATCCAGATGCACGCGAAGCTATGGTTGGCACGTGCGAGGATCCCCTGTGCGTGCCCATCCCGTAGACCATATCTCCCCTCATCGCCCGTCCTATGGAGGTGATCTGCTCCCATAATGGTTGACTCCACTCATTCCCGTTAGAATCAGTCTTTTCCAACCGACCTCAGCTAACTGCGCCCTAACAGTCCTCTCGTACTCAAGCTATCATAAAAAAAAAGACAAATATTAAAACACGTTTAATCAATTTTATAATAAACAATAATTTTAATACTTAAATATGCAGACTCTGCCCTTGTATCCACCCACTGACATGGATCCATCCTGCCTGGTATGCGTACTCAAAAACACATTAAGGAATCGCACATGAGCACCGTATGTACGCACCTACAATCAGTACGTATTACTATTAGTTTTTTATATTTCTAAGAAATAAGAATTGAAATAGATGTATAGAATCTAAGTGTTTACACTTAACCCCCCCCCCATCATTCCGGTTAACCAAAATGTAATTAAACTACCACCATGGATTTCATAGCAGCAACATGGCTTCCCAACTACTTTTAACATATATAGAAAAATAAATTGAATAAACATTTAAAATATACACTAACACCCCCTATAGATTTTAAGTGTTTATACTTAACCCCCTTATCTTTCTTAACCCAAATCTAATTATACTTTGAATTAATGTCATACAATGGATTTTATAGCATCAACATGACTTCCCAACTACTTTTAACATATATAGAACAATAAATTGAATAAACATTAAAACTATACACTAACACCCCCTGCAGCTTCTAAGTGTTTACACTTAATCCCCCTTTATCTTTCTTAACCCAAATCTAATTATAATTTGAATTAACGTCATACCATGGATTTCATAGCATCAACATGACTTCCAAACTACTTTTAACATACATAGAACAATAAATTAAATAAACATTGAAAATATACACTAACACCTCCTATAGATTCTAAGTCTTTACATTTAACCCCCCTTATCTTTCTTAACCCAAATCTAATTAAACTTTGAATTAACGTATACCATGGATTTCATAGCATCAACATGGCTTCCCAACTACTTTTAACATATATAGAACAATAAATTGAATAAACATTGAAAATATACACTAACATCCCCTATAGAGTCTAAGTATTTACACTTAACCCCCCTTATCTTTCTTAAACCAAATTGATTGTACTTTGAATTAACGTCATACTATAGATTTCATAGCATCAACATGACTTTTCAACTACTTTTAACATATATAGAACAATAAATTGAATAAACATTGAATTAATTAAACTACTACCATGAATTTCATAGCATCAACATGACTTCCCAACTACTTTTAACATACATTGGGCAATAAATTGAATAAACATTTAATTAAACTACTACCATGGATTTCATAGCTTCAACATGGCTTCCCAAATATATACTTAATCAAACATAGCTAGAATAATAAGTTACTTAAATACTAAGGTAATCTTTATATAAATTAAGTTACATATCATACGCGCCTAGTGCTCACCGATGCTGATCGACCCCGTCGTGTGTTTCGTACTAGACCCCGACCCGCTAGCCCTATTCTTCTTTGCCCTCTCCACGACATCCTTGGCGACAGACCCAGACTAGTAGGCTTCGTACTGAGCCCAAACCTCATCGGTCATGAAGAGGGGTTGCCTCTTCATCTCGATAAAGAACTTCTGCTTCGTCTTGTAAATAAAGTCCTTGCACCGACCGACATCCATTTCCTTGAACACCGTCATTGCCTCATCATCCGAATGCCCGGGCCAAGAATATTTTCCCTAGAAAAAGTTGCATGAATAAATAACGATACAATAAATAAACATTTCAAACAAAGGAATTATAAAGTATACAATTTAAGAAATGTTATTGTTGTACCTTAAATTCTCCCCACCATTCTTCTTTTTTAGCCGCTGGGACATTTCTATATTGCAGCCAGAATGAGACGTGCTGAGAGGCACGAAGAAGATCTCCAAACTATCGTTCGAGCTGAGGGTAGGCCCCTACAAATCTGATAAAAATTTATTTTTCATTTCTTATATATGAAAATAAAACAAATTAACTATGAAATAAAATAACATAAGAAAAAAGTGTAAATAGGTAGAAACTTATTGTCATAATCGAGGATCAATGGAAGCAATAATCCTCCCCTCTAAGTCTAAAGGGGAAGGCTCCTCGATAGAGGTCGCTACCGATGATAATGGTGTGGCAGGAGAACCCTGCGTAATATCCACATCCTCTAAAGGTGTAGATGTGATGGAGCTGGCTGCGTCCCAGTAATAGAAGTAACTAGGGGGCACACCTTCCTTAGTCTACTCCTACTGCTAGCTCCTCGGCCAGAAGACATGTCTAAATACAATAACAATAATAAATGAACTCAAACCAAAATAGCATACATGAACAGTAATAATCATAATTAAGATAAACTATTCAATCGTATCACATGAATTAAAATAATACACAGATGTCTAAAATAAAGTACATTATTATTTTAAATCTTAAATGACTATCCATCTTCCTCGCCACTAGTTTCCTCATTGTCTTCCTCTTCATCATCAGACTCTGCGTCACTACTACAAAACTCAAGCTCTTCTTCATTCTCGTCCTTAGACGCTGAGGAAATATCATCTTCATCTGATGAATCAACTTCAAATAATGCAAGTTGACCTAGTCGAGGGGTAGGAGGTGGCAAATCAACCGGTAAAATTTCATTATCTTCCTCACCATTTCTAACTTTAGGGTTTAGCTTTAGGGTTAATCTTTAGGGTTTAGGTTTAGGTTTAGGTTTAGGGTTTAGGTTTTGGATTATTTAGGGTTAGGGTTTAGGTTTAGGGTATGAGTTTAGGATTAATTAGGTACGCACTTCCTCTTTAAGATAGCCAAAGTAAGAACCAACTGAATAGTTGTAGGCTTGACCACGGTACTGAAAGTCTCTATATAGTCAATACCAGCAGCTTGGTTATATCCTTTAACAACCAAACAAGCTTTAGCTCACTCAACTGATCTATCAGCTTTGTATTTTACACAAAATACCCACTTGTTGCCAATAACACGATAAGAAGGATGACGAGGAAGCAATGTACATGTGTTGTTTTTAATAAGAACATCATATTTAGCTTGCATTGCAGCTCGCCAAACAGAGTGTTGCCAAGCTTCATGAGGTGTATTGGGAAGAAAGAGAAAGTTAGAAGAGGAAAAAGACATAAAAACCTTTGATTTAAAGACACCAACCTATAGAATAAGTATTAGAAGAAGAAAAAGGGGGAGGCATGATAGGGGAAGCAGGTGGGATAGGAGTAGGTGAGGATACGGCAGGAGAAGCAGGAGAGGGTGGTGGGGTTAAACTAGGTGGAGGAGAAGGGACCACAGGTGGATGGGAAACATCAAAAGGAGGAGTATAAGGCTGAAAATAAGGAGATGCAAAGGTGGGAGAGATAGGTGGTGTAGAAGACACAGAAGATTGCATAAGGTGGTGAAAAGGAAAAACATGACCACGTGACGACTAGTGTAGGTTTTCTTAGCTTTGGCATCAAAAGACAAATAACCTTTATGATTACTGGCATAACCAAGAAAAATACATTTAGAGGAACGCCACTGAAGCTTTTGGGAATTATATGCACACAAACAAGGGAAGCTTTGATAGTGAAAAACATGTAGATGAGCAAGACAAGGATGAGAACTATAGAGAACCTCAAAAGGGGATTTACTATGAAGTAAACGAAAAGGCAACCTAGTATAGAGATATACAGCCACCTTGAAGGCATGGTTCCAAAAGTATAATGGCATTGAAGCTTGAGATAACATCGCCATGCCGATATCTACCACACGACGATGGTGGCTTTCAATAACACCATTTTGCTCGGACGTGTGGGGACTGGTCAAGCGAAACACAATGCCCAATTTTTCAAATTGAGACTGAAATGCCCCACCGTGATCGCTTTGGATTTGTTTAATAGCAGCACCATATTATAGTTCAACCATATATTTAAACATAAGAAAGATAGACGTAGGTTGATCCTTGGAATCCAAAAAATAAATCCAGTTGAAACAAGAGAAATCATCGACAATTAGCAATGGCCATTAATCGAAGGTGCAAAAGGAGAACACCAAAAATCAACATACAACAATTCAAAAGGTTTAGAGACTTGTTCATGAACACGATTGAAATGTAGCTTGTGACTTTTAGCAAACTGACAATGTTTGCAAATGGCCAAAGTTGGCTGCTTAGTACAAGAAAACTAAGTAGTATTCTTGATATTAGACTGCTTAAGAAGAGTATACACAGTAACAAAAGAAGGATGACTAAGTCGTTGGTGCGAGACTTCATGAGAAACAGCAGTGAAAGCTACATTGGATTGAGGTTGAGATGAGCAGATATGTGCCTATGATGTTTGACCCGATAGAGACCTTTCTTAGCTGGTCCCTAAAGGAGGACTTTCTTCAAGCACAGGTCCTTTACAACAGAGTTAGAAGGATAGAACTCAATGTAAATTGAATTGTCCACACAAAGGTTATTAACCAAAAGATGATTGTGAGCAACATCAGGAACATGTAAAATATTTTTCACAGTTAATGAACAAGTGGGACTGTGTAAAACAGTATTACCAGTATTATGAATAGTCAATTTAGATCAATCACCAATAAAAATACCTTCAGGACCTGAATATTACTAAGAAGAATTAAGATTGCCTAGATCATTGGTCAAATGTTGATTCGTTCTTGAGTCAAGCAACTATCCAGTTGAGATCGCTAAAGAACTAGGAATTGTAGCAGCCATAACAGTACCCCACGAACTTGCATTCCAGAGAGAGAGGTGATGATATTGTGAAGAGTGAAGCAATTTGGCGCAAATGTGGTATATTATTGTCACTAAAAGGTTTTTTGGACCTTGAGGTAGAAGCTGCGAATTGAGAACCAGTACCAAGAAAGTCAGAATGAATCCCACAAGCTGTAGGCATTCCCTAAAGATACTGAAATAGGTTCCACGTCTGACTATTACCAGAGCCACCAGATTTGGAATTCTTGCCATAATTTCCTCGATTCTTATTGGTAGAGGCAAAGTTTTCCTGAAAAATAAAAGCGTCATGGCACTGAGCTTGATGTGCAAAACGACGATCAAGTTATGTTAGAAGATTACATAATTCATCCACAGTGTAATTGTTATTCCTATTTGTATAGATTTGGTTGAAGTTATCACAATGACTCTAGTGTATATAAAGTGGCTAAAAGGGTTGCGTACTGGTTAGCGTGGCAACTATCCCAGAATCAAGCTTTGTAATAAAACAGATTAGACTTAATGTTAGTTTAGCGCTTATCAGCAGACCAAAAGCCTTCGATCATCAGACCTTAAGGTCTTGAAGCTCCAGCGTGTCAAGAAGGCTAATGACATGGAATTTGGAAGTCCAGTTTAGATCTAAAGATATTTATCAACTAGATTTTGTTTCTAACATATCTAGTTGATCAATATCTGATGACTTCCTAATCACACTTCTCAAAGGATCACATGAGTGAATTAAATATGATTACCCATTTAGTGTTTCTAGCAAATTTTTAGAAAAGTACAACATGTTTGTACGTTTGCCGTTTTCGATAAAGAAGACCTTCGAGTAACTACAACTCTGTACTGCTGTCTGCAATAACTATTAAATGACTTCAGGACTTAGCCATTTATCTAGTGGACAACAGATTTAAGCGCCGAATGCATTTAATACATTTAACGTTGGATCTCCACGAAGATCTCAATCCAACGGTCAAATAGATCTTCCTGAGTAGATATCTAACACTTGAAGACTGGAAGTAAATCTCTTGCCAACATTACTGCTTGAACATTCCACCATTACCCTACCAACGTTCAAGTGCATTCAAGAGATCAAGGACTAAACTAACATTTCAACAAAATCGAAGAAGAAGCTGCAATCAGACACTCCTAGTCATTATTGTTCTTTTGAGTTTGTCTTTTCTGTTCTATTCAAAGTACTTACGAGAGTGATTATATCTTGTTGATTATTCCTCTCAACCATAAACACTCGGTCAATAGTATTTTTATACATGATCCATTAGTGATCTTTGTAATCATTTTAGTGGATAATATAGTGCATATTTCAAATCCAAGGTTGACCAGTTTGGTAGTAAACGTAGCACTCTTTATAGTGTGAACCACTTCAAATACTTGTGTTCATCTATTGCCTTAATTACTTATTTATTTCTTACTCTTGATCTGTCCAAACATATACAGTAATTCATGGAAGACTGCTGATATTGTTCTTACAACTTTAGTAGACCTTAACTGCTATTTCTTTCCTTCACTATTCTGCTGCCCAACTTAGTCAATAAGTTGGTTGAACTTTGTTCAAGGAAAAAAAACTTGTGATAAATTTTAATTTGTCACTAGGCTATTCAACCCCCCCTTCTAGCCTAACGTGAGCCCCTTGGGACTAACAATTGGTATCAGAGCTTGACTCTTTGAAAACTTGTTTTTCCAAGATTAAACTCTTGAGAGAAAGATCCAATAGCTCACTATATGCTGCCTACATCTAATGCGAATAACGTCCCAATATTGGACGAAGGCCATTTTGATGTATAGAAGGACAAGGTCATGAGATTTATGAACTCCGTTGACAGTTGTTTATGGAATTACATTGAATCAAGTCATCATATTCATATGAAGCTAAATTTACTTGCAGAAGTTGGAGGTGGACCTCTAAAAGTTCCAATAGAAAAGGGTGAATGGACTGAAGAAGAAAGATAGCTTATGGAGCTCGATAGTAAAGCCATCAAAATCATTACAAGCTCTGTTGACATAAACACATACCAATAAATCATCTGATGAAAATCTACTAAGGAAATGTGGGAAGCACTAATTGAACACTTGGAAGGTGACCAAGCTACCAAAGACAACAGAAAATATTCGTACATCCAATAGTTTGATTCCTTCAGAAAGTTCCCAAGGAAACACTACGACAAGCCTATGATAGATTTTGTGAGGTAGTAAATTATTGTTACTCCTTATGTAATTAAAGAGTATAGTTTGAAGGAAGTCAACATGAGACTCCTAGCTTCACTAAATGGTCTATGGCATGTAAAAACTACTGTGATGAAAGAGTCCAAAGACTTAAACACCATACACCTTCGTAGTTTGTATGAAAGTTTAACAGTCTATGAGTGAGAAGTCCTTCTAGCTCAAGAGCAGGACAAACAGTTTAAACTCCCTTCTTTTTCTACCATAGTTCCAAAACCCCCCACAACCAAAACCCAAACCATTTACTTCTTCAAATGAAAATGAAGCTTTGTTTGACGAATAATTTGCTATGTTCGTCAGAAAGTTCCAATTGACAGATAATTATGCAGTTAAGAACTGGTCAATTTAAACTCGATGTTTAAATTTCATGCAAACAGATATCAGCAGTGAATGAACAGCATGAATTTAAGTTACAAAATTTCTTCTGTATTTTAAACAAGGAGTTTAAAATTACAGAGTTTTCTGAGTAGCAAAAGAACATTTAAAATACATGAAGATAAAGGATAAGGAGTTGAAAGTATTTTCTTCATGGATTTCTGGGAGCAGGATTGGCTCGACTATCATAGTACTGTGGATCAATCAAGGCACAGACTTATTCTTGAAGTCTTTCACGCATCTCATTAAGTTCTGTTATGAGACCTTTGTTGAGAGCTTTCATAGCATTCTCCTCCCTAATGGCAGTAACCTTAGCAACCTCAGTGTTAGCAGCATGATTATTTGTTGTCTCAAGATGCAGAACTAAGGTGTTGTTATGATAGCTGTTAGTTGTGACTATCTTGGCCATATCAGTGTGCAACTCGTCGAATAGTCAGCAATGGCTACTTTCTGGCCATCGAGTAGGCCTTCAAGAGAGAATTGCAAATCTTCCACCAAGTAGCGGTGTTCATTAAAGGCGGTAGTAGTTTATAAGCTGGTAATTTTCCTTTTATTTTCATTAGTTTCCCAGGATTTTATTGATATTTTGGGCTTTGGTTAAGATTTAATTGTGTTTGAGATCCTATTTTTATGTATTTTGTGCTTCATGTAGGTTTCTCGAAGATATTCAAGGCTTTAAGGCTCAATGTACGCAAAATCGAGGCAAAATCAGAGAAAGAATTGAAGTTGATCAAAGCTTGAGCTGAGTTAGGACCATTTTGATAAGTCTGGGAGCATAAGGGCTTTAGCAACCGAATTCCAGAAGCTAGGGGCACCGAAGCAATTTATCAAAGAAGGGGGTACCGTTGTAAATTCTGAATCTCTTCATTAATTCGGTGGCAGCTTGTGGTGTTGCCACGCGTCCTCCCCCCGCCCAACCTCTGACCCGCGCGTCCTCCTCCTTGGAGCTCCACCCGATCCGCCCTTCTTACCCTATTTCTATCACATCTCTCCCCATTTACCCAGCAGATAGTCCGCATGTTTTTCACTTGGGTAACCCATCCCCAGCCTAACCCGGATCCCTCCTCTCGCTCACTCCTGCCCGCTCCCATTTCTCCTCACGTTTTAGCCCATAATTTCCCTTTGGATCAACTAAAATCTTCAGCCTTTTTACATATTTGCCCCTCCTTAACTTGTTGAATACACTAGGCTTTGTTTGGGATCAAAGGGGGGGGGGGTTTATAAGATTTAAAAGAGGGAGTAGCAGCCGAGTTCAGCAGCCCCCTTTCATCATCTCTCTTCATTTTACTCACATTTTGTCCAAGGAAAGCTAGTGATTGTCAACCACTCTCTCCATTGTAAAGTATTATACACTTTAATCTCATCTTTAATTTAATGATAATGCTTTTCATTGAAGATTTTGGTTGTTATTTTACTAGCATCGTGAGCTAAATTACTTGCTTAGGGTTTTGATATGATTTTGGCTTGAATGTTGTGATTTTAATTTGGGGTTTTACTATTAATTAATTGTTATTCACCATTCTTTTGGGTATTATATTGTGTTCTTAATGCTTGTAATAATTTGATCAACTATTATATGACTTTAGAAATTGCTTGGTGCATGAAAGTGACTTAGTGATTTTGGAAAATACAGTATAGTTGTCTTTTGGTTGGGTTAGACAACGTTACAAATCCTCCTTAAGATAGTCAATTGGGGTTTTGTGTTTGGAAGCGATTAATAGATAAATTCATACATAGCGAAAGCTCGTGATTTTATACCCGTAATTAGCACTGTTATACGAAGCGAAATCCCTTAGCGGTAACTCTTGAATCGCCAACTTCCAAAAATAGAATAGCATTAATAGGAATCCCTTATTGAATCACAACGGAAGAGCCAATTGAAAGTCAAAACCCCAGACCCTCTCTCATTGAAATCAAACCCGTTTTAGTATTGTTTTATTTATTTCCTTGTTTAGCGTAATTAATTAGTTAAATCACTCAAAAATCGATCGTCTAGATATAGTCAAAATTGCAATGTGCTTGGTACTCATTAAAGACAACCAATTTACTTCCTCGTGGGTTCGACACTCTACTTTATAATTTTATTACTTATTACGACCGAGTAATCTTGCCTGAGTGTGCACTTTACGCCCAACAGTAGTATTGGCCAAGAACTTTTCCAAGACATTGCCAGTTTCAAAAGCAGTGGTGTGAGTGGCTGATAGGCCATAGTTCATGATTTCCATCTGCTTGGCCATAGAGGAAACAACAGAGGCCAGAGATTGCATGTGGGAACCAAGAGTGGTTATTTGAGATCGGTTGACCTTGAACTGTGCCAGTAGCTCCTCATTTGAGAGATTAGGAGTGATAGGAGCCAGGCGGAGGTCTATTGGGATAATATCATCATTAGAGATGGAAGTTAAAGAAACGACAGAGGAAGTATGAGGGACATTAGCAGCGTTATGAGTTAGAATGAGAGTCTGTTGAGGTGGAGAATTCTTTAGTGAGGGTGGAGGTGAGTCTACTTCAATGACGGTGTCTAAATGATCATCGACATTGATGGGAGATGATGGTGGTGATGATGTAGTAGTGAAGTTTTTTGGAAAAGAAAAGGCAGGGTCAAGGGAGTATAAAGGTGTGGCAGCAGGCTTGGATGGTAAAGGTGAAGGAAAAAGGTCAGCTGCTGAAGACATCTCAAAGAGAAGTCTTAAAGTGTCAGCAGAGGGTTTGGTAAGTATTTGATAGAGATGGGTGGATATGTATATAGGTCGAGTGAAGTTTGGGGTAATGGGTGTGAAGAGTTCGGGTAGAAAGGCTGATTGGAAAATGATGGATTTGATATTCGGTAGAGAGGGTGTGGTGTCTGGTTCAAGTTCAGTGGGGACAAGAGCTAGCTATAGATCAACAAGGTTAGTTTGATATGGAGGAGAAGATGGTGGAGAGGAAGTAAGGATTTCTGGTGGAGAGGATGGTTGAGCCGGTGAGTGTATGGGAGTCGGTGAGATGGGTTCAAGAGGTGGTAAGGAAGATGAAATACGTAAAGAGGGTTGAGCAGGGCTGGAAGGAGGAGTAGAGGCATGTTTCTTCCTGAGTCTCTTTCTTTTGAGAGGAACGTCAGCAGGCTTCCCCCCAACCTTATCAGGGGTTGTAAGAACATGCTCAGTAGTTTTTCATTTTGACTTGCCCTTTTTAGAGACGGTAGGGGTCTCTTCAGGTTTTGCAGAAGCAAATGTCTTCTTCTTCTCTTTAACCGTAGTCCCTTCCCCAATAGCATAGTGTTATGTCTTGGATTTCTTCTTTCTAGGAGTCATTTGCTCCTCTTCAATATTTTTCCCCTCTTAGGCAGTACCAAGAGTTTCTATATTAGCACAGTCAGGCTGTTTTGCTTTCTTTTCTTCTTGGCCATAGTAGCAGCCAGAGCTTCATCTGCCGCTATCTGACCAGCATGAAGATGACCATCCAAATCAGCTGATTTTTCCTCACTCCGAAGGACTTATCGAGCAGCAATCATGTCGTTGAAGACAGCTTCATCGAATCGAATCATAACCAGAGTAGGGGCTTTGTCACACTTGACTGGGGGAATGATAGGTTGGCCCAGAACAGCACGTCTCCCATTTACCAGTTCATGGTACTTGGTGATGAAGGTATAGGTGAATTGGATGGTCCTTGTGACTTTCTTCAGCTCAGCAGACCTTACTAGATCATTGAGTTATGGGTTTGCACGCAAAAGGACGTTGATGAGTCGCACGAAAGGCCTCATTTGATGGGTGGTGCCTTTGTCACTTTCCAGTGTGGCAACTAGCATGTCAAAAATGAGAGTCGCCCAGTTGAAGGTTTTGTTTAGAATAATAGCCTGAGTATACTTTAGTTGTTTAGTAGTGAAGACGTTATGGGAGCCATTTTTGAAAATGATGTTCTTGTCCAGGAGATGGCTGATGTAGTAAGCATCTTCCTCAAAGAGAGTTCGAGCCATTTTGCTTAGAGGTTCTCTGTGGGTGCCTTCCCCATGCAACATGTCCCCAGCCAGATCATTTTCTTCTTTAGACATAAAAGTAGGGCCTTCATAAGATAGGCTAACTATCTTGGCAATCTTCAAAGCTGAGATAGAGACTTCAATTCCTCTGATTTTTCCTTTGAGAATAGTCTTAGCAGACTTGGGTTCCATAACAGAGTAGAATTCTTATGCCAACTGATTGCTGTAATCGGTATCATTCAATAAAAATAGAGGTAAAAGTCCATACTGATTGAGGTCATCCACAATCTTGACACCAGCGGCGTACTGGCGAACTGTGGAGAGCTTTATACACATCTCAAATGTATATTTATTTTTGTCCAGCTTTAATTACAACAGGCTTGGGTTTGGCTGAAGATGAAGAAGCACCAGCAGCATTCTTAGTTGGGGGTGCAAAAGTGGAGGCATCAGCCTTGGTTGATTTAGATGATTTGGCCTGTGGAAAATTGAAAATTTTAGTACAGATTTGATAGACAGATGAACTAGGGCAAAAATTTGAGTGATTTATGAAGAACAAGTGCCATAATCAACACTTCCCAAATATCTAAACATGCATTTTATAGAACATTAAGACATATAATTTCCCGAGAAGACCAGAATGTTCCAAATGCCAATTTTCTGAATGTTGAACCTAGAGATATCATCATGGTGAACATGAGGAAGTTAAAGTCTAGGGCTTAGATGAGCATTTCATAGTACAAACGAAGATAAAGTGAAGAGCATGAGTGACGAAATACAAGTAGAGTTGATTACGACACGTTAATCAAATATTGTAGCAAATAATCAAGGAAAAACTTAAAATAACTGAGAGAGGCGAAGCCACAACTTACCATTTCTGCAGACACTAAAAGGAATCAAGGAAATGTGTAGAGAAAATGGAGGTTTAGCAGTAGATGGCAGTTGAAAGCAAGCGGGTTTTTAGAGAGAGAAAGCAAAGAACTTTTGAAACTCAAGGGTTTTGAAAAGTTTTGCTAAATGACGGTTGGAGCTTTTTATAGGAAAGGTAAAAAGTCTTTTTAAATGCTTAGTTATGACAGTCGGCTATTAAAAGTATGTAAGTCATAAAGATCCGTTTTGAAAGTTAAAGTCAAAAAGAGATCCAATCCCTGTATATTTTTAAAAACAACCCTCAATTGAAGACATAAGTTTGAAAACTTACCTGGTAAAAAAAATTTAAGAATTATAACTGTCAAATAGGGTTAGTACAAAAAAAATATGGGTTGCTGTAATTTCATAAAGTAAATGAACCAAATTAAATTCCAGTTGAAATTAAGCAGTTGGATCGAGCATAGCGCTCCCCTTAAATAAGAAAACCTTGTTGCATCTACTGGTTTTGTAAAGATATCAGCAATCTGATGTTCGGTTGGAACATATTGCATAATAATGTTTCCTTTCTCCCACTACAACAAAAATGACTTTTAACAACGTTTTTAAAACGTTGTAATAGACAAAAGACAAAGCTTTTTAAAACGTTGTCTTAGGTCTAAGACAACATTTTTAAAACGTTGTCTTAGATCTAAGACAACGTTTCAAAAAACGTTGTCTAAGACAACGTTAAAACGTTGTCTTAGGTCTAAGACAACATTTTTAAAACGTTGTCTTAGATCTAAGACAACGTTTCAAAAAACGTTGTCTTAGACCTAAGACAACGTTTAATAAAAAACGTTGTCTTATCTCTAAGACAACATTTTTTTTAAAAAAAATGTGGTCTTAGCTCTAAGACAACATTTTTAAAAACGTTGTTAATGCTCTAAGACAACGTTTTTTAAAAAACGTTGTCAATGTTTTTTCCTAAAAAAAAAAATCTTGGGGGTTTTGGTCCCATTATTCCACAATATTTTCATTTCTCAGGTTCCCAAATGTAATCTAGTATTTGAAAGAACCCAACACTTGCAATTTGTATATAGAACTAAATCTATCCATAAGCACTGAAGAATTGTTTAGAACACTAACTATTAAATTCAAAACAACAATATAACCAAAAGGCAAACATGAAATAAAAATAACCACAAAACTAGTATATCAAGAACATGTTTGTTTCTACGTCTCTTGCTTTTTCTTTGAATGATAATAAACTACTCTTCGAGTGTGAACTCAAGATCAATTGGAGTAGATGGGTAATGTGCATTTTGCAGATGAAGGCTTTAGGAAAGCTTCTTACTTTCGAAACTTGCAAGTAGTTGACTGGGATAACAATCTACTTCCTCTATCAAATCTTCACCTTCTGGCTGATCATCAAATCGTGAATCAAATACTCTATAGCACATCATTTGTTACTTTTGAGATTGTAAAAGTTTATTAAGTAAGAGATCTCATGACAAGGTTCACCTCTATTGTAGCAACAGTTGTTACTTTGGAGGCTTTTTCAAGCCTTTCATTGCTAGGCTCCCTAGATTCTGCCATTCAATTGAGCTTTTCCCTAAGAACTGAGGCTTCAACATCTATTCTGAGTAGAAAGCAGATCAATAGAGAGGAGCAATAATCAGTTTACACAATATCTACGATTCAACATGGTCAAGATGGAGATTCATCTTATTGCATGCATTTGAACTGCATGCATTTGAACAATATAATCTACTTTAACAAAGGAAACCATCTACATGTTATAAGATCAATTAATTGACCCTTTAATAAAGGAAACCATCTTTAAAGAAAAAAATTTAATAGAAAGATGCCTGCAATTTTCTGTCGTGCCTTGATAGGATTCCTCAGACAAATTTTCTTGAGCTTCGCCATCTACATGTTGAAATAGAGATTAATATTTACCCAAATTCTCAAAAAGTTAATTAAATACATATAAGGAGAGAGTTCATGAGTAACTCAATTCTTAATAAGTTGGTAGATGAATCACTAATGAGAGGGGCAGTAAAAAATAATTGCAAAGAAACTAACACCACATATATAACCATCAAATTAGTTTTATCAAGCATCTATGTAGAAGTGACTAAGAATTAGCTACAAAACTTATGTTTCTAATTTTAGAAAGATTATTGAGTTAAGTTAATTAGAACTTGAGGCTTCTGCTTCAATACCTTCCAAGTGCAACTCCAATCTTTAGAACTGCAATTTATGCACATGGGTTTGAACCAGGTAACTCCAATCTTCAAATCTGCTAAAACCACAAAATGGGTATGGAAGAAAAAAATAAACATAAAAAATCTTTCAGAATGCCATAAAAAATCTGATAATGAGACCATTTTACCAGGGAACAGAACATAGAATCAAACAAGAAGCCTGCAAATGGCAAAGAAATCCAACAGGGAAAAAACTTGGAGCTAATCTAATTCGCATTAGATTATTACTGGATTCGAGAATTAGTTTTTTCACCAAACCCCCAAAATTTATTACATGGTTCTAACCCGTTCTAATTAGTTTTTTCTGCCAAATTCCAGCACCTACGTCTCACATTTGGCCTTTGTGTGTGTTAGAAGACCATAATACCACTACTTAATTTGTTAGCATAACAAATTTACCCTTTCATCGTCTTCTTCAAAGGATTTAAAGAAGGAAAAGATAACACTTCCCATTCAAACCGTAAGTGATATACCAAAGAAACTCCTACCCCATTAGCACCACAAACCCATGCCCCCCGCCCCTGCCCACCAAAAAAAAAAAGAAGGGCATTATTTTTATTGGACGGGCAAATCTATCGATTCTAAGTTTAGAAAGGAAAAAGAGACTCTCTTCCTTTGACCAAAGGGGAACTAATCAAATTTTGCCTTTGTCCTTTGACAACAGACCTACGATGCAAATAATCACACAAAAACCTAAAATTTCATAGCAGCTCAATATAGTTAATTATTACCCGTTACAGGGATTGTCACATATGCCATACATGGGAGACTAGACCAAGCTCATACCTGAAACACAATCTGATGTAATTCATCATATAGTTTCTATAAACACAATCTGATGTAATTAATCATATTTCAGAGTAGAAACAAAATAAGATTCTGAAACAAATTCTATTGAAAAGTACTCGGAAAAATAATCAATTTAGGCTTTTGAATCACTCAATTCCGATTTAAAATGACTAAGTTATGACCATTTAAAGTTGGTAACTTTTCCTTAAAAATGTCAAGGGTCAGTTTCGAAAATTCATAAACTATGAGGCTGTTCACGGGTGCTTTTCCAATTTTGCCAATCTCCTAACAACTCTCAATCTAATTCTCTCACAATCAATTCTCTCTACCCATTTAAATTTACCCAAAACTCAAACTCACACAAATACACATAGTAGCAAAACACACACGCACACACACTCTCAATCCAATTTTCTCACAATCAATTCTCTCTACCCATTTAAATTTACCCAAAACTCAAACTCACACAAATACACACACGCACATAGCAGCAAAACACACATACACACACACACACATACACATACACAACAGCCATAGCAACATACGACACACAGCAATAACAGCAGCATACTCGCACACAGTAGCAGCAACAACATCATACCTACACACACACAAGACCCATCTATCATAATAACAACTAATAACTTTGTTATAGCAATGTAGTGAGTGTAAAGTTGAAAGATTTATTGCATACCTTGAGCTTTTCATCTCTAATATATGACTTCAAGCTCTACATGAACAAAAAAAAAAAAATGAAAGGAGGAATGATCAAGAAAGAATTTGGAACACTACTTGCAAGAAAAATAGAAGATTTCCTTCAGCATATATGATATAACTCATTTCCCTGTTATTTATTGGTGGGGGTGGGGGTGGGGGAGAGGAGAGGAAAAGGGGAAAGAAGAGAAAGAATTTTCTATACCTTCCTTGGTGCTGTAAGAGTGCCATCAACATCAAATAAGGCGATTAAACCAGGCTTCCTCGCAGCCATCATAAATATTACAGTGTTTCTGTTACCACATCACCACAGACATTTAAAATAGATCTAATACAGAAAAACCATCAAATCCATAAATAAAATGGCAATTTCACAACCATGTAGCAATTTCACTAGGAAGATTCAGTACTTATAGCAGTGCACTTATGTGATGTTCACTCAATTCTTCAAGCAAGAAACCATGTATCTAGGAGAAAATCTTACAATCTATGTCTCCTGTAAGATATGCAAGCAACTTTTAATAAAGCACCTATTTTATATAGCAACAGTTTCTCCAATTTCTAAATAGTTTGCCTTAAGTAAGAAAATAACCAATATGTTAAAATAAAATCAAAGTCGATGCCAGAACCAGAAAAGTAATGCAAGACTTGATACTACATACCTGGAAAACAACTCCAAAGGATCCAGTCCCCACAACCTGCTCTGCCATGTAACTAACAGACATGAAGCACCACACCATTAATAAAGTTCAAGAACATAGTATATAGAACATAAAATGCTCCAAAAATATCTTAAATCCCTAGATATTCATGGTTTAGAATAAAAATTAAAACAAAAGCATCAACAACCAGGTTGTTCGTAAGCCAGTTCAGTATGATTTATTGTGGAACGCTAACAAGGTTATCAGTTAAACTTTCAAATCCAAATGATGCATATCCTCACAATACGAAATGTGTGTTGGCTTAGCTATAAAAGAAACTGAAAAAGTGGTATACCTGCTTTGGTTCTCCTTTCTTGCCTCCAATAGTTGTGGAAATTATGTGACCAGTTACAGCTTCATTCCAGTCAACGACAGAGTCGACATCTCTGCGGTATTCATCGATGCAATTGTTATACAAACAGTTTCGGATCATTAAAAGACAACATCCTACAACCAACCATAAACTTAACGACCTACAAACGGCTATAAATTCAGCCCTAGGTTGAATTACATCAGAAATGAAACAAACAGTTGGAAACAAAGCCAAAGCTGAAAGTGAAATTATTTCACAAACTAAATGTTACATAAATGCACAAAAAATAAGTGGAGTAGAAAACAACAGGATAGAATCAGATCAGACACCACATATGTAAAATCCAAGACAAAGGGGCAAAAAGGGAAATTTGCAGAAAAAAATAATTGAAGCATGAACAGTGACATCTACACAGAACTGATCCAAGCACATCAGAAAAATAAAATTAAACAAACATCATACTACAAAATAACAGCATTGTTAAACACCTATTTTCTTTTCTTGACACCTTTTTTCACTGGACATTTAGTTCACACTCTGACTTTCGAGATTGATTAACTAATCATGAACATAAGGCCACGTACTGACAAGGTTTAAGTCTTGACGTAGCGGAACTAACAATTACGAAGCTCTTACCACGAAAAATTTCAAAAAAACAAGCCTAAGATGGCTTAAGGTTCTCACAAAGAAGAAAACGTTTATAATTAATCAAAAGCTGCTCATAACAATATTTAAGAGGGTATTTATATGCCCTAAACAAACCAAACCCTAAAAGGAAAACGACAAAAGTAAATAAGGAAAACTTTTGAGGTCCGAAACAATATTTAAACAGTGTTTTTCGGGCTAAAAACCAAATGCATTATGGGTGAAAGTTGTATGTCTTTTAGATCTCATCGAGAACTTCGATTTGATATGCGGTGGGTCCCGTGGTTCATTCGGGATCAAAAGTTATGCCTAAATTATGCCCTACCGACGAAAGACTCCTCAAATTCGTGATTTCTACTATTACTAGTTTTGCCTATTGCCACTTTACCCCCTAACTTTCCAATACTCCTCCCAAACTTCTTATTCCTTTCCATCTTGTGCAAATACACATCAGCTACGTGTTCTACATCAAGGCTACTTCAGGTCCTACAACCTAACCATGATTGTGGCCACTATCTCCTCCATGAGGTCATGAATGCCAACACCACCACTCTTACCATTATGTTGTGGTTACTAACACACTTTTTCCATCTGAGAGTGTCACACTACCATTGAATTCAAACTACAACATCGACCACAATTACAAAGGTCCATTCCAAATTCTATCAAATAACAATTTATAAGGCAAGACTTCAAATAAATAAGAGGAGAGGGATTTCAGAAATTGGCTACAACAATTCATTATGAACAAAAATGCCTATAAGCTCATGTTAAATTACCAAGAAACATGTAGAGAATTTATTAGAAAGAGAAAAAGAGCTGGGGATAGGCAATCAACTTGGGTTTGAAAAAATTCAATTGCAACACAGAGCTAACAAATATGCGCTGCCAAATCCCTAATTGAAAAAATTCATCCAAGAAAATCGAAGTAAGTATGCATTGCCAAATCTCTAATCCAAAAAAATATCCAAAATTGGTGCTGAAAGAAAATTGCATACTTTGAGTCTTTGACACCCCTAAAACCCTAAAATCAATTGTTATACACATAAATGAAATATTTATCAATTTTCTAGGGCTTACAGAGAGAGAGAGATTGAGTACTTACAACTTACAAGCTACAAATCATTGCGAGAGAGAATGCTAGAAGCTGGTGACTTCGTGAGGTGAGAGAGAGAGAGTGAAAGGCGCTAAGGTAGAGCTAGTGGCGTTGGCGGTGACCGATGCTACATGGACGGACCGGCAGTGCCAATTGATATCTAAGAGAGAGAGATAACACGACTCTCGGGAGGAGAAGGAAAAAAAAGGAAAACTGAAGACGAAGACGAAGACCGAAGAAGGAAGAAAAAGGAAAACTAAAGACGAAGATGAAGACCGAAGAGAAGGGATAGCGGGTCGGCGATGGCGACGGCGACAACAGTGGTTGTGACCGAGGTTCAGAGTATTCTTTCCCACGTTCTCTACTCTGTTCGTCATGTTTGTGTAGTGTGAAGAGCGGTGTGAGATGAATTGGGGATTTTGACTTGTGGGGTTTAAAATATTTAAGTAAACCGCGCAAAAAGGCTACAGGTGGGAGAGGGACAACTGCAAAAAAATTCATTGGGTTTACACAACGTTTTTTAAGAAACGTTGTCTAAAATGCCCTTTTAGACAACGTTTCTTAAGAAACGTTGTCTAAAGTTCCCTTTTAGACAACGTTTCTTAACGTTGTCTAAAGTGCCCTTTTAGACAACGTTTTTTAAAAAACGTTGTCTAAAGTGCACTTTTAACAACGTTTTTTTAAAAAACGTTGTTAAAACCCATTTTTGTTGTAGTGTCCACATTATCTTTGAGAAATTCATATCTCACATTTATATGCTTTGTCTTTGAGTGCATCACTGAATTTTGAGAGATAGAGATTACTGTTGTGTTGTCACACATGATAGTACAACCAAGTCTTGATATTGTAGTCCACTAGCTGTTGTTTAATCCATAGAAGTTGAGAGCAACAACTTCCAGCAGTAATATATTCAGCTTCTGTTGTTGAGGTTGAGACAGAAGTTTATTTTTTATGGGCCCATGAGACAAGTCTATTTCCCAGAAATTTATAAGTCTCACTGGTACTTTTCCTATCTATATGGCAAGAAGCAAAATTAGCATCCGAGTAGCCAATGAGATTGAATGAAGAATCCCTTGGATAACAGATACCCAAATTCATGGTATCTAAAATGTGTCTTATGATTCTCTTGGCTGCTGTTAGATGTGATTCTCGTGGGTCTGCCTAAAATCTAGCACAAACACAAATAGCAAACATAATGTCAGGTCTACTAGCAGTAAGGTAGAGGAGTGAACCTATTATGCCTCGATAGTGAGTCATATCCACATTTTTTTCTTTTTCATCTTTGTCCAGATGGCAATTGGTTGGCATGGGAGTGCTGTAACTATGTGCTGATTCTTGTCCAAATTTCTTGATTAATTCTTTGGCATATTTGCTTTGACTGATGAAAATTCCTTGGAATGATTTTTGAATTTGAAGACCAAGGAAGAATGCGAGTTTTCCCATCAAGATCATCTCAAACTTGTTCTTCATCAACTTCTCAAATCTTTTACAGAGATTTTCATTTGTTGATCCAAAGATGATGTCATCGACGTATAGATTTGTACAGTGACCTTTGTGCTTGAGAATAAACGAGTAGTGTCAATTTGTCCTCTCGAAATCCTTGTTCAATTAAGAACTTAGATAATGTCTCATACCAAGCTCGTGGAGCCTATTTCAGTCCATAGAGAGCTTTCTTTAGCTTGTATACATGTGTCTCCTTGGTTTTTTCCCAGAAACCTCAGTTGAGCAACGTATACTATTTTTTGAAGATCACCATTGAGAACAGCGCTCTTGACGTCCATTTGGTACAGTTTGAAGTCTTTGTATGAAGCATAGGCTAGAAATAATTTGATAGCTTCCAATCACGCTACAGGAGTGAAGTTTCATCGTAGTCAATTCCCTCCTCCTATCAATGGCCTTGGGCTACTAGCCAAGATTTATTCTTGATGATATCTCCATCTTCATCTTTCTTGTTCTGAATACCCATTTAGTGCCAATCACGGTTTGATCGCAAGCCTTGGAACCAAACTCCAAACTTGGCATCTTTCGAATTGGTTTAGCTCCTCTGCATGGATTTTCTAGAGCTTCTCCAACTTCTAGGCTCATTGGTGGAGACGAATGCTGATGAGTACATGCATTCATTTCAAGCAGAACTTTTGGTACGAACACCAACATTGAGATCGCCAATGATTTAAAAGATTGGATGATCTCTTGCTTCTCTTATCTCAGTAGTAAAATTATTCACTACTGGTTCTTCTATATGAGGTTCGTGAGAAGTACTTGGAGGAATGTCAGCAGTCTCTGTGTGACAGTGTTATTCAAATATAGGTTCATATGTGAGCTGAAGAATGGTTTGTAAAGACTCGCGGTGGAAATGGGTTCAGTGTTGATATTAGCATCAACAGAGCTTGAATCTGCTGGTTCCTCATCTTACTGGGTAGGATTGTAATGGGATCGAATATAAGCATTTGTTGCTGGTTAAGAGTCAGTAGCTTCAGATGTTGAAGCTTGAGGAGTACCTGTCTCATCATTATTAAAGTCATCAGCAACATTTAGAGCCACTCGTGGCTCTAATAAATCAAACTCATCAAATAAAATATGCATAGATTTCACTATTTTCAAAGATCTTTTATTGAAAACTCTATAGGCTTTGAAATTTAAGGCATAACCCAGAAAAACACCTTCATCGACCTTTGTATCAAATTTACTATGGTAGTCTTTTACATTATAAACTACATAACATTTACAACCGAAGATTTTAAAAATTTTATATTTGGAGCTTTGCCTCTCCAGAGCTTATATAGGTTTTTACCATGAAACTTGTTTACCAGGAAGCGATTTTGCGTAAAACAAGCAGTGTTGACTACTTCTGTCCATAACTGTTTAGATAACTTAGCTTCAGCAAGCATTGTCTTGGCAGCTTCAATCAACGTTATATTATTCCTTTCTGCTACACCGCATGTTGTGGTGTCTTGACAGCAAAGAAGTTATGACCTATCCCATGGTCATTACAGTACTTTGCAACACTATTATTTGTGAACTCAGTGCCATTGTCTGAGTGTATATCACTGATGTTATCAAGCTTTTGCGTCTGCAGTCTTCTAAACATAGTATTGACAATGTCATAGGTTTCATCCTTGGTTGACATCATTTCTGTCCATGTGTATCTTGTATATATAATCATCGACTACCATAAGTGTGTACTTGTGACCACCATAGCTGATTATAGTGATAGGCCCAAATAAATCCATGTGTAGTAGCTGTAATGGCCTTGTCATTGAGAGAAGGATTTGCTTTTAAATGAAGCTTTTCTAAGCTTTCCAAGTTGACATGCCTTGCAAATCCAATCATGATCAGTAGACACCTTTGGCATTCCTCTCACTAAGCCTTCTTTGGATAGCTTTGAGAGATACTTGAAGTTTAGGTAGCTGAGACGTTTGTGCCACAACCAGCTGTTGTCTTGTGTGCTGTTAAATCCAAGACATAGATTTGAGGACCTTCCAACAACATTCAGATCTACTATATATGTAGACGTTTCCTTGTCTTCTTCCAGACAGCAGGGTAGAACATGATTCTGGGTCCTTGATGTCACACTGGTTTGTTGAGAATTGACAGATGAGCCCTTTATCACAGAATTGAGATATACTCAGCAAATTATGTTTCAGACCACTGACGAGAGAACCTTGCTGATAGTGAGGTTTCCTCTAGTAATGGATCTGTATCCAATTGTGCTTCCTCAAGCATTGTCGCCATAAATAACAGGGGGTCCTCTCTCTTCAATGACTTTTGATAGAAGGTTCATGTTCCCAGTCATGTGTCTAAAACAGCCACTATCTAAGTACCATAAGTCCTTCTTCTCTGAATTTTTAGCCATGAAGCAGACCTGAAATATAACAATAAAATTCATGGTCCCCTTTATTTTCCTTTTGGGTCCAGGAGGTTAGTAACCTTTTAGAACCCATACCTGTCTAACCTTTGGGGGAATGAACCCTTTGGGTTTAGGTACGGATCTCAGCAAACATTCATGGACTAAATGGCCTAAGCAATGACATAGTTTGCATCGATGGAAATCACATGTATCATCATGATCAAATTGGTCTTTAGCAAGCTTTTGAGAGACATTCTTTACAACAGCAGCCTTTGGTTCAGTAGGTTTGTTGGTGGTAGGCTTAAAAGGCTAGGGTTGAGTTTTCTTAATTCTAGTGTCAGCAGTCCTTGTGTTGTCAGGTGTGTTGGCAGGAGATTTAGGAATCTCAAACATTTTCCCTTTATATAACACCCGCACCATTTACATCATTCACATTCATTCGATTTTTATGTCTTTTACATTGACATCGTCATTTCATGTGCAAATATCATTCAAACATGCTTGCATTTGAGTTGGTTGTACACTTTTCAAGTATGTTGATATATGTTAGAAGTTTCGTAGTCGTTCGTATTTGATTTGGTGTGCATTCATAGCTTCATTTTATGTTGTTTAGATTGCGTTTCGGGTGTTTCCTAGACTTAGTTTGGGTTTGGGATCACCTTAGAATCATGTGGGAACACTTAGACATTATTTTGAACACTTTGGAATACCCCAGGCTCGCCCTAGCGCGCCCTAGCGAGGCAACTCACTGAAAATCAAGTCTGAAAGTGCAAAGTACTGGGAGAAGTCGCGCCTTAGCGCGTCCGTACGTGCGCCCTAGCATGCCAATGCCCGCGCCCTAGCGCGCCCACTGTGACAGCTTTTGTAATTTTTTTTTAAGTGTTGACTTGTTGACTCTAATCCAAGGGCTGAGATCAAACCCGACCCTTGACCACTTAACCAGGCATGTTAAGTCTCCCTAGGACCCTTGGAGACTCACAAAACAACTTCATTTCACTTTCTTCTTCCTTAGACTTTAGAGAGAGAATAAGGAGAGTTCTTGAGAGAGAAAGTAGCACAACTTTGCCATCCGGTGTCGGATTGACGATCCGACTTCGCCATCGCGAAGCTCTTGCCTAGGAGAACAAAATACCTGGATTGCATGTGGGAGATCTTGGTTTGAAAATCTCAAAGAGGTAAGCTACTACCCCTTTTCTTCCCCAATTATGTCTTAATTATCATCTTAGATTTGTTAATTGATGAAACCATGTTAGAATCATCATTTTTTAGTATGTTTGACCATGTTGACTTGTTAAATTTGTGGTTGACTTTTTGGATGAGTTTGGAGACTTGTTTTTACATGTTAGAAATACAATGTATGATTTTCAATTGTTACGTTCACGATATAATTGATTCGCGTAAACTTAAACTCATTAGAAAGCAAAAATAACTCTAACGGAGTTTGTTAAGATTTCATAATTTGTGAGACCACGTGTGTGATTTGGGAATTCTTGGTCGGTTCGAGTGATTCGTTTGAAAATTAGGTTACACCGATTGTGTGTATAAATATTACGTTAAGCGTCGTAATTTTCATATGTTGGTTACTTGTTGTGTGGGATTTTTATAACTCACATGAGACATTCGTATTGTTATTGAATGTTATTGTTGTGGTATAGTCCCTACTTTGGAGTATGACCTTTTGTTTTGAATGTCGAGTAAATATTCTACTTGCATTTAGTTTAAGTCCATGGCATAATTGTTTTAGCGGTGTATTGACGCTCAATTATTGTAGGAGCCGGGGCTACATAATAGTCGAAGGCTAATACATCGGGCCTCGCCCTACCATTGGCCACGGTAGGGAATAACGCCAAATGTTGTATGGTACACCGCGACTTTGGTAAGCTATTACTGTGGTGATTTCATTTGGGTTGTAGGGACCGGGGCACCTGTGTGAATAAAAATAAAATGGTTCACGAGTTCTTGTTTAGGGCTCATGGTTTTGTTTATGGTTCGAGTACGTCAACAATGGCTTTGAATTCGGGAATTGTTTTATTGATCGAGCACGTCAACAATGGCTTCAATATTGGGTATTATATTGGTTGGTTGGTTGAAAGTATTGGTTTGGTCGGAGGTGTACCTCGGCATCGTATCCTTTGTAACTTGTTTACTTATCGCTCTTATGTGCTTCCTATATAGCGAATGTTGGTCATGATTTCCAACCGGTATGGGACGGTTGGCGATCGTAGAGCCTCTCGTGTAATATGGGGTGGTTTGGTTACATGTTGTACTTGTTTATACTTGTCTTGTAAAGGATCTATGTTGCAATGACATGAATACTTTTTATCATTATTGTCTTGCATCTAGCATGCCATATTGTTGCATTAGTAGCTTATTGAGTTTCGACTCACCCCGTTTCTGTTTATTTGTTTTCTTAGATCAAGGTCCAGTGAGGAATCCGTAATGGTTCGTGTTCCGTTCAGTGGTCGTCCGTTCTTTTGGGTAGTTGCACCTTGTGCCTTGTATTTTCTTTTGGTGAGGTCGAGGGTGTACATGTTATATAAACAATGTATAGTTGGGTAGTGGTCTCGTTTGTTACTTGTTACATTTTGATGTTATGCCAGCATGGTTACCGTGCTTTTGTAAATATTAACTATTACTTTTCGCACACTCTGAAATTGTTTATGTATATACCGAGCCTGTTAGCTCATGGTATTTGTGGCTAGCTAATGTGTTGTTTCTCCGGCTTGTTGTTTCGCCGTTGAGGTTTTGTTTTGTTTTAAAGATCTTATTTTTTTCGAAAGAGAACATGCACATGCATTACAGGGTTTTCTCATGACTTTGCATTCTATTTTAAAATAAATTTTTGAAATGCTATTTTCATGTGCTCGTTATCGCGCACCGAACGAGATTCCATATCGGATTTCGGGTCGGGACGCGACACTTTAAGCTTATGATCAACAAGCTTGGGAGCATTATTTGTCTGGCTTTTGACAAACTTGACAGGTTTAAGTAGAGTCTTCACAGGCCTAGGATCAGCAGCCTTTGCTTAAGCAAAAGTGCTGGCATGAGGCCTTTGAGGCTCTACACTACCTGATGCAAAATTTTCATCCAAAGACTTATGCTTATCATTAAGTGTTTCATTGAAGGCTTTCCCAGTCTGAACCTTAGGATAGACATAGGGAATTGTTACTAATCCAACACCTTGTCTACCCTTATTTTTGGGTTGCTAATGAAATACTGGTTCTTCATCAGCTTTCTCTGAAGATTCACCTTCATGAAATTCAGAAGTTGCACCAGAGTTGGTTTCGTTGTTAAAACCTAAGCCCGCTTTATTCTTATTGAGCTTCTGATTCGTGAGTATCTGATCAAAAGTATCCTTGGAGCTATTCCACTAGTCAATGGTCTTTTGTAGCTCATCTTTCTCAGCAGACAACCCTTTGGCATGATCAATCATACATGCAACTTTTTCATTCAAGAATTTGATTTCTTTTTTGAGCTTGATACTTTTCTGCTGAACTCCATTGAGTGTTTTCAACTCGGATCCCAGCATGGATTTCTCAGCACCAAGTTCCTCATGATTCTTGGCCAGCTTCACATATGCCTTTTTAAAGGTACTGAATTCATCAAACATGTCATGAGCAGCTTTGATTAATTCTTCCCCTGAAGGCTCATCACAACACTCAATAATAGCTTGGCTAGGAGAGTACTTAACTTTATTTTCTGAGTCATAAGCGGGTCCCGAGTCTAGATCAACAAGGCATATATATGCCTGCTCAGAAGAGTTTCTGTCGTCATCCTCATCAAAATCAGTTTCAAACCATGTAGCAATCTGGTCATCCTCAATGTCCTCTGCCAGCATGCCACTTTGTTTTGAAAAACTTTTTGAGGGCCGCTTCTTATAGGCTTCAAAATTTGAGCTTTGGACATTTAGAGGCAAAATGACCAGGTTTTTTACAATTATAACACACTAGCTCATTATTACGTGAACTGTCGCCAGCTTTTCTAAAAGGTTCTTTGGTGTGAAAAGTCCGTAATTTTAAACTCCTTGTTTAAAATACAGAAGACATTTTGTGACTTAAATTCATGCTGTTCATTCACTGCTGATATATGCTTGCATGAAATTTAATCATCGAGTTTAAATTGACCAGTTCTTAACCGCATATTTATCTGTCAATTTAACCTCTGCTGATCTTATGTACTTGTTTAATTTTATTCTTTCAAAATTGTAAGTACCTAGATTAGTAGTTCTATACTAAGGCTGCTCTGCCTTGAGGCATGTCTGCTGTTATAAAATTTAAATTATTTCAGACATGTTATTATCATTTTAAAGCATTCAAGCCCTCATGTATAGAGCTGATGACATCAACCAAATAGGAGGAGATTGTTATTCCTATTTGTATAGATTTGGTTGAAGTCATCACAATAACTCTAGAGTATAGTAGCTAAAAGGACTGCCGATTAGCGTGATAACTATCCTAGAATCAAGCTTTGTAATAGAATAGATTAGACTTAGTGTTAGTGTTAGTTTAGCGATCATCAGTAGACCAGCAGCCTTCGATTAGCAGACCTTGAGGTCTTAAAGCTCCAGCATATCAAGAAGGCTGATGACGTGAAATTTGGAAGTTCAGTTCAGATCTACAGATATTTATCAATTAGATTTTATTTCTAACATATCAAGTTGATCAAACTCAGATAACTTCCTAATCACACTTCCCAAAGGATTACATGGGTGAATATAATGTAATTACCCATTTAGTGTATCCGGCAGATTTTTAAGAAAGTACAACATGTAACGCCCGCACTATTTGCATCATTCGCATTCATTCTATGTTTACGTCTCTTATATTAACATCGTCATTTCATGTGCATAAGTCATTCAAATGTACTTACAATTGAGTTTGTTGTACACTTTTCAAGTGTATGGATATGTGTTAGGAGTTTCATAGTCATTTGCATTTGATTTGGTGTATTACTTGTCTAGCATGGTTTTGGGACTTTTCGGAGACCTTCGCTTAGTGTTTTAACTTCACCTAAGTGTTAGAACCATCTTGGGACTATCGGACATCATTTTGGGGCTTTTCTAGAGCACATTTCGTGAATTTGGGTGCACTGGAGCAAGGGCAAGCGCTCAAAAGACAGAAACATGAGCTTGTGAAAACTGACGGACGCGCGAGCGCCTAGGCAGGCGCCTAGGCGGGGGCCTAAGCGGCCGCGCCGTGACCAGAATGTGTGATCTCTGTTTTCCTGATTTTTAAAACTTGACAATTTTGCCCCTTGACCAAACTTAAACGTACCAAGGCCTTTGACCAGCTATTTTTCTCTCCTAAAACCACTAAGGAGACACACACAAACACCATTTCTCTCCTTAATTCATCCATGGTGTGTTGAGAGATAGTGTGAGAGATTAATAGTGAGATTAGTGTGTGTGTACCTTGTCCTCCCAATCCAACCATAGATTCTCACATGCAAGACCACCAAAACTAAGACTAGGGGACTCCATTACCAAGCTTGGATTTTGAATTCATTGGGTAAATTCTCTTATTGAGGTAAGCTACTATCCCTTGTTCTTCCTCAATTATCAATTGTTATTCATCTTGGACTTGTTATTTGATGATATATGTTAGAAATCATCAATTTGGAGTATGTTTGACTATGTTGACCTTTTAAATTCATGGTTGACTTTTTGGATGTGTTTGGAGACTCATGTTTACATGTTAGAAATGTGAAATATGATTAGTAATTGTTAAGTTTACGGTATGATTAATTCGCGTAAACTCGAACTCATTAGAAACCAAAAATGACTCTAACGGAGTTCGTTATGATTTCATAATTTATGAGACCACGTGTGTGATTTGGGAATTCTTGAATGATTCGAGTGATTCGTTTGGAAAATTTGGTTACACCAGTTGTGTGTATTGATATTACGTAAATAGTCGTAATTTTTATAAGTTGGTTATTTGTGGTGTGAGATTATTATAACTCACTTGTGACATTCGTATCCATGTTAAATGTTACTGTTGTGGTATACTCCCTACTTTGGAGTATGACCTTTTATTTTAAATGTCGAGTAAACATCTACTTGTCCATTTAGTTAAGTCCATGGTATATGTGTTGGAGGTGTATTGACGCTCGATTATTGCAGAAGCTGGGGCTATGTAATAGTCGAAGACCAATATATCGGGCCTCGCCCTACCGTTGGCCACGGTAGGGGTATAGCGCCATTTGTTGTACGGAATAAACGCAACCATGGTAAGCTATATCCGTGGTTGATTCTTGGGTTGTAGGGACCGAGATCACCCGTCGACGTGAATACAGAAGATGGTTCACAATGTGTTATATTATTTGGTTTTCTTGTTCGAGCACGTTAACAACGGCTCTACATTTGGTATTATATTGGTTGGTTGGTTGGAAGTTTGGTTTGGTCGGAGGTGTACCTCGACACCGTATCCTTTGTAATCTGTTTACTTATAGCTCATATGTGCTTCTTGTATGAGCAAATGTTGGTCATGGTTTCCAACCGGTATGGGACGGTTGGCGATCGTCGAGCCTCTCGTGTAGTATGGGGTTGTTTGGCTATGTGCAACACTTGTTACTTCCATTTTGAATTGAAACAGTTTCGTGATGACATGAGTACTTGTTATATTTATTGTCTTGCATCTAGCATGCCATATTGTTGCATTAGTAGCTTATTGAGTTTCGACTCACCCCGTTTCGTGTTTATTTGTTTTCCTTAGATCAAGGGCGGCGAGGAATCCCTAGTTGCTCGAGTTCATTCCGTCGATCGTCTTCTTTTGGTAGTGCACCTTGTGCCTAGTATTTTCTTTTGGTGAGGCCGAAGGTGTACTTGTTATTTAAACAATGTATTGTTGGGTAGTAGTCTCATTGTTATTGGTTTTATTCTTTTGTTGTGCCGCATGGTTGCCGTGTTTGTTGTATATATTTGTTAACTTTAAATTCCGCGCACTCGATATGGTTTATACATGTACCGAGCGTTAGCTCGAGTTTGTTGTTGCTAGCTAACGTGTTGTTTCTCCGGCTTGTTTCGCCGTTGAGGTTTAGTATTATTTTAAAGATCTTGACATTTTAAAGAAAACTTGCACGTGCATTACAGGGTTTTCTCATGACTTTGCATTCTTTTTAAAAGGAATTTTTGAGATGCTACTTTTATGTTCCTCTGTTTACTCGTGGACCGAACGAGATTCACATCGAATCTCGGGTCGGGTCGCGACACAACAGGTCTGTACCTTTGCCATTTTCGACAAATAAGACCTTTGAGTACACAACTATGTACGTCGTAACAAGCGTCAAATGACTTGGGACTCGGCCATTTATCTAGTGGACAAAAATGCATTTTAACGTTGGATCTCCACAAAGATCGAATCATAGATCTCCCGAGTATATATTCAACACTTGAAGATTGGAAGTACATCTCTTGCCAACATTACCGCTTGAACATTTCGATATTACTCTACTAACCTTTAAGTGCATTCAAGAGATTAAGGACTGAACTAACACTTCAACAAACTCAAAGAAGAAGCTGCAATCATACACTACTAGTCTTTATTGCTCTTCTGAGTTTGTCTATTCTATTCTATTCAAAGCACACACGAGAGTGAATATATCTTGTTGATTATTCCTCTCAACCATAAATACTCGGTCAAAAGTATTTTTGTACACGATCCATTAGTGATCTTTGCAATCATTTTAGTGAATAAAATAATGCACATTTCAAAACCAAGGTTGCGACTTTGGTAGTGGACGTAGCACTCTTTCTAGTGTGAACCACTTCAAATACTTGTGTTCATCTATTGTCTTAATTACTTATTTACTTCTTACTCTTGATCTGTCCAAGCATAGCAATTCATAGAGGACTACTGATATTGTTCTTACAACTTTAGCAGACCTTCATTGCTGTTTCTTTCCTTCGCTATTCCGCTACCCCAACTTAGTCAATAAGTTGGTTGAACTTAGTTCAAGGAAAAAAAAAACTTGTTATAAATTTTAATTTGTCACTAGGCTATTCAACCCTCCCCCTTCTAGCCTAACATGAGCCCTTCAGGACTAACAGTAATTGTCAAGACGAGTAATGGTCTTCACAAAAGGGTTATACTATACCTCTTCGATCGCGAAGCAAAAATCCAGTTCTTGAGGAGGTCATTGAGGCGAGTCCAAGCGACAAATTCTGGATTGAGCTTAAAAGATCCTGGCAAATATTTTACTAGCTGTGGAACAAGACCATCAACAAAGGCTTGTAGTCTATAAATGGCAAACAGACTCTCAAGTTGTTCCTTCCAAATGAGGTAGTTTTGCCGATGGAAACGAATCGAAAAACTCACTGTAGTTGGCGGAGACAAATAATTTGTCATAGCAGTGAGTGCTTCATCCATTGCCGAAAAATGAACCAGTGCAACGTGTTCTTGTCCTGCTTGATTGGAGGACGATGACATTCTCTGTAGGTCTGAAAATCTTTGCTATGATACCATAGAAAACTAAAGAACAAGGATTTCACAGAGAGGATAGAATGAAACTGACACAATCTCAATCATTGTGAAAGTTGGCTCTACATTAAATAAAGAGAGAAAGAAGTTTCAAAAACTGTACAGCAGTTCAATGGGTTCAATGGGTTCAATGGGACACTTGGAAGAACAAACTGAATAGACCAACTAACTCATGATACAATCTATTTTTATATCCTATTTTATGTACACATATTCGCATTAAAATCTAATGAAGTACAACTGTTTGATTTAATATATATTACTGTTTGTTTTGAGAAATGCATAATTAATGGTTCTGTAACACTAGCATTACATGGCATGTTATGCATAGTGCATCATGATCAATAGGAGCACACTATATAATGTAAAGTTACTTAAATAGTGAGGTCTACTTTGTATATACATTGAACCACTTTGGTATTATAACGTCACACTATTGGTTGTAGTGCACTACGTAGGCATGCTACGTATGATCTAAAACCATTGAATATTTTCTCGTCAGGAATGACCAATGGAATTGAGTTATATATTCAAGTTATTTTGCTAGTCAGGGCTCTACAAATAATTACGTGTTTAGGAAACTATAGTTTCCGTTGAAAAAAAACTTGCGTAAAAATGTCTCCAATAAAACAAAAATTATTTCAAAAAGTCTCCAATGATATTTTGAGAAGTAAAGGGAGGAGGTGAAGCTGCTTTGTGGGAGGTGGTAGCTCATCCAGGGTTAAACTTAATTACCGCCTTCTTGCAGCACTTTCTCTTTGTGAATTGAAGAAGATAGCAGCAACAGAAGGCTAAGCTCATTCTTTGCGGTGAAATCTCGAGTCGAAAAGATTGACAGAGGAAGGGTACGTTATCGTTTGTTGTCTCCTTTCTTTGAAGAGTACGAAAACAAACCTATGTATACCTATGCAAGGCCTCGAGATCTCGTAGCTCGTCACCTCAGTTCCTATCATCGCAATAGTAGTCAGTACTACTCTCTCTCTCTCTCTCTCTCTCTCTCTCTCTCTCTCTCACACACACACACACACACACACATATATATATATATATATATATTGGAATTTTCAGGAAGAAATTTGGAAGAAAGAACTTACCAAATGTTGCATCTGTAGTGCCCAGAATGTTTATCACCAACCTAGAAGGTAAACAGTAGCAACCAATTGTTAGGTCTAATTCTTCATCTCTACTCCTATTATGAGTTTTGATTATATAATGGATATATATATATATATATATATATATATTAAATCGAACTATTAATTTTCCCTATTTTTGACAAAGCCTAATCCACTAATCGTGCATATAGTTGTTATTCTTCTTAATTAATTAGACTTATATTAGATAGGTTCATTTAGTAAACCAGTCTTCTGTAACTAGCGTGGTCAGAAGAATTATTCCTTTAATATAGAGTTGGAAAGATTAACTACTCCATTGTTGTTACAACGTTTCTTCACTAGAAAATATTCACTGTTCTTACATATCGAAGCAATCTAGTGTCGTCTAGTTTTCTACTTCAAGAGCATCTCCCTTAGCTCAACAGCGTCAACTTCTTTTGCCATGCCCTCCGCCTCTAGGAACCAATCACCAGATCTGGTACCAATGACATCGTCTTAGTCGCCTCTTCTCCACCTTTCTTCATCATCACAAAGCTCCTTGCTCCTCCGCTTCCGGACACCTTGCCTAATGATGCCACTGCGTATCTACGCCTACTCACAACAATGGAGAGCCTATTCAAAAATCGAGAGAGAGATTAAGGAGTCGCTACTGCAAAAAATTTTGTTCTTCATTTTCCGCAGCGTCGAACGAAAACCTCGGGGATTTGATTTCTCTCTCCCTTTATCGAATGCTTTGCTCTAGGGTTGCAAATTTGAGATGGGGATTTGATTTGGCTTTTAAGGCTTTTATAATAAGAAATACTTCAATTAGGGCTTTTATTTATATTGATTTCTTTGTTGATTGGGTGTAAAAATATTGTGGGTCAGTCTCATATTTTTTGAATTAGGGTTTAAAGATAGTCTAATTGGAATCTGGGTTTCATTTCATGGATTTATGATTGATTTAAGCTAAGAAAATCAATCATTTGATTTGTGTTTGAACTGGAGATTTGCAACCCAAATTTTTTTGGATTCTTTATTTTCGATTTGGGTATGGATTCTTAGTTAACATCTTCAATGGTGATAAGGAGTGGCTAGAGAGAGAGCGAGAGGGGTTGGGGAAAAAGAAGGGTAGCTGAAATTCCATTAATGCCCAAGAAAAAGGCATGTGACTTGCACACGGAGGAGTTAGCGGAAATTTTTTAACAGTATCCAACAAAAGGACTGCTCGCGTAACAATTTTATGTGTTAGGGACAAAAATGATGCGAATTTTTGCTACAGGACTAATCATGGATAAGTCCATAGTCAAGGGACTAGTAATGTCATTATCCCATTAAAAAATTAAAAGTTTTACCAACACTTTATTTTACTATGAAAATTGAAATCATCTGTAACGACCCGAGCCGAAGGCCGGTCCGCCACGAATAGCCCACGCGGCCACTAAGCACTGGTTCAACGGCCCACCACAAGCCACCCAAAAGTCCATGAATAGGTTGGTGCCCGGTGGTAGTGGGTGGCCACTTATAAGGCACACACAAGTCTCACATCTATCCGATGTGGGATATCACAATCTCCCCACTTGAATCCTTGACGTCCTTGTCAAGACCCAAAGGAGGCCCTAAGGATCAGCACCCCGGGCGATGTGTTCTAACACATTTCTGGCCGGGACCCGCTCGATACCATTTGTAATGACCCGAGCTCGAAGGCCGGTCCGCCACGCATAGCCCACGGCCCCTAAGCACAGGTCAACCGGCCCACCACAAGCCACCAAAAGTCCATGGATAGGTTGGTGCCCGGAGGTAGTGGGTGGCCACTTATAAGGCACACACAAGTCCCACATCTACCCGATGTTGACTCCTACATTTTTGGAAAGATAGTGCAATTAAAAGAGCAAATTGCCAAACTTGAAAAATGAGAGGAAAGGTACAAGACAGTTTTGCGGATAGAATCTCGGTGTTAAGAAGGGCATCTTTGTGAACTTTTTGGTTACAAGGTTCCATATATGATTATTTGCAATACTTTTGTTTATCCTTAACTTGCCTTGATCCTAGTTGGAAGTGCGGTTTATGCTCCACTAATGTTGGCCGATATTATTGACAGAGATGTAACGACCCGAGCCCGATGGCGGTGCGCCACACATAGCCCACCACCGGCCCACTAAGCACACGGGTCAACGGCCCACCACAAGCCACCCAAAAATCCATGGATAGGTTGGTGCCCACGGTAGTGGGTGGCCACTTATAAGGCACACACAAGTCCCACATCTACCCGATGTGGGATATCACAATCTCCCCACTTGAATCCTTGACGTCCTCGTCAAGACCCAAAGGAGGCCTAAAGGATCGGCACCCCGGGCGATGTGTTCTAACACATTTTCGGTCGGGACCCGCTCTGATACCATTTGTAACGACCCAAGCTCGAAAGCTGGTCCACCACGCATAGCCCACGCACTGGCCCACTAAGCACCTGGGTCAACTGGCCCACCACAAGCCACCCAAAAGTCCATGGATATGTTAGTGCCCAGTGGTAGTAGGTGGCCACTTATAAGGCACACATAAGTCCCACATCTACCTGATGTGGGATATCACATCATCTCTCCGAGATACGAGTAAAAGTGTAGAGAGTATATATTATTGTTTGTTAAGAATGAGAAAATGTATAATTAACGGTTTCGTAACATTATGTGGCATGCTTATGCATAGTGCATCACGATCAATAGCATCACTATATAATGTCCAAGTGATCGACTTAAATAGTGACGTTTATTTTATATCTACTTTGAACATTTTGTTATTATAATGTCTCACTATTAGTCGTAGTGCATTACGTAGGCATGCTACGTATGATCCAAAACCATTGAATATTTTCTCGTTAGGAATGACCAATGGAATTGAGTTATATATTCAAGTTATTTTTCTAGTTACGTCTAGATATGCCCATTCGGTTTCAAAATTGGAACCGAACCAATTTTGGAACTGTCCCAACAATAAACCGTCATGAACCGCTGGATTGAGACTGTTCGGTTCGGTTTGCATTTATCGAGAACCGTGAACTGTTGGTTCCAAATCAGTTCAAAACCGCCCGTTCCAAACCACCAAAAAGTGTTCAAAAATTGCCAAATTCAAATTTTAAACGTTTGAAACTTTAAATTTTAAAACCATCTGCTCCTACATGTTACACCTTGTACCTACTCTAACCTCCTTAGACATTAGACTTGATGAAAGACTAGAGGAGACTTGATGAAAGGCTAGAGGAGTCTAGCATAGTAAATTTTGAATGTCAAAATCAATCTATTATATCATGATGTTTAACACACCCTAAGCATTTTATTTAAGTTTATATTTTGATATTTAATAGCATTTGTTAAAAAAAAAACTAAAAAAATCAAAAACTAAAAATTAGGATATCGGGAAACCGAAACCGGACATCCACGGTTCGATTTTAGTGTGCCTTGTCATGGTTTGTAAAATCGTCAGTTCCGAACTGGAACTGGTTTAGGCATTTCTAGTTGCGTCTCTACAAATAATTACCTCTTTAGGAAACTATAGGCTTCGTTTAAAACGACTTGCGTAAAATGATCTCCAATAAATCAAAAATTAGTTCAAAAAGTCACCATTGATATTTTGAGAAGTAAAGGGAGAAGGTGAAGCTGCTTTGTGGGAGGTGGTAGCATAGAAAGGGTTAACTTAATTAACGCCTTCTTGCAGCAGTTTCTCTTTGTGAATTGAAGAAGACAGCAGCAACAGGAAGGCCTAGCTCATTCATGGTGGCGAAATCTCGAGTACTGAAATGATCGACGGAGGCAGGATAGGTTATTGTTTGTTGTCTCCTTTGCTGCCTGAAGAATACGAATACAAACCTATGTATACCGATGCAAGGCTTCGGGATCTCATAGCTCGCTACCTCCGTTTCTATCATTGCAATAGCAATCAGGACTCTCTCTCTCTTTCACATACACACAAACACATATATAGGAATTTTCAATAAGAAAGTTGGAAGAAAGGACTTACCAAATGTTGCATCTGTGGTGCCCGGAATATCTGTCACCATCCTAGAAGGTAAACAGTAGCAACCAATTGTTAGCTCTAATTCTTCATCTCTACTCATATTATGATTTTTGATTGGATAATGGATATATATATATATATATATATATATATATATTATCGAACTATTTGACCTATTTTTGACAAAGCCTAATCCGCTAATCGTGCTTATAGTTGTTGTTATTCTTCTTCATTAAATAGATTTATATTGGATAGGTTCATTTAGTAAACCGGTCTTACGTAACTAACGTGGTAACAAGAATTAATCCTTTCATTTAAAGTGGCAAAGATTAACTACTCCATTGTTGCTACAACGTTTCTTCACTAGAAAATATTCACAGTTCTTACATCACGTCTTCATTTGATATGGTGGTCTAAAGCTAATAAACAGAATACGCTAGGCATTAGGTGAAGTGGAAGCTTTTTGGGCTCAAATCATTGTTAATTTTGTATGAATGACGAATTATAATACAAAGGCTTTACAGATTACCTAGTGTGAATTTGTGCCCTAGAGTGAAGTAGTAGACTTTAGTCTTGCGTTACGAACACACGCACACCACGAACAATTTGATCTGCAATTCCTTCTCATTGGATTGATATTGTGTAGCACCAATATCAATCATAATTCTATGCCGCAAATCCATGACTATCGATGGTAGACTTGGAGAGAGTATTTTTGTGAGATGCAATTATTTTAGATAGAGAAAAATTGCTGCACATATTTTCTCTCCCGTTGAATTAGGACATTACTAACTAATAATATACAATTAGCTAGGACTCAACGAGTCCATTTGGACAGACATTAGGAATCGGGTCATAAGCTCATTTTTTCAACATCTCCCACTCACACATTTGCATGGGCTCACTTCTCTGACTACGTTGCATCATCAAAATCTGTTAAACACTTGTCTATTTATACATGCATGCCCTTGCTGAGAAAGATAAAAGGTAGGAGCATTATTCAAATCACCATTTGACCAGTAAAGAACTTAGTAAAAAACTAACTCGTCTATGCCCTACCATATAGCTAGAGCTATCAAAACGGGCCGACGGAGCAGCCAGTCCGTCAAAATAATGGTGAATTGAATAACTATGGCTTCCCTTAAGCAAGGCCCATATTAAATTAACAAGGGAAAAATTCGAGCCGATCCACTTTGGTGGATTTTTAACCGCTTTACTACCCTAGAATATTATCAAATCGCATAAGAGTGTACTATTCAAGGGTATGATGCATCACGGTTCCAAATTGATGCATTGTGATAACAAATGTGTGCATCGTCTGATATCAAACGATGCATCGCCTTATCAATGATGCATCACTATGCATTAAAAGTGTATTTTAGTGGTTTGATAATATTATTATTGACTAAAGCAGTTGAAAATCCACCAGATTGTACCAGTCTGCAATTTCCCCAATTAACAAACCAACTATAACAAAATAGGTATGTCGTCATCCTAGACTTGAACATGAGGCCTCGACCATGAAGTGAATCATCGCACCTACAGGCTACAATCTAACCCTAATTAACACTCTAAGATCCTTTTTCTAACTTGCTCCATATATACAATACTATAAAATTTTGATTTTAAATATTAGGGCATCAAACTACGTACAAGTTTCTTTAACAAAAGAGGGTAAACTATCAATTTGACACAAATGTGGATGCGGCTGCGAACGTAGGTTCATATAAGGAGGCAAATGCAAGGGATAGGATGACCACTCCGAGGATTTTGATCTTATGAAAGAGGATGCTCAGCCAGTAGCATGTATACAAGAGTGAGTAATTTAGCGAGAGTCGCTAGTAGCTGAAGAGTTAAGCCCAGCGTTACCCTTGTGGCAGTAGGGAGTTGGACCTTTTTCTAACCCTAATTAACACTCTAAGATCCTTTTTCTAACTTGCTCCATATATACAATGCTATAAAATTTTGATTTTAAATATTAGGGCACCAAACTACGTGCAAGTTTCTCAAACAAAAGAGGGAAAACTATTAATTTGATGCAGATGCGGATGTGGTTCCGAACGCAGGTGCAAATAAGGAGGCGAATGAAAGGGATAGGATGACCACTAAGAGGATTTTGATCTTTTGAAAGCGGATGCTCAGCCAGTAGCATACAAGAGTGAGTAATGTAGCTAGAGTAGCTAGTAGTCGAAGAGTTAAGCCCGTGTTACCCTTATGGCGTAGGGATTTGGTCCAAGTCCGGGTATTGCGATAGTAACTTGGAATGTTCAATCAATGTGTTTATTTCTCTCTCTTACTAGGTTCTGATGGAAATCACCTTAGGCTATATTTAGCTACTCAATGCCAAGCTTTATAATTGGAATTGGATGAACAATTTGAGCTCATGGATCGAATTTAAATTGTTCTTTCAATTCCAATTCCCAACTTTGAAATTAAGCTTCGAAACATAGCAATAATGTTTGACCGATTCCACAAAATTGAATAAACTTGAACAAAAATGTGTTTGGTCCAAACTCGAAGGATGGATCATGAAAGATTTAGAAAGGAAATGAGGGTTGTAAGGCATACCGTGTCGGTGCTCCCTTAAATATGGATCACTAGGGCCGGGAACATCCGGATCTGTCATGACTGTATAATTAAAAATAATAGATTACGAGAAGTAAAATAATGGAACATTTTGATGACTCGTATAGATTAAAAATGACCGAAATATATAAATTATCGTATATATTATCAAAGTAAAATATATAAACTGCTGGAGATTGAATTTTTGAGGTCAGCATGGAGGGAGGTGTAGAATGGTGGAGTCTCGAGATAGTGAAGCTTGCTTGATTCTTGGCTTTGGAAACATGAAGGCTTCATTGAGAGGTTTCTTGTAGGATAATACCGCGGAAAACCATAGTTCTAAGCAGTTGCACTTGTTGAAGAATCTGTAATTTTGAGGAATTTAAGGAAATTGCATTCAATCAAGGATGAAGTCTTGTGAAGTTCTAATCATACCAATTATATGAACAATTTCAATTTTTGAATTGGGCATGTCTATTTTTCAGGAAAGTTTCAAGATCATAAGACTAGTAACATGAAAGGAAATGCAAACCACTCGGTGAAAAGTGATTGGATTTATCGATGATGAACGTTGTGAAAATTGTAAAGGTGCGTGATTGTAATCCTAACAACTCGTAGTTCTATTGTGTAATCTGGTTGAATATGATTTGAGGTCCTCTTTGGAGGTTTGATTGGGATGTGTCAGGCCTGCAACCAGGATAGCCACAAAAGAAGCACAGTGAAGCTGGAACAGGACAAATTACCTACAAACACATAAAAGAATAGAAGCAGCATGGCAGTTTAAAGATCAACAAGAGCTAGGAATGAAAGAACTGTTCCGTAAACAAAGAGAACTGTTCTGTAGAATGACAATCAGTACCCTGATGGTACAAAACATAATTGCGTAGAGAATTGGGGGCTCTTAATTTCTTTCTTTTTCATCTTTGAGAAAAGGTAGCACCTTTCTTTCTTTGGAATGGCTCGGCATGGCAGCACTTCTTTGTTCAACTTACTTGCCCAGTAGAAATGACTTCATTCAGCTTGTAATTCTCTATGATGCACTTGTCAAAGAATTTGCAATTTCCAGAGGAATTAATTGAAGGAAATGGGAATTCTACAAAGAATAAATCCAAGCAAATGCATTTGTATAGCCTTTCAGATCTGAACTTGCTAGAGTTACAATTGCAAGTCCCCTCACAAACAGTAATTTTAAAAATGCAAATCAGCCCCGTTTAGATGCAAAAATGACCAAAATATATAAATTATCAGTATATATTATCAAACTAAAATGGAAATGAAATATATTGGGATGTAATATATATATATATATACGATCGAAGATCAACTACCAGGGTTTAAAAATCTCTCATGTCACCTCCATGAAGCTTAACCCTTGGCTTACTAGTCAATTCAGAAGGGTAGAGAGCTCAACACCATTGAGTATTTCTTTGTTTTTGTATTTAACCAACATTCTTATGGTTGGGTTGAATGGGTCAATGACATCTCCAATTACTCTCCCAAGAACTAGGGTATCTTCCATTCTTTCCCTTGAGGAGAGACAGACAGAGAAAGAAAGAGAGAGAGAGAGATCAGAAAACCTAAAGAAGGTCGAGAGAGAGAGAGATCAGAAAACCTAAAGAAGGGTCTCTTAGTGGACTTCAAAGAAAAATCTTCCTATATTATTGTTGTGCAAGCACTCCGCGACTTGCTACAGATATAGTATGCTACATGATGAGTCATGATCAGCAGGAAGGAGACAAAAATGACTTGCATTCTTTCTTTTCAAAATCACTTTTATATTAGTACTATTTTTATGTCGACAGAAAATGTGTGCTAAAAAATCTTAGTAATAGCAGCCGCAGATTGTCGACATATATAGAGTTGTGTGGATAGCATTAATTTTTGTGTACATAACATTACTTTTTAAGTTACATTATTAATACTCTGATTGACGAGAGGTTGTTTTTTCCTGCATGACTCACACTCTCTCCAGATAGCCTCTCTAGGTAGCCCTTTTAGTGACTTGAACTGTGACATATATAGTGGTTGCTATAATACTAAATGTTAAGATTCTTAACTAATACGTCAAAAGTAACGCGTCAAATCAATTCTCTTAAACTTGAATCTCGTACCTCAAGTTAAGCACACCTAATCTCATATTTAAGGTTGGCCCCACCCAAAAACATAATAAAGAATTATCTTGTTCAAGCAAAATAATTCAATACTTGAAGCGACTTAGTTGAAAATTGGAGTACTAACAACATAACTTTACTCTTTTTATACATATACTTTGCATATGATACATTAGGTACTTGTACCATGCATGCTTACATGGATGGAATGCTTGTACAATATAATGACATAATTTAGTGTGTATATGGATGAGAATTGGAACCTCTCCCGTTGTTAATTTCTCCAATTTGTATCTGGTTGTGGTTTACAGCGCACCGCAAGTTAATGAGGCCAGTTCATTGACAAATTGATAATATGTTTTGTTCATAACTACATTATATATATATATATATATATATATATATAAAATTTACTATGCATATTAAGTTATAGCAATCTATAGCGAATTTCGTGGAAAAGAAAATGAAAATCATGGTTTACACAAATTAATGTGATGAAAACCAATACGTGGTCTTTGGTTCGTTTCATTAGCTAGGTTGTTTGGTTTGGAACTTTTAGGCCTCGATTGGTACACAGAAATAGAATCAATTCCGCAGAATTGATTCCATGGAATTGATTAATATCGTTTGGTGGTACAAAAATTATATTTAGAATAGGAATGGATTACTAAAATCATGAAATTGATTACTAAAATTTAAGGAATCACAATCATAATGGAGGAGGTGAGATTTGAATTCCTAATAATTGGAATCCATGTAAAAGGAAGATAATATCCTTCTATTAAGTCAAGTATTTGCTTTATATTATAACTTCATTTGGTTTCAACTACTTTACGGTCGTTCATTTTTATTCCTCCTCCTTATCGTTGTTCTTGGACTCTTCATAAGGCTTTTCTTACTCTTCCCATCTGATTTAATTTGTTAATAATAGTTTATAATTTTATGATTGCAGTGTTAATTATAACAATAGTTATTTTATTTAATAAATTTTTCTGGCTTTATTGATGTTGGATAATTTAAATTTGTCACCAAAATTGAAAAAGATCGAAGAGCTTATTATTTTGTAGAGGAGTAATAATATTAATGTCTAATTTTTATCATGAAAGTCATTAACAAATACTTGTATATATTGGGGTAATCTTGTCAATTAACATAATTTTATCTTTGCATTCCAAGTTGTTTTGTCTTTTACCGAACAATATAATAAAAAATTGTACTATATTAGTAATCACATTCCTTACGCTACCAAACACATTTTATGAATTATTTTCTCATCTATTTCTGTGGAATCTCATTACTAGTAATCGATTCCGCGGAATTAATTCTATTTCCGTTCTCTTTTTCATATCAATGGCTTAGATTTATTATTATTATTATTATTATTATTATTATTATTATTATTATTATTATTATTATTATTATTATTATTATTATTATTATTATTATTATTGGAATTGAAAGTATTGAAAAAAAAATTACAAACAGAAACAAACATACCAATTGAAACACTTAATTTTATTAAAAAAACTAGATTCCTTTTCAAATACATGGATTGCTTATAGGATATTATTGACAATACCTATAACGGTTGCTTCAGCCAAAAGAAGTTTTTTCAAAATTGAAATTAATAAAATTAAATAGTTACAAAGCTAATTGTATAACTTTGCATCTCAAAAGGTTAAAATAACATATTTTAAATAGTTACAATGCTAATTGAATTAGGCCTTAATTTTTTTATTCATGCACTCATGCTTTAGGCGTCAATTTAGGTGGAGCCGCCCTATTCATTTGGAGAAGTTATTACATGAGACGGTCATACGTATGTTACAAAGGTATTTTATGCAAGGAGTCAACTTTCATACTTAAAAGTCAAAAATTAACATGCTATAATTATGATTAAAGAAATAAAATCTCATTCATTAAGAATTACATTACTAACACTGTGAATCGCAACTTTTACAAAACTAATAAGTTTATACTGTAAATATTTGATTAAAATTATATGAAATAAGTTCAACAAGTTCAAAAGTAAAAACTTTAATGGGAAAGCGGAGAGTAAAACCTAGACGTGCATCAAGCAGTGGCGAATCCACATTAGGGCCAAGGGTGGCCATGGCTCCCCCTAGGCTTTGAGAAATATGTAATTTATCTCAATTTTAAAATATAATTATCAGTTGCTTCTTCATCAAGTACTGAGAATAAGACCTCCAATGAAGAAGAATCATCGGCTGCTTCTTCGTCTGATGATGATGACCCCTCACCTACAAACACTTTGCCCTCAGTATCTATATTTCCTTCCCTCATCCACTCCTTTAGCTACCCACCAATGCACACCACTTTCGCCACCGCTAGTAGTGAGCACCACCAACGTCGACAACAACCTCCGGTGACTACCACTACTAGCGACAACCTCCATCAGCCACCACCACCGCCAGCGATTACCTCTAGCAGTCACCATCACCGCCAACGGCCACCACCATCATCCAAGGCTTTAGTTGAAAATATATTTTTTTAATGTTTGTTTTACTTAATAATTTTATGTTACTGGTCAAATGAGCTTTAGTATTGGTCGTGATATATATATATATATATATATATAAGTATATATATATATTTTTTATATACATATATATTTATATTATATATTTATATATATATATATATATGTATGTATTTTGTAAAAACTAACACAGAAAATACTTAACATATTGTACCGTACAATACTTTAATGCTCGTTGCATCTGTAATGTATAGGTATTTTCAGTAAGAAAGCTGGAAGAAAGGACTTACTAAATGTTGCATCTGTAGTGCCTGGAATGTCACCATCCTAGAAGGTAAACAGTAGCAACCAATTGTTAGCTCTAATTCTTCATCTCTACTCCTATTATGATTTTTGATTGAATAATGGTAGAAAACTAAAGAACAAGGATTGCACAGAGAGAATAAAATGAAACTGACACAATCTCAATCATTGTGACAGTTGGTTCTACGTACATTAAATAGAGAGAAAGAAAGAAGTTACTAAGAAGTTACAAAAACTGTACAACTGTTCAATGGGTGCAATGGGACACGTGGAAAAACAAACTGAATAGACTAACTAACTCATGATACAATCTATTTTTATATTCTAACACCCCTCCCCCTTGAACCAAAGGCCGAGGAAGGACTGAGAGTTTCGAACGCAATCTCAGAAACTGTGATGAAGATAAAGCTTTTGTTAACGTGTCCACAACTTGATCTGTAGAAAGAACATATCGAACATCCAATTGTTGAGCCATCACTTGATCACGAACAAAGTGATGATCAGTCTCTATATGCTTAGTACGGGAATGAAGAATTGGATTAGATGCTAAGTACTTAGCACTAATATTATCACAGTACACCAAAAGAATGGAAACTAGCGGAAGCTGAAGTTCTCTAAGCAAAGACCTAATCCACATTAACTCTGTTGTAGTGAGAACGAGAGCACGATATTCACTTTCAGTGCTTGATCGAGAAACCACCATTTGTTTGCTAGAAGACCAAAAGATAGGATTCTCGCCAAAGAAAATACAGTTGCCCCTAGTACCCTTACGAACATCAGGGAAACTGGCCCAATCGGTATTTGTGAAAGCCACAATATCAAAACAATGAAGGCCTGCAAACTCAACCCATAAGTTAGAGTACCCTTTAAGTAGTGCAAAAATTGTTTCAAAGCCTACCAATGAATTGTAGTTGGAGCATGAAGTAATTGACAAAGCTTATTGACAACAAAAGCTATGTCTGGATGTGTGAAGGTGCAGTATTGAAGAGCACCAACAAGGCTGTGATACTAAGAAGCATTAGCAAGCGGTTCACCATCAATAATAGAGGTGGACACCGAAACCAACGAGGTAAAGGTTGGTTTGGTATCACTGAGCCCTGCTTTGACAAGTAATTCTTTCATATTTTTTTGTTAGCATAAATGAAAAGTAGTAGAGGTGCGCAAAACAATTGCCCAAGAAATAATGTAACGGGCCAAGATCTTTGAGAGAAAACGAGGCATTAAGAGTATGAACAACCTTACGAATGGAAGAAGGATTGCTTCCGAATAAAATATCATCAACGTAGATAAGAACAATCACTACCGGAAAAACGTGAATTTTCCGTCGCAAATACCAAATTTTTGTCGCTAAATCCAGATTAGCGACGATACTCTGTAGAAAAAGAATAGGATCGGTGATTAGGGACTGGGCATTTGCATCGAAAATTAGCGATGGAAAAGGTTTCTGTCGCTGATTTAGCGACGATAATTACCAACAGTAAAAACCGTCGCAAATTATTTTTCGTCGCTTGTGACGAAAATTTCCGTGACTAATAGAAACAAAATATTCCGTGGCAATTTTCCGTCGCTAAATTAGCGATGGAAAATTGCCACGGAATATTCCGTTTCTATTAGTCACTGAAATTTTCGTCACTAATTAGCGACGGAATATGATTGATCCAATTAGCGACGAGCATTTTAGCGACGAAATTTTTGTCGCTAAAATAAAAAAAAATTTAAAAATATTTTTTTTGCGATTTCAACAAATAACATGATATTAATAAAAACACTACAAAGAAACCTACCCAAAAACTCGTGCATTCGAATCACTCAAGAGTTCATAGCATTTATAACACTTCAAGAAAACTTGAAGCTTCTTCTTTAAAGAGCAACTTACTTAGAGCATTTATTGTTATTCTTTACTCTTTGTATTTGCCTTTAATTTAATCACTGTATTGAATCCCTCCTAACTACTTAGTTTTTGAGGGATCTTTAATTGTAACACACGAGATTGATTTGTTCCTGTTTAACATTCAATCTCCATATTCACTGGTCTTGTTGTACACTGTTCCGTTAGTCATTATAAATGATTATTAATATTAGTGCACTTCAAAATCTAAGTTTGACCAATTTGGTAGTGCACGTAGCAGTCTTCTTACTGTGATCCACTCTACATTTCGTGTTCATCTTTTTATCATTACTTGTGTTATTTTGACCAACTGATCAAAACTTTAAGCATTACCAAATTACTTAAAGCATTAATCAGCCAAGAAGCTACATAAGTCAAGTCACTTGTTTATCAGCTGATTCTTTACCATCAACTCATTATCTTCATTGATCAGTTGATTTCTTTGGTGAAAACCCTTTTTCCGCTGCTAAAGTTTCACACAGGTTTTTAAACTTTATAAAAAAAATTTATAAGGTTATTCACCCCCCCCCCTCAAGCCTTAACAGCTGCCTGAGTGGACCTACAATTAATAAACATATTATGCAGCATTTACTTAAAAAAAATCCAAAAAAATAGGCATAATTATTTTAAGAAGTCATTTGGTAGCTAGGATTAAGGTCAAATAGGATTAATAAGCCGAATAGATGGACGCTTGATACGCAATAAACAGTTGGAATTAACAACACGAGCTATTCAAATAAAGTCCTTGTCCCTCGCTAATAACACCAGGGAGAGGGTGGTATTATTATCGCCTCACTAAAAACACATGACTAACATTTTTAATCTCAAAACTACCCCCAATATATAAATGAGGATTAATAACGGGAGCATTAAAAACACTGATTTTAAAAATATTATTTATCCATAACCAACTACCAAACAAGTCCAAATATCTTTAAAAAAAAAAAACATGCTTATATTTGATACAGTGAAAGGAATACTAATAAAGAGCATATCACGTTAGATATCTGGTCATCTACGCTTCGTTGTCCCAATAGTGTTGGGGGGCCTTTGATTGGATGTAACTAACTCATAAGACACAATTGTCATTTCCCAACTCTTCGTCGCTGAAGAATAATGTTTATTGCCAATGTTCATTCCATGGGTCATCGCCTTAGACCCTCCATAATTTTAAGCCCAAGTATAAAATTATATATAGAGAGATAATTAATAGACCATATATATAGTAACTATATTTATTTTTTGTTAATCACATAATCACTCCACTTTATTAAGCCTTAGACTTGAAAAAAAATACTAAATTTGTTTAGATTTATTATGCCTTGAAAAAGGAAACCGTTCTCTTTTCAAGTTATCAATGGTTTAGAGTTATTATTATTATTATTATTATTATTATTATTATTATTGGAATTGAAAGTATTGAAAGAAATTTTACAAATAGAAACAAACACACCAATTGAAACACTTAATTTTATTTTAAAAAAAAAAACTAGATTCTTTTTCAAATGCATGGATTGCTTATATGATATTATTGACAATACCTATAACGGTTGCTTCAGCCAAAAGAAGTTTTTTCAAAATTAAAATTAATAAAATTGAATAGTTACAAAGCTAATTGTATAACTTTCCATCTCAAAAGTTAAAATAGCACATTTTAAATAAATAAATAAGTTGAATAGTTACAAAGCTAATGAATAAGTTTGCACCTCAAAAGATTAGAAGATCACATTTTAAATAAATAAAAAAAGTTAAATAGTTACAAAGCTAATTGAATTAGGCCTTAATTTTTTTATTCATGCACTCATGTTTTAGGCCTCAATTTAGGTAGAGCCGCCCTACTCATTTGAAGAAGTTATTTCATGAGACGATCATAGTATGTTACAAAGGTATTTTATGTAAGGAGTCAACTTTTCATACTTAAAAGTCAAAAATTAACATGCTATAATTATGATTAAAGAAATAAAATCTCATTTATTAAGAATTACATTACTAACACTGTGGATCACAACTTTTACAAAACTATTAAGTTTACACTATAAATATTTGATTAAAATTAAATAAAATCGGTTCAAAAAGTTCAAAAGTAAACACCTTAATGGGAAAGCGGAGAGTAAAACCTAGATGCGCATCAAGCAGTGGCGAATCCACATTAGGGCCAAGGGAGCCCATGGCTCTCCCTAGGCTTTGAGCAATATGTAATCTATTCCAATTTTAAAATATAATTATCAGTTGCTTCTTCGTCAAGTACTGAGACTGAGTTCTCCAATGAAGAACAATCATCAGTTGCTTCTTCATGATGATGACCCCTCACCTACAAACATTCTGCCCTCAGTATCTATACTCCCTTTCCCTCAGCCATTCCTTCATCTACCCACCAACACCCACCACTACCGCCACTGCTGGTAGTGAACACCACCACCGTCGACGACAACCTTCGGTGACAACCACCACCAGCGACAACCTCCATCGGCACCACCGCCGCTAGCGATTACCTCTGGCACTCACCATTATTGCCAACGGCTACCACCATCGTCAAAGGATTAAGTTGAAAAGATTTTTTGTAATGTGTGTTTTATTTAATAATTTTATGTTACTGATCAAATGAGCTTTAGTATTGGTCGCGGTATATATATATATATATAATATAAGTGTGTGTGTGTGTGTATTTTGTAAAAAAGGTTACACAAAAAATACTTAACATATTGTACCTTACAATAATTTAATGCCCGTTGCATCTGTAGTGCCAGGAATGTCTATCACCATCCTAGAAGGTAAACAGTAGCAACCAATTGTTAGCTCTAATTCTTCATCTCTACTCCTATTATGATTTTTGATTGGATAATGGTAGAAAACTAAAGAACAAGGATTGCACAGAGAGAATAAAATGAAACTAACACAATCTCAATCATTGTGACAGTTGGTTCTACATTAAATAGAGAGAGAAAAAAAAAGAAGTTACAAAAACTGTACATTAGTTCAATGGGTGCAATGGGGGACACGTGGAAGAACAAACTGAATAGACTAACTAACTCATGAAACAATCTATTTTTATATTCTAACACCCCCTCAAACCAAAGGCCGAAGAAGGACTGAGAGTTTGGAGAGCAAGCTCAGAAACTGAGATGAAGATAAAGCTTTTGTTAACATGTCCGCTACCTGATCTATAGAAGGAACATATCGAACATCCAATTGCCGAGCCATCACTTGATCACTAACAAAGTGATGATCAATCTCTATATATGCTTAGTACGGGCATGAGGAATTGGATTAGATGCCAAGTACTTAGCACTAATATTATCACAGTACACCAAAGGAATGGAAACCAGCGGAAGCCGAAGTTCTCTAAGCAAAGACCTAATCCATATTAACTCTATTGTGTGAACGAGATCACGATATTCACTTTCAGTGCTTGATCGAGAAACCACCCTTTATTTGCTAGAAGACCAGGAGATAGGATTCCTATTAAAGGAAATAAAGTTTCCCTAGTACTCTTATGATCATCGGGCAACGGCCCAAATCGGCATCTGTGAAGGCCACAATATCAAAACAAGGAGAGGCCTGCAAACTCAACCCATAAGTCAGAGTACCTCTTAAGTAGCGCAAAACTCGTTTCAAAGCCTACCAATGAACTCTAGTTGGAGCATGAGAAATTGAAAAAGCTTATTGACAACAATAGCTGTGTCTGGACGAGTGAGGGTGCAGTATTGACGAGCACCAACAAGACTGCGATACTGAGAACCATTAGTAAGCGGTTCACCATCAGCAACAGAAAGCTAGACATGCACCAGAAACCAACGGTGTAGAGGTTGGTTTAGTATCACTGAGCCTTGCTTTTGATAAGTAATTATTTGATATATTTCTGTTGGCATAAATGAAAAGTAGTAGATGTGCGCAAAACATCATTGCCCAAGAAATAATGCAATGGGCCAAGATCTTTGAGAGAAAATGAGGCATTAAGAGTATGAACAAGCTTACGAATGGAAGAAGGATTGCTTCTAGTTAATAAAATATCATCAACGTACATAAGAACAATCACTCGTGAATTAGCGACGTGAATTATTAGCAATGAAATTACGTCGCTAAATCCATATTAGCAATGGAAATTACCGTCGCTAATTATTTTTCGTTGCTAATTAGTGACATAAATTAGAGACTAAAATTTCCGTGACTAATAGAAATGGAATATTCTGCGGCGGTAGGAGCGGCGGTGGTTCTGTGGCCGGAGATAGAGAGGAAAGAGAATAGAGAGGGAGAGAGAGAGAGAGAGAGAGAGAGAGAGAGAATGGGGGGGATGGTTTCATTGGGGGGGTCCGGGGAAGGGGGAAAAGGAGGGTTGACTGGGAAAAAATTGAGAATAATTCATGACAGAACTTCTGTCGTTAATTTCAAAAGGTAATTAATGACGGAATGTCCATCGCTAATTAGACACGGAATTCCTAAAACAGCTGTAAACACCCAGAATTCGGACACCTACACTATACAAATTCTCCTATAAATAATTGTTTATTTATAAATAAACTAACACTTGTTTCTATGATCATTTCAGGAAACAACATATCCAATAGGACTAATGACGTCAAACAAATACAAAAACTTCAGTTAAATCAACATAAAGGGTCAAAACTAAAGATACAAAGCTTAAAAGGGCCAAAATGCAAGACACCAAATCCTGATAAAGACAAAAAAAATAGCCTTGGTGCGTGCCTGCCCAACCTGGTGCGCCGCGACACCAGAAACATGGTTTAGTGTGCGGACGCTAGGCCTGGTGCGCTGCGCACCATATCTGCATGCCTCACAAGTCAAGCCGCCATGGCAGCTCCTGCAAACGGTCGTGGTTGTGGACTTTGGTGACCAAACTTGGTCATCAAGGCTGGAATGAATGAAGCTTCGTGGATGTTTGGGCCAAAGAGTAACACAAATATCTCTCCCTCTCCCACCTATAAATACTCCCTTTCAGCCAGAGAAGAAAAGGAGAGACAACAACAAAAAAATAGACAAACTCTCTCTCAGTGAACAACACATACACAACACACACAGTTCACACTTGTACACAAACACACAACACAGAACTCTCTGAGTTCTTTTTCTCAGTGTTTTTTGAGAAAACCAAATACAAAACGCAAGTCTTTCTTTCCTCGTATCGGTAGCAGTGGGAGCACAATGATCAAGCAACGAGCTAGCTTGATCAAATATAACACAACGGCCTAAAACGTGACCCAAAATGATTCTCGAAACGATAGAAGGTAAAATCCTTCACTCGTTATTCCCTTTATTTTGATATATAAATAAGTCGGATAAATTGTGAATGTATATATAAATTCATTTCGGTACATTTGATATGTAAATACATGTATTATATTCATTAAATTTGAGTTTCGAAATATCCGTTCTTATTTATATAATTGATATTATATATGTATCTATTTATAAATATAAATATATATAATAGATACTTTTAACTAAAATTTTATTTTAGTTATTTTCGTTAAATATACATATATATTATATTATATTTGTGTATTTTACAATAAATAAAGCATGTATACACTTTATAACGTAAACGGAGATATAAATCTCCGTGATACGTTTTCTTAAGTCACATAGAATAAACAAACCCGTAGCATATAAACTCGAGCATGCAATCGTAAGAGACCAAAAGGGCAAGTTGGGTGCCTAACACCTCCCAACTCGTAACTTAGCCTCCGAACCCACAATTTCAGTTTTTCTCTCGTTTGCTTTATAAATGAGGGTGGCGACTCTGTATTTTATATAAATGTGTCATTTACATTTATAACATCTTTATTTCGGGAGTCCAGAGTAGAAGGCCCAAAACAATCTGCGAATCGGGGTGCTCACAGTGGCGACTCTGCTGGGGACTGTTCGTTTTTAAGAAAATAAAAAAGAGGGCTAGACTCATTTTTTATACATGATTGCATGCTCACATATTTAAATACTGCGAGTTTGTTTTATTTTTATAACATGATTAAAGTGTTATGTGTTTATTTGTGTAGCATATAAATGTTATGTGTATACATTTTCAGTACGTAATTATTTTATTATGTATACACTTTGTTCATACTAACCCCTTCAGGTACAAATTCGTTCATTCATTATTGTACATTTATTCGGGCATTGATGCCAATTATTCATTTGTACATTCATTATTTCATTCATGTCTTTTTCATTTCGGAAAATATGACACAAATGTAATAATTAGAAATATGATAGAATTCTCATTTTTCTTTCTATTTCTTTTTCTCTCTTTCCTCGGGGCTTTAAACCCTCGAATTGTGAATGTGTTTCATTTCCTGCTAAATTCAACTACAAATAAAACACAACCCACATCACATGAATCAGAAAAAAATGGACATATTTTCCTATTATTCTGTATATATCTGTCTCACTTTCATTTACATATAATTGTAAAAAAGAGATTCTTAGCTACAATGCACACACACGCACTCATTTATTCTGAATTGTTACTGTGAGCGCCACGATCCGCAGATCGTTCCCGGGCCTTTTCACTCTGGACTCTCTCTATGATGGTATCGTGATTAACGCGCAAAAACTCATTTATTTTAAAAACTGAGTCGCCACCCTCATTTATAAAGTAAACGAGAGAAAAACTGTGATTGTAGGTTCGGGAGCCAAGTTACGATTTGGGAAGGTTTTACGCACCTAACTCGTCCTTTCGGTCTCTACATGTTTGCATGCTTATATTTAATTATCGTGAGTTTGTTATTCTATGTGACCGGAGAAAATGTATTACGGAGATTTACATCTCTGTTTATGTTATAAACTATATACATGCTTTATTTATTATTAAATAAAATGACTGTAATATATACTTAAACTTTAAATTTACATATCAAATGTACTGAAATAAATATATACACTTTTACAAATTAAATGTATTTATTTACATATTAAAACGGATAAATAAAGTAACGAACGGAAGGGGTTACCTTCTGTCATTTTACAAAATTTGGGTCAAGTTCTAGGCGGTTGTGTTATATTTGATCAAGCTAGCTCGTAGTCTGACCGTTGTGCTTTCACTGCTACCAATACGAGAAAATAAAGACTTACGTTTTGTGTTTGTGTTGTGTGTATTGTGTATGTGTGTGTATTTGAGTCAAAGGGAGAGAGTCTGAAAACTCTCTTTTTTTTTCTTTTCTTTCTTTTCTTTTCTTTTCGTTCTTTCTTTCTTTCTTTTAGCCGTGAGAGAGAGAGAGAGCTGAGAGTTTGTGTTGTTGTGAGAGAGATATGGATTGTTCTGTGTCTGGGATCATTTTCTCTTAGGGAGAAGGAGTGTATTTATAGGTGGGAGAGAGAGAGAGATGTGTGTGATGTCAAGACTTTAGCTCGAACTATCTGGGGAGGAGAACATTTAGTCATGACTTTGTGTGGGAAGAATTCTGCAGGGGAAAAGTCGTGATTCAATATTCTTGCAACACTGTTTGGGGAAAATAATGGCCGTACTAAGAAAGTACGCCATTCGGTGATCAAACCTTCTAGAAGGTTGCCTACGTATCTCGGTTAAGAGAATCAGATCAAAATATAGTTCGGGTCACTTCAAGGAAAAAACACGATTTTGATATATTTTGAGATGTGAGAAAGAGCGACAAGGTGTGCTCTATGGCGAACGGATATCTAGAAAGATTGCCTACGTATCTCAGTTAAGAGAATCAGGTCGAAACGTAGTTCGTGTCTCTTCAGAAGAAACACGATTTAGATATATTTTGGTGTGTGAGAGAGCAACAAAGTGTGCTCTATGGTGACCGGATCTCCAGAGAGATTGCCTACGTATCTAAGTTAAAAGAACCAGGTCAAAATGTAGTTCGTGTCTCTTCTGGGAAGAAACACGATTCAGATATATTTTGGTGTATGGGAGAGCAACAAAGTGTGCTCTATGGCAACCGAATCTCCGGAGAGATTGCCTACATATCTCAGTTAAGAGAATCAGGTCGAAACGTAGTTCGTGCCTCTTCAGGGAAGAAACACTATTTTGATATATTTTAATGTGGGGGAGAGCAACAAGGTGTGCTCTATGGCAACTAGATCTCCAAAGAGATTGCCTACGTATCTCATTTAAGAGAATCAGGTCCAAACGTAGTTCGTGTCTCTTCAGGGAAGAAACACGATTCAGATATATTTTAGGTGGGGGAAAGCAACAACGTGTGCTCTATGGCGACCGGATCTCCAGAGAGATTGCCTACATATCTCAGTTAAGAGAATCAGGTTGAAACGTAGTTCGTGTATCTTCAGGGAAGAAACAAGATTTTGTGAAATATTGTGTGTGAGGATGGTTCATTTCTGGACCCCGGGTTCGCACCCGTTGGGAAGTGACCAAAAGAAAGCTATACCAACGCAAAATGAAACAAATTGCAATTTAGGATAAGCTGTAAATTGACATAAAGTAAAGATATTATTTTTTGAGCGACGTTCCCGGGGGACAGATTCTGAGCTATGTTGGATGGCAGGGCCATTGAGCGGTTGACTTCCAGAGACCTCAGGTTTGCACCTGTGGGGAAACGATCGGATAACTGAGTGTGCAAACGTCTGTGAATGCACTGAAATCTGTGTGGTGTCCAGGAAGACAAACTTTGTTGGGGATGGTGTGCACAGCCATTGGTAATGCTTCTGCCAAAATGTAATGTGTAGAGTCCCATGGGGATTCTTGCTAAGGATGTTGAATTGGACGGCCGGGCAGTAACTCCGCTGGGATTTCTCTTGAAAATATGCTGATGGTGGACTTTCGTTAGGGCGTCCGCTTAACGACCGTTAGTTGGACGTTAAGTTACCGTTAGAAGGACTTAAGGGTGTAAATTGTAAAATGCTGAAACTTGGAGGAAAAAAGGGAAAATTCCTTTTCTTCAAATTAAAGGAAGAACACGGTAGTAGCAGCTTGTTTGTTGCTGCCATTTTTCTCTCTTTCTTTCTCTCTTCAAATTTCTCTGATTTATTCCAAATTTCTTCCGAAACCACTCAAATCTTTTTAGGTTTATCACCCTAAAATTGTTTGTTGCGATAATGGCGAACAATTCAGACTCAGAAAATGAGATTTCTGTTGATTTGGGTGTCGGTGAAGAACAAGCCGACGAAGTGATGGCGAGGAATCAGGTTCGCTACCTGTTCTCGAATAGCAATCCGAACGATATTCATCTTGACCAGAGCAGTAGCAATCCGAACGATATTCATCTTGACCAGAGCAGTCACATTTCTTCTCTAGATCCACCCGCGGTGAGTTTTTTGGAAAACCCATTTCTTCCGTAAAGCTTGCTAAATTTGAAATTTTTGTATGATTTGTTGGATTCTTGATGTTAATCCTACAATTATTAGTATCCAAGTAGCAAATATATGTTGTTACATGTTGAATCTAAGCAAAAAAAATGTGAATTTATAAAATATGGGTATAAACAAGTATGTATATTGTGTATTTTATAATAAATAAAGCATGTATACACTTTATAACATAAACAGAGATATAAATCTCTGTGATACGTTTTCTTCAGCCACATAGAATAAACAAACTCGTAGAATATAAACTCGAGCATGCAATCATAGGAGACCGAAAGGGCAAGTTGGGTACCTAACACCTTCCCAACTCGTAACTTAGCCCCCGAACCCACAATCTCAGTTTTTCTCTCGTTCGCTTTATAAATGAGGGTGGCGACTTTGTATTTTATACAAATGTGTCATTCACATTTATAATATCTTTATTTCGGGAGTCCAGAACAAAAAGCCTAGAACGATCTACAGATCAGGGTGCTCACAACAGCGACGGAACGTCCGTCTCTAAAATTTCTGCATTTTTGACGTGGTTTTTAGCAACGGACAAAAAGAATATTTTTTGACTATTCCTTCATTTAGCGACGGGAATTAGCTACGGATGAAATTTCGTCGCTTATTTAAAATTCCACAAATTTAGCTACAGAAACCGTCGCTAAATTTATCCTTCTGTCGCTAAATTTTCGTCACTAATAATTTCGTCACTAATACCCATCTTTCTAGTAGTGAATGATAATATGCCCCTGATGATGGGTGACAAACACAGACGTATCAGCATAGGAATTCCGAAAACCAAGAGATAACAAACAAAGGCTCAGCTTGTGATACCAGGCTCGTGGAGCCTGTTTCAGGCCATAAAGGGCTTTTATAAGCTTGCAAACAAGAGGGGGAGAAGAAGACATCTCAAAACAAGGTGGCTGAGCCATATACACTGTCTCAATCAAATCACCATTCAAAAAAGCATTATTAAAATCCAATTGACGCACTTCCCAACTTTTTGAGATAACCAATGTAAGAACCAACCGAATAGTTGTAGGCTTGACCACGGGACTGAAAGTCTTTGTATAGTCTATACCAACAGCTTGGTTATATCTTTTAACAGTCAAACGAGCTTTAGCTCGCTCAACCGATCTATTAACTTTGTATTTTACACGAAATACCCACTTGTTGCCAATAACATAATAAGAAGGATGTCGAGGAACCAATGTACATATGTTATTTTTAATACGAGCATCATACTCAGTCTACATTGCAGCTTACCAAACAGATTGTTGTCAAGCTTCCTGAGGTGTATTGGGAAGAAGGAGAAAGCTAAAAGAGGAAAGAGACATAAAAACCTTTGGTTTTAAGACACCATCCTTGGATCCGGTTATCATAGAGTAAGTATTAGAAGGAGAAAGAGGGGAGGCATGATAGGGAAGCGGTGGGATAGGACTAGGTGAGGATATGACAGGAGAAGCATGAGAGGGTGGTGGGGTTAAACTAGGTGGAGGAAGAGGGATCACAAGCGAATGGAAAACATCAAAAGGAGGAGTATAAGGCTGAAAAGGAGCAGATGCAAAGGTGGGAGAGATAGGTAGTGTAGAAGAGACAGAAGATTGCACAAGGTGGTGAAAAGGAAAAACAGTTTCATAAAAGACCACGTGACGACTAGTGTAGGTTTTTTTAGCTTTGGGATCAAAAGACAAATAACCTTTATGATTACTAGCATAACCAAGAAAAACAAATTTAGAGGAACGCCACTGAAGCTTCTGGGAATTATATGCACGTAAACAAGGGAAGCTTTGATAGCCAAAAACATGTAGATGAGAAAGAGAAAGACGAGAACAATAGAAAACCTCAAAAGGGGATTTACCATGAAGTAAACGAATAGGCAACCTGTTATAGAGATATACATCCACTTTGAAGGCATGGTTCCAAAAATATAATGGAATTGAAGCCTGAGATAACATAGCCATGCTGGTATCTATCACAGGACGATGGCGGCTTTCAACAGCATCATTTTGCTCGGATGTGTGGGGATAGGTCAAGTAAAACACAATGCCCAATTTTTCAAATTGGGACTGAAGAGGCTGAAATTCCCCACCATGATCACTTTGGATTTGTTTAATAGCAACACCATATTGCAGTTCAACCATATTTTTAAACATAAGAAAGACAGACGTAGCTTGATCCTTGGGATCCGAAAAATAAATCCAGTTGAAACGAGAGAAATCATCGACAATAAACAAAAAGTAGCGATGACCATTAATCAAGGGTGCAAAAGAAGAACACCACAAATCAATATAAAATAATTCAAAAGGTTTAGAGGCTTGTTCATGAACATGATTGAAAGGCAGCTTGTGACTTTTAGCAAACTGACAATGTTTGCAAATGGCCAAAGTTGGCTGCCTAGTACAAGAAAACTGAGTAGTAGTCTTGATATTAGACTGCTTAAGAATAGTATCCATAGTAAAAAAAGAAGGATGACCATGTCGTTGGTGCGAGACTTCATGAGAAACAGCAGTGAAAGCTACATTGGATTGAGGTTGAGATGAGCAGTGAAGAGGCCTAAGATGTTTGACCCGATAGAGAACTTTTTCAGCTGGGCCATTGAGGAGGACTTTCTTCGAGCACATGTCTTTCACAACAAAGTGAGAAGGATTGAACTCAATACAAATTAAATTATCCACACAAAGTTTATTAACTAAAAGAAGATTGTGATCAACATCAGGAACATGTAAACATTATTCACAGCTAAGGAACAAGTTGGACTGTGTAAAACAGTAATACCAGTATTATGAATAGGCAATTTAGATCTATCACCAATAAAAATACATTCAGGACCTGAATATGACTGAGGATAATCAAGATTGCCCAGATCATTGGTCAAATGTTGATTCGTTCCTGAGTTAAGCAACCATCCAGTTGAGATCACTGAAGAACTGTAAGTTGTAGCAGCTATAACAGTACCTCCACGAACTTGTATTCCAGTGAGAGAGGTGATGATATTGCAAAGAGTGAAGCAATTTAGCGTAAATGTGTTTTATTATTGTCATTGAAAGGATTCTTGGACCTTGAGGTAAAAGCTGCGAATTGAGAACCAGCACCAAAAAAGTCGGAACGAGTCCCACTACCTGCAAGTCTTCCATGAAGATGCTGAAATAGATTCCATGGCTGAATATTACCAGAGCCACCAGATTTGGAATTCTTGCCATAATTTCCTCGATTCTTACTAGTAGTGTGAGACCCCATACATTTTTTCCTTGATTATTAAGTGTGTTAATACTTTAATTGGGTATTAGAAATATCTGGAATTGTTTAGTGACTTTTTAGGATTAATTTGGATAAGATCGAATACTGGATAAGATTGAAAAATGGATAAGTACGAAAGTGAATAGGTATTAAATTGGATAAGTATGAAATTGGACAGGAAAGAAATAGGATACGATCAAATGAGTGGATAAGATCAAGATTGGATAAGAATTAAAATGGATAGAGATGAAGTTGGATAAGGATGATGAGTCATCATTTGGTGGCTTTCTCCTGTTCTGACATCTCGTGCTTAGGTGTTGACTCATCATTCAATCTGATGAGTCATCATTTGATATTTTTTTCCTACATCGCCACCTCGTGCTTGGACTTCTGACTCATCCAATGAGTTACTTAATGGTTAAGAAACGCTAGGCCTATAAATAGGGTTGATTTCCATGAGGTTTTTATACAACAAATTATACATTAGTCCCTCTCTACAATATTAAATCTGACACTTTATATTTTGGGTACAATGTCGATTTGGTTCGCGATGCTTGGGTGTTGTGACAAATCTATTCCGTAGGGTCGACGTGATTAAGGTGTAGATCGATTTAATCGAAAAACATGATGTTGCACCGATGATTTCGATATTGTATTTTATTTCGCTTTGAGGTAAGGGAGACTAAGCATTGCTGATTTCGTGTCATTTTTATCACGTGATCGTTTTTAAAATATTTCGTATCTTGAAATATGATTTATTGCTATTATTCCATCTTGTTTATCAAATGGATTCGAAATAATACGTTTAAATTGATTTCGTGATTTATTGTGATTTGGTTAAAAGTATGATTATGTGGAATAGTTTAGTAATACTAGTCGGTGTGTCGGTCTCAGTGAGCCCGTTATTGTTATTTAGTTGGTGGACTTAAATTCTGAGTGCCAACGATTGAGATGTATATGAATTTCATGTTTTACCACTGAACCCGAACCCGATAGTGTACTAGACTGTGATATATGATTGAGCAGTATATTTTGATGCTTCAAGTATGTATACCGTGTTTCATTCTTAATTTGAACGTTGATTTGCCAAGACATGATTTTATTGATTCATGAGTTATTGTCCATAGTTTCATTTCATGGGCAAAGTTATTTGAATCGTAGGTCTCTGTTCTATTCTGTGGTATTGTATATCCCCTCCCTTGCTAGGATCACAAGCTTACCCCCCCCACTAGTTATTTGAGTTTTGCAGATTTGATTTGATTAGAGTGCGCAGCGGAAGCGTAGCTAGCTGCGAGGTGGGGTAGAGAGCGAGCCTAGTGTGGTTGTTAGAAGTGTTGTTGTAATATTTAGGTTTCATTTATGTTGTAACCGAGTTGGTTTGATATATAAGAAGGATGATAGATTGATGATTTTTTAGAATCTGGGTGTTATTTATTTTTCGCTGCAAATTTGAGATACTCTGATATGTTGGTTTATGGATTTGGAAGCAGGTGATGACTTCGGAAACTCTGTTATATATGAGAATTGGTGTTTTTAAAGGATTTTTAAGAAAACATTCTTGTTAATTATTTTTGCTACTAGTTAAAAGTTGATTCGGTTGTATTGAGAAGTAGGTGATGACTTCGGGTCGTCACAGGTAGAGGCAAAGTTTGCCTGAAAAATAGAAGTGTCATGGCGCTGAGCTTGATGTGCAAAACGACGATCAAGCTGTGTTAGAAGATTACATACTTCATCCACATTGTAATTGTTATTCCTATTTATATATGAAAGGAACGAATTCACTATACAATAATAGGGTATCACGGATTACCTCGTGCGAATTCGTACCCTCTAGAGCGAAGCGGAAGACTTTCGGCTTTGTGCTACAAACTCACGAACACCACGAACAATTAATCTGCAATTCTTTCTCATCGAATTGATATCACGTAGGACGAATATCAATTACAATTCCACGCCGCAAATCCAAGTCTCTTGATGGTTAGACTTAGAGAAAGTATTTTGGTGAGATGTAATTTCTAGAGAGAGGAAAAATATTGCACGTAGTATTTTCCCTTTGGTGGCTTGCCCTATTTATATTATTCCCACAAGAAACCTATTCCTTGTAGGATAGGTAAAGTCAATCCCTAATCCCGTTGGATTAGGATACTACTTACCAAACATAATATAACTAGGGCTCTATGAGCCTTTATGGGCGGATCCATTGAATCGGGCCACAAGCCCGTTTCCCAACATCTCTCACTCGCACATATGGGCTCACCTCTCTCACTACATAATATCATCAAAACCCGTTAAATACTATCTCTTCATATTGGAAGTGAGGCATGCGACCTGACGAGAAAGATAAAGGGTAGGAGCACTATACCAAATCACCATCTGACCAGCATAGAACTTCCTTGTTAATAAAGACCTCGTCTATGCCCCAGACCGTATATATATATACACCAATTCAAGCATCCTTAATCCCTCGATTGCGGTGGTTAAACCTCAAGATGTTTATGTGCTCAAGATCAATCTTTTGAACCGTATGTTCAATATGATCACCCTGGCATTAAGACACAAAACAGAGATGTATACTATACTATCTTCCTTAGACCCTCATGCTAATCACCCTTGGTTAACTGCTTTCCCAGCGATGCTCCGTGGGGCTGTATGTGCATAGCCCATTGGTCGGCATGCCAAAGTAGCAACATTAACATCTAAGTTCATAACATAGTTCTAAGTCACATAGGGCATAAGTATGATCATAAAGTGATCACTAGAACTCACACAGTGATGAAGCAGGGATCATTCAATCACTTTCTATGGTCGTTCATAGTCACATACAGTATGATGTGTATGCTGCGGCGAAACTCCCACACAAATTAGGCATGTCATACTCTAACGACGTACGAATCTTAGTCTAGTCGCCCTTTTGGCGTCTAACCTGAGTCCTCAAAAGCAGTCACTCTCCTAGTGCCTCTTTTAAGATCTCACATTCGGACTTTTCTTGGGACATGTTAGGTCGACCCATGAGAAAAATAGGTCACATCTTAGCCATGTGCCAAGGCGATATATCATAATGTCATTTGCGCACCCCCCTTTGTAGGTGCCAAAGACTAATATCTCAACTTGCTCGCCCGCATAGCGACAAGGTGAATTACCCGTGTGAGAGGGCCAATTCAATGTCCATGACATCTTTTTAACCAAAATGTATGCTATGCAATTTTATGAAACATCCAATTAACAAATAATAGGAGTGAAATAAAACTACAATGTATTCAATCGATAACGAAAATAACAATGTCAACAAAAGTGTTCTCAGAAATGATAAATCACATCCTACGAAGCCCTAAACCCAACATGTGATCTTGAAAGATCTCTCTAGCTAGAGGTTTTATCATAGGATCAGCCAACATGCTTCTAGTAGGAACATATTCTAGAACAACTTTTCTTTCTGCAACCATGTCTCTAGTGAAATGATACTTGATCTCAATGTGTTTCGTCCTCCCATGGTACTTGGGATCCTTAGCATATCCCAAAGCTGTGATGCTATCACAACCAATGACTACAGGACGATCCACATTAGGTGTAACATCAAGATGTTGAAGAAACCTCCTCAACCATTTAGCTTCTTGAACCGCAGACGAGCAAGCTATGTATTCTGACTCCATTGTGGATAGGGAGGTACTTTCCTGTCGTTTGCTACTTTAAGAGATAGCTCCACCACCAAGGAGGAAAGTGTAACCTGAAGTAGATTTGCGCTCATCTACATCTCCCGCCCAATCTGCGTCAGTGAAACCTCTCAAGCTCAAATCCCCACCTTGATAACAAAGGGCTAAATTTGTGGTTCCTACCAAATAACGTAGAACTCTTTTCACCGCTACCCAGTGTGCGGGTCCAGGATTACTTTGAAATCGACTCAACATCCCAACTGCAAAACATAGGTCAGGCCAAGTACACACCATATCATACATCAGGCTCCCTACCGCATTTGCATATGGAGTTGTAGCCATCCTCTTCTTTTCTTCTTCATTTTTCGGGCATTGGGTTGTACTAAGGACACATCCTTTTTCCATTGGAGTGACAACGGGTTTTGAGTTAGTCATGCCGAATCGTTCTATAAATTTCTTAATGTAAGTCTCTTGAGACAAACCAAGAAACCTTTTAGAGCGATCCCTAATGACTTTTACTCCAAGCACATAATTTGCTTCACCCAAGTCTTTCATATCGAAATGAGCAGACAACCACTCTTTAGTGGCATTTATCATCTCCATGTCATTTCCAACAAGTAGGATATCATTAACATATAATGATAAGATCAAGATCTTTTTCTTGGATCGTTTAACGTACACACAATGGTCCTCCTCAATCATCACAAAGTCAATTGAGGTTATCGCTTGGTGAAAACAAATATACCATTGTCTAGATGACTGTTCGAGACCATAGATGGAACGTTTGAGTCGACACACTTTGCGCTCTTGTCCCTTGACTTCAAAACCCTCTGGTTGAGTCATATAGATCTCTTCATCTAGTTCTCCATTAAGAAATGCAGTTTTAACATCCATCTGAAAAAGTTCTAGATCCATGTGCGCTACTATTGCTAGAATGAGACGAACGGAGGAAAATCTCACCACAGGGAAAAATGTTTCCTCATAGTCTAAACCCTCTCTTTGGGTATAGCCTTTTGTCACCAAACGTGCCTTATACTTGTCAATTGATCCATCTACCTTTCGCTTGATTTTGAAAACCCATTTATTTCCAATAGTCTTGCGACCATGCGAGAGATCAACTAACTCCCAAACTTGATTCTTCTTCATAGAGGAAATTTCTCCTTCCATTGCAGTTATCCATTCATTATTAGTAGGTAAAGAAAGAGCTTCTTTGAACGAATTAGGCTCACTAGAATCAGAATCAGCACATAAGAAAGATTTCCCTTCGATCGCGAATCGACTACGAGGTATATTCCCATGTTTACTTCTTCGTTCTAGTACAGGACTCCCACTAGAATCCATACTCCCACTAGGATGGAGATCTTCTTGACTCTCATTGGTGACCATAGGCTCAACCTCATGTTGTACCATGGGATCAGGTTGAGACAATTCCCCACCTTCGCCAAGAGATGTCAAATGTTCTTCTTCCATTTCAAAAAGTTCAAAGTCTTTTCTAACTTCACCTATTTGAGAGAAATCATTCTCAATGAAATCAATATCGCGCGACTCTATTTCAGTCATTCCTACTTCAGGTTTTCCACCATACATAACATAGCCTTTCGAGGTATTCGAATACCTAATGAAAACACATTTGTTTCCTCTTGGGCCTAGTTTTCCAAACTTATTGGATGTACTATGGACATAACCTGCACAACCCCAAGGGTGAAGATGCCCCAAGTTAGGCTTCTCACCTTTCAACAATTCATATGGGGTTGTAGAAACTAACTTAGAAGGCACTCGATTAAGTATATATGCGGTAGTCATTAGCGCATCCCCCCAAAACGAAATGGGGAGATTGGCCTGTGCCATCATCGACCTCACCATCTCTAACAATGTACGATTCCTTCTTTCTGCAACACCATTTTGTTGCGGAGTACCAGGAATTGTTAATTGCCTTTTTATTCCCTTTTTATCACACAATTCTTTAAATTGATCAGATAGATACTCGCGGCCCCGGTCTGTTCTAAAAGTTTTTAGGCTTTTATCCTTTTGATTCTCAACCTCGGCTAGGAAACGCTCAAAACAAGCAAGAGCTTCATAGCGGTGAGAAATAAGGTAAACATAACCATAGCACGTATAATCATCAATAAAAGTAAGAAAATAGGAGGCACCATGTCGTGCCTTAACATTCATAGGTCCGCAAATATCTGAATGGACTAACTCCAACGATTGTGTGGCCCTTTTTGCCTTACCAAAAGGCTTTCGGCAAGCTTTTCCTGCCAAACAAGGTTCACAAATAGGTAGGTTGACTTTAGTGAGAGACCCCAATAGACCTTCTCTAGCCAATCTAGTCATCCTATCTTTTCCAATATGTCCAAGTCTAGCATGCCATAACTCATGATTAGAATCATCATAAGCCACATAAGAAGAAGAATTAATAGAGGAAAAAGAATCCAACAAATCCAATTTAAAGAAATTATCTGACAAAAAACCATGTCCCAAAACCTCATCATCAAAACAAATATCCATGTGGCTACCACTAAAATTAAAAGAATATCCCAATTCTAGCAATTGTACTACAGATAATAGATTATGTCGAATTCCAAGCGCATAAAGCACTTCATCAAGAATCAAAATGCATCCGTTCCACAAAAGAAGTTGATATGAACCAACCCCTTCGACTTCTACAGTCGAACTGTTTCCCATGAAAATACTTCTTGTACTAGCAGGAACCTTTCGATAATCTACAAATCCTTCTCGATCTCTCGTCACATGTTTTGTGGAGCCTAAGTCTACAATCCACACATGGAGAGAGTTAGATAATAAAACATGAGAGAAAACACAAATTTGCAGAGATTTAGGATTTAGAGATACCTTCTTGGGCTTAGGACAAGTCCGAGCAAAATGACCCAAGGTACCGCAGTTGAAGCACTTTTGCTTAGCCATATTCTTTTTGCCTCTACGGCGCTTTGCGATCTTGCCACAATTAGGTCCCAGATTTTGAGCTTGCTTTCCTTTAACTTGTTTCTTTCGCTATCCATTTTTCTTGCACGAACCCTCAAGGGAAACAAGAGCAAGGTCATGAGTCACACCACCCATTGCGCGACTCGCATCATGGCGCTCGGCTTCAAGCTCAACATGATAACACACATCCGCAAAAGTCTGAATAGAGTCTGTATGAGTCAGAATCTGCCTCAAATTACTCCAAGAATCAGGCAACGAACGAATCACCGCTTGAACTTGTTGTTCATCAGATAAGATACTACCAGTAGCCTTAAGCTCACGAATCATACCCGACATCTGACGAAGTTGATCGGGGATGGATCGTTTTTGGTCAATCTTATAGCTTTCAAACTTATAAGTTAGGGTTCTTAACCCTGTAGCGGAGGTGTTCCTAAAAGCAGTCCTTATCTGGTCCCACATATCCTTAGCAGTTGGGCAAGTTTTAAAATGCCCAATAGGAGCATTATGCATGCTACTCAACATGGTAAAGCGTGCACATCGATCTTTCTTTACCCACGACTGGTAATTCTGCACGTTAAGACGATGTTGGGCTATGGTAGAATTACCCATTTCTGGTTCAGTCATCACAGTATCAAGGTTCTCAAGAACCTCCTCCTCGTTTAGCAAGTAAGGGATTTTCCTTTGCCAAATACTATAGTTTTTGCCATCCAATTTCTCACCCTTGTTCAAGTCAGCAATTACACTCTTTGAAGCCATTTCACTACAATATGGTTGCAAACATAGACATTTTTAGCATACTTTTTGATTCAATTTTGTTCCAAAAATTAATTAAGAATATTATAACATTATACAAATAAGGAGGGAAAATCTGCGAGGCTCGTAATCACAACCAAAGTATGCACAATGTAAAAATATTCACAAATTAATACTTTGAACAAAAGAAATATGACAGAACAAATCTATCTAGGTACACAACATGTACAAAAATATTTTCACTACTGAAAATAATATTATTGGGTCTCGTGTAGTCCCAATATTAATTTTAGAGCCCAAAACAACAATTTTATATGCCAAATATGACTTAAAATTAGAAAAAAAAAAATAATAAAAATTCTTAAAAAATTTTAAAATTTACAAAACAGTACCAAACACTAATATATAACCCCTGGAATCATATTTATGCCACTGAAAATTTATTTCATATTTTTAATAATTTTAAAACAATTTTTAAGGTACTAAAAATGGAAAAACACCTATTTGCAGGCATAATTTCAGAAAACAGAGAGCATCATTGGACTCAGAAGGCCCAAAAACGTTAAGACTCGCCGGAGGTGAGAACGAACGGCAGCTGGAAACCACCGCACGCACCACCACTCTCCGCCGCGAGAGTGGGCGTCGTCTGTAAGCACTGTTCATCATCTTCAACCTCCAGATTCGCGAACGTGTTTCGCGAGCCGACTTTTCGAGGCCATAGAACGCTCAATTTAAGTCCAAATTAGGCATATAATATGTCGTTGGAAAGCTCTCGCGGAGTAGAACAATTATACATCATAAAATCACAGTTTTACAAATTATAACTTGTTCAAAAATGCATGCAAAGTTTCGGAAAAACCATGTTTCAACAAAACTAGGGTTTGCAATATCTTGAGTTTTACCCAACGAAATTCGATGAAAATTTAATATGTTGTTCCCCTCAGCATAAGCTACGTGTACATATAAAATTTTCCCAAAACAAACAACTTTTTGATAACGAAATCGACAAACCCAGTTGGTCCGTTTTTAGGCAAACAATTTAAACAAACCCAAAACAAAAAACATGCGATTTATGGCATAACAATACGAGCAACAAGCATAACGGCTCTGATACCAATGAAGGGAACGAATTCACTATATAATAATAGGGTATCACGGATTACCTCGTGCGAATTCGTACCCTAGAGCGAAGCGGAAGACTTTCGGCTTGTGCTACAAACTCACGAACACCACGAAAAATTAATCTGCAATTCTTTCTCGTCGAATTGATATCACGTAGGACGAATATCAATTACAATTCCATGCCGCAAATCCAAGTCTCTCGATGGTTAGACTTAGAGAAAGTATTTTGGTGAGATGTAATTTCTAGAGAGAGGAAAAATATTGCACGTAGTATTTTCCCTTTGGTGGCTTGCCCTATTTATATTATTCCCACAATAAACCTATTCCTTGTAGGATAGGTAAAGTCAATCCCTAATCCCGTTGGATTAGGATACTACTTACCAAACATAATATAACTAGGACTCTATGAGCCTTTATGGGCGGATCCATTGAATCGGGCCACAAGCCCGTTTCCCAACAATATAGATTTAGTTGAAGTCATCACAATGACTCTAGTGTATAGTGGCTAAAAGGGTTGCATACCGTTCAGTGTAGCAACAATCCTAGAATCAAGCTTTGTAATAGAATAGATTACACTCAGTGTTAGTTTAGTGCTCATCAGCAGACCTTGAGGTCTTGAAGCTCCAGCGTGTCAAGAAGGCTAATGATGTGGAATTTGGAAGTCCAGTTCAGATCTAAAGATATTTGTCAACTAGATTTTATTTCTAACATATCTAGTTGATCAAACTAAGATGACTTCCCAATCACACTTCTCAAAGGATCACATGAGTGAATTAAATGTGATTACTCATTTAGTGTATCTGACAGATTTTCAGGAAAGTACAACAGGTCTGTACCTTTGCCGTTTTCGACAAAAAAAGACCTTCGAGTACCTGTAACTCTGTACCGCTATCTACAACAAGTGTCAAATGACTTCAGGACTCAGCCATTTATCCATTGGACAACAGATTTAAGCACCGAATGCATTTAATGCATTTAACGTTGGATCTCCACGAAGATCTAAATCCAACGGTCAAATAGATCTCCCTGAGTATATATCCAACACTTGAAGATTGAAAGTACATCTCTTGCCAACATTACCGCATGAACATTCCGCCATTACTCTACCAACCTTCAAGAGCATTCAAAAGATTAAAGACTAAACTAACACTTCAACAAATTCGAAGAAAAAGCTGAAATCATACACTACTAGTCTTTATTGCTCTTCTGAGTTTGTCTTTTCTATTCTATTCAAAGCACACACGAGAGTGAATATATCTTGTTGATTATTCCTCTCAACCATAAACACTCGGTCAAAAATATTTTTGTACGCAATCCATTAGTGATCTTTGTAATTATTTTAGTGAATAAAATAGTGTACATTTCAAATTCAAGGTTGACCACTTTGGTAGTGGACGTAGTACTCTTTATAGTGTGAATCACTTCAAATACTTGTGTTCATCTATTGTCTTAATTACTTATTTATTTCTTACTCTTGATCTGTCCAAGCATAGAAATTCATAGAAGACTGCTGATATTGTTCTTACAACTTTAGCAGACCTTTACTATTGTTTTTTTCCTTCGCAATTCCGCTGCCCCATCTTAGTCAATAAGTTGGTTGAACTTTGTTCAAGGAAAAGAAACTTGTTATAAATTTTAATTTGTCACTAGGCTATTCAACCACCCTCCCTTCTAGCCTAACGTGAGCCCTTCAAGACTAACAGTAGTTGTCAGGACGAGTAATGGTCTTCACAAAAGGGTTATACTCTGGTCCAAGACCTTCAAGAAAATATAAGATCATGTCCCTATTGTTAACAGATTCTCCAACAACAGTAAGATTATCAACAATCGATTTCATGATTTGCAGGTAATCTTGCATAGATCAACCATCTTTCTTGGTGGTCTAAAGCTGCGCACGAAGCTCTATGATACGTGAAGAGACAAAGGAAGCATAAGTTTCTTTAAGAGCAAACCACATCTGATCAACAGAAGATTTTTTAATCAGATTAGAGGATACCTCTTCAGTCACTGAAGCAAAAATCCACATCTGATCAACAGAAGATTTTTTAATCAGATTAGAGGATACCTCTTCAATCACTGAAGCAAAAATCCAATTCTTGAGGAGGCCATTGAGGTGAGTCCAAGCGACAAATTCTAGATTGAGCGTAGAAAATCCTGGCAAATATTACACTGGCTGTGGAACAAGACCATGAACAAAGGTTTGTAGTCCATAAATGGCAAACAGACTCTCAAGTTGTTCCTTCCAAACAAGGTAGTTTTCTTGATTGACACAGATCGAAATACTCACTGTAATTGCCATAGACAAATAATTCGTCATAGCAGCGAGTGCTCCATCCATTGTTGAAAAATGAACTAGTGCAACTTCTTCTTGTCCTACTTTATCAGAGGACGATGACATTCTCTCTAGGTCTGAAACCCTTTGTTCTGATACCATAGAAAACTAAAGAACAAGGATCACTACAAGAAAAAGTACTATTTGTGACCCCCTTTATTTGGGAGGGCCAAAAACCGTCCCAAATATTATTTTTTGGGAAGGCAGAATTTACGGTGCCAAATACTTGGTATTTGGCACACTTTTACCCTAGCCCTGCCAAATACTTGGTATTTGGCACACTTCTACCCTAGTCCTGCCAAATGATAACCTTTTTTAGGACCCTTTGGTGTTTAACCGTCCCAAATGTTTCCACCAAATAATTTCGATTTCAAAGAGAGAATGGAATGAAACTGACACAATCTCAATCATTGTGACACTTCGTTCTACATTAAGTAGAGAGAGAAAGAAGTTACAAAAACTGTACAATCTATTTTTATATTCTATCAAATGGATGCAATGGGACACGTGGAAGAACAAAATAAATAGACTAACTAACTCATGGTACAATCTATTTTTATATACTATCAAATGGATATATATATATATATATATATATATATATATATATACATTAAATCAAACTATTTTCCTAGTTGCACTTCATTGGATTTTAATGGGAATATGTGTACATAAAATGGAATTAAAAAATTAAAAGTTTTACCAACACTTTATTTTACTGTTTGTTTTGAGAAATGCAAAATTAAGTGTTCTGTAACGCTAACATTACGTGGCATGCTTATGCATAGTGCATCATGATCAATAGCAGCACACTATATAATGTCAAAACTTAAATAGTGAGGTCTACTTTGTATCTACATTGAACTACTTTGGTATTATAACGTCCCGCTATTGGTTGTAGTGCACTACGTAGGCATGCTACGTATGATCCAAAACCATTGAATATTTTCTCGTCAGGATTGACCAATGGAATTGAGTTATATATTTAAGTTATTTTGCTAGTTACGACTCTACAAATAATTACTTGTTTAGGAAACTATAGTCTTCCGTTGAAAACGACTTGCATAAAAATGATCTCAAATAAAACAAAAATTATTTCGAAAAGTCACCATTGATATTTTGAGAAGTAAAGGGAGGAGGTAAAGCTGCTTTGTGAGAGGTGGTAGCTCAGCTAGGGTTAAACTTAATTAACGCCTTCTTGCAGCAGTTTCTCTTTGTGAGTTGAAGAAGATAGCAGCAACAGGAAGGCCAAGCTCATTCTTGGCAGAGAAATCTCGAGTACTGAAATGATTGACGGAGGAAGGATACGCTATCGTTTGTTGTCTCCTTTGCTGCTTGAAGAGTACGAAAACAAACCTATGTATGCCTATGCAAGGCCTCGGGATCTCGTAGCTCGTCACTTCGGTTCCTGTCATCACATTAATAGCAGTCAATATTACTCTCTCTCTCTCTCTCTCTCTCTCTCTCTCTCTCTCTCTCTCTCACACATACACACACACACACATAAATTGTTCTACATGTTAACTCTTAAACACACACACACACACACATATATATAAACACACACACACACACACACACACACACACACACACACACACACACACACACATATATATATATATATATAAGAATTTTTAGGAAGAAAGTTGTTAGAAAGGATTTACCAAATGTTGCATCTGTAGTGCCCGGAATGTCTGTCACTATCCTAAGAGGTAAACAGTAGCAACAAATTGTCAGCTCTAAATCTTCATCTCTACTCCTATTATGATTTTTTATTGGATAATAAATATATATATATATATATATATACACACACACACACACATATATATATATATTAAATCGAACTATTTTACCTGTTTTTGACAAAGCCTAATCCACTATCGTGTTTATAGTTGTTATTCTTCTTAATTAATTAGATTTATATTGGATAGGTTCATTTAGTAAACCAGTCTTCTGTAACTGGCGTTGTCACAAGAATTAATCCTTTCATATAGAGTGGGAAAGATTAACTACTCCATTGTTGTTACAACATTTCTTCACTAGAAAATATTCACTGTTCTTACATCACGTCTTCATTTGATATGGTGGTCTAGAGCTAATAGACAGCCTACGTTAGACGTTAGGTGAAGTGGAAGCTTTTTGGGCTCAAATCATTTTTGATTTTGTGTGAATGAAAAATTATAATACAAACGTTTTACGAATTAACTAGTGTGAATTTGTACCGTAAGGCAAAGCGGTAGACTTTAGTCTTGCGTTACGAACACACGCATAGCACAAACAATTTGATCTGCAATTCCTTCTTGTTGGATTGATATGATGCGCAAATTTTCTCTCCCATCGAATTAGGACATTACTAACTAATAATATACAATTAGGACTCAACGAGCCCATTTGGACATAAATTAGGAATCTGGTCATAAGCTCGTTTTTCAACATATCCCACTCGCACATATGCATGGGCTCACCTCTCTGACTACGTTGCATCATCAAAATCCATTAAACACTTATCTCTTTATACATGCATGCCCTTGCTGAGAAAGATAAAGGGTAGGAGCGTTATACCAAATCACCATTTTTTCATCATAGAACTTAGTAAAAAAACTCATCTATGCCCTAGGCCGTATAGCTAGAGCTATCAAAATGGGCCGATGGAGCGGGCCAGCCCCTCAAAAAAAAATGGTAGAAAATTGCTGGCCGGTACGCTTTAGAAAGTTTTTATTCTCTCCAGTCCACCCTTTTTGTTTAAACTGGAAAAAGGCACTTTGAGAATTTTCTTCCTAAAATGCCCCCGTCTCTTTCATCCAAACCAACTATGGCTTCCTGTAAAGCATTCTCTAACTTTTTGATAATCTTTGTAGCATTTTAACTTTGATTTGTAGCTAAGATATTGGTCTGTTAAAATATATTCTAAACTCTAAATTATTAAAAAAAAAAATTGTGCTAATCAGTGTGCGAACTAATTTTTTCGTTAAAAAATGTGAATACGTACATAGACTTTTCCATCGATGGCAGACCATTCTATTTGTTGGAACTGATTTTTCTTAATTTTTTTCATTGTGTAATCAAAAGTAATTCAAATATTACAAAAGGATTATACCATTGGCTCGATCTCTTTTTTGTTTTGTTTTATCTTTAGTTTTATCTTTAGTTGGCTTCGATTTCATATATTAATGGTTTATACTTTGTATTGTCAACTGAACAAAGCCTTACCAATTGACTCTAAACTAGTGGCATCCCGATGCCCAATTGTTGCATCCCAATGCAACAATTGTTGCATCTCAAATTAAATCCTAATGCCCAATTCTTGCATCCCGATACCCAAATTAATCTAAGAAAGTGGCACTGCATCCCGATGCCCAATTGTTGCATCCCGATGCCCAATTGTTTGCATCTCAAATTGAATCACGATGTCCAATTCTTGCATCCCGATGCCAAATTAATTTGAGAAAGTGGCACTGCATCCTGATGCCCAATTTGTTGCATCCCGATGCCTGATACACGTGTGTTTTGGTTTCATTAAGGGTATCATAGTCTTTTCGCCCCAAAAGTGTCTTTTTTGGTTTTAAAAAAAGTATGGTGGACTGGAGCGATTACAAATGTTGAAAAAGGGACCAGCCTGTAATTCACCAAAAAAAATGGTGAATTGAACAACTATGGCTTCCCTCAAGCAAGGCCCATATTAAATTAACAAGGGAAAAATTCGAGACAGTCTAATGGATTTTCAACCTCTTTACTACCGTATAATATTATCAAATCGCTTAAGAATGCACTATTCAGGGGTATGATGCATCTCAATTTCAAATTGATGCATCATCTGATATCAAACGATGCATCGCCTTATCAATAATGCATCGCGATGCATTAAAAGTGGACTTTAGCGGTTTGATAATATTATCGTTAACTAAAGTAGTTAAAATCCACCAAAGTGTACCAGCCCGCAATTTTCCCCAATTAACAAACCAACTATAACAAAATAGGTATGTCGTCATCTTAGACTTGTACCTGAGTCCTCGACCATGAAGTGATCATCGCACCAACCGGCTACAATCTAACCCTAATTAACAATCTAAGATCCTTTTTCTAACTTGCTCCAAATATACAATGCTATAAAATTTGATTTTAAATATTAGGGCACCAAAATACTTGCAAGTTTCTTAAACAAAAGAGGGCAAACTATCGATTAGATGCGGATGCGGATGCAGGTGCATATGCGGTGACGAACGCAAGGGATAGGATGACCACTCAGAGGATTTTGATCTTGTGAAAGAGACTACTCAGCCAGTAGCATAGTAGAGTGAGTAATTTAGCTAGAGTAGCTAGTAGCTGAAGAGTTAAGCCCAGCGTTTCCCTTGTGGCAGAGGGAGTTGGTCCAAGTCCAGGGTATTGCTGATAGTAACTTGGAATGTCCAATCGATGTGTTTATTTCTCTCTTACTAGGTTCTGATGGAAATCACTTTAGGCTATGTTTAGCTACTCAATGTCAAGCTTTAGAATTGGAATTGGATGAACAATTTGAGCTCCATGGAATTCAAATTGTTCTTTCAATTCCAATTCCAAGTTCTGAAATTAAGCATCCAAACATAGCAATAATGTTTGACCGATTCCACAAAATCGAATAAACTTGAACAAAAATGTGTTTGGTCCAAACTCGAAGGATGGATCATGAAAGATTTAGAAAGGAAGTGAGGGTTGTAAGGCATACCAGTGCAGGTGCTCCCTTAAATATGGATCACTAGGGCTAGGAACATCTGGATCAGTCATGACTTGTATAATTAAAAATAATAGATTACGAGAAGTAAAATAATGGAACATTTTGATGACTCTGTATAGATTAAAAAATGACCGAAATAGTTAAAATCCACCAAAGTGTACCAGCCCGCAATTTTCCCCAATTAACAAACCATGCAACTATAACAAAATAGGTATGTCGTCATCCTAGACTTGTACCTGAGTCCTCGACCATGAAGTGATCATCGCACCAACCGGCTACAATCTAACCCTAATTAACAATCTAAGATCCTTTTTGTAACTTGCTCTAAATATACAATGCTATAAAATTTGATTTTAAATATTAGGGCACCAAAATACTTGCAAGTTTCTTAAACAAAAGAGGGCAAACTATTGATTAGATGCGGATGCGGATGCAGGTGCATATGCGGTGACGAACGCAAGGGATAGGATAACCACTCAGAGGATTTTGATCTTGTGAAAGAGACTACTCAGCCAGTAGCATAGTAGAGTGAGTAATTTAGCTAGAGTAGCTAGTAGCTGAAGAGTTAAGCCCAGCGTTACCCTTGTGGCAGTAGGGAGTTGGTCCAAGTCCAGGGTATTGCTGATAGTAACTTGGAATGTCCAATCGATGTGTTTATTTCTCTCTTACTAGGTTCTGATGGAAATCACTTTAGGCTATGTTTAGCTACTCAATGTCAAGCTTTAGAATTGGAATTGGATGAACAATTTGAGCTTCATGGAATTCAAATTGTTCTTTTAATTCCAATTCCAAGTTCTGAAATTAAGCATCCAAACATAGCAATAATGTTTGACCGATTCCACAAAATCGAATAAACTTGAACAAAAATGTGTTTGGTCCAAACTCGAAGGATGGATCATGAAAGATTTAGAAAGGAAGTGAGGGTTGTAAGGCATACCAGTGCAGGTGCTCCCTTAAATATGGATCACTAGGGCCAGGAACATCTGGATCAGTCATGACCTGTATAATTAAAAATAATAGATTACGAGAAGTAAAATAATGGAACATTTTGATGACTGTATAGATTAAAAAATGACCGAAATATATAAATTATCAGTATATATTATCAAAGTAAAATATATAAACTGCTGGAGATTGAATTTTTGAGGTCAGCATGGAGGGAGGTGTAGATATCAAAAGGTTGAGTCTCGAGATAGTGAAGCTTGCTTGATTCGTGGCTTTGGAAATGAAAGCTTCATTGAGAGGTTTCTTGTAGGATAATGCCGAGGAAAACCATAATTCTAAGCAGTTGCACTTGTTGAAGAATCTGCAATTTTTGAGGAATTTAAGGAAATTGCATTCAACCAAGGATGAAGTCTTGTGAAGTTCTAATTAATCATACCAATTATATGAACAATTTCAAATTTTGAATTGGGCATGTCTATTTTTCAGGAAAGTTTCAAGATCATAAGACTAGTAACATGAAAGGAAACGCAAACCATAGGTGAAAAGTGATTGGATTTATCGATGATGAACGTTGTGAAAATGGTAAAGGTGCGTGATTGTAATTCCTAACAACTCGTAGTTCTATTGTGTAATTTGGTTGAATATGATATGAGGTCCTCTTTGGAGGTTTGATTGGGATGTGTCAGGCCTGCAACCAGGATGGCCACAAAAGAAACACAGTGAAGCTGGAACAGCACAAATTACCTACAAACACATAAAAGAATAGAAGCAGCATGGAAGTTTAAAGATCAACCAGAGCTAGGAATTGAAGAACTGTTCCGTAAACAAAGAGCCTGAGACTTGAATGGTAGAATGACAATCAGTACCCTGATGGTACAAAACATAATTGCGTAGAGAATTGGGGGCTCTTAATTTCTTTCTTTTTCATCTTTGAGAAAAGGTAGCACCTTTCTTTCTTTGGAATGGCTCAGCATGGCAGCACTTCTTTGTTCAATTTACTTGCCCAGTAGAAATGACTTCATTCAGCTTGTAATTCTCTATGATGCACTTGTCAAAGAATTTGCAATTGCCAGAGGAATTAATTGAAGGAAATGGGAATTCTACAAAGAATAAATCCAAGCAAATGCATTTGTATAGCCTTTAAGATCTGAACTTGCTAGAGTTACAATTGCAAGTCCCCTCACAAACAGTAGTTTTAAAAATGCAAATCAGCCCCGTTTAGATGCAAAAATGACCAAAATATATAAATTATCAGTATATATTATCAAACTAAAATGGAAATGAAATATATTGGGATGTAATAAATATATACGATCGAAGATCAACTACCAGGGTATAAAAATCTCTCATGTCACCTCCATGAAGCTCAACCCTTGGCTTACTAGTCAATTCAGAAGGGTAGACCTCAACACCATTGAGTATTTCTTTGTTTTTGTATTTAACCAACATTCTTATGGTTGGGTTGAATGAGTCAATGACATCTCCAATTACTCTCCCAAGAACTAGGGTATCTTCCATTCTTTCCCTTGAGGAGAGACGGACAGAGAAAGAAAGAGAGAGAGAGAGATCAGAAAACCTAAAGAAGGGTAGAGAGAGAGATGTCAGAAAACCTAGAGAAGTGTTTCTTAGTGGACTTCAAAGAAAAATCTGCCTATATTATTGTTGTGCAAGCACTCCGCGACTTGCTACAGACATAGTATGCTACATGATGAGTCATGATCAGTAGGAAGGAGACAAAGGAGACAAAAATGACTTGCATTCTTTCTTTTCAAAATCACTTTTATATTAGTACTATTTTTATGTCGACAGAAAATGTGTGCTAAAAAATCTTAGTAATAGCAGCCGCATATTGTCGACATAGAGTTGTGTGGATAACATTAATTTTTATGTACATAACATTACTTTTTAAGTTACATTATTAACACTCTGATTGGCGAGAGGTTGTTTTTTTCCTTTGTATGGCTCACACTCTCTCCAGATTGCCCTCTCTTAGGTAGCCTTTTTAGTGACTTGAACTGTGACATATAGTGGTTACTATAATAACAAATGTTAAGATCCTTAACTAATACGTTAAAAACAACGTGTCAAATCAATTCTCTTAAACTTAAGTCTCGTACCTCAAGTTAAGCACACCTAATCCCATACTTAAGGATGGCCCCACTCAAAAACATAACAAAGAATTATCTTGTTCAAGCAAAATAATTCAATACTTGAAGCGTCTTAGTTGAAAATTGGAGTACTAACAACATAACTTTACTCTTTTTATACATATACTTTGCATATGATACATTAGGTACTTGTACCATGCATACTTACATAGATGGAATGCTTGTACATTATAATGACATAATGTAGTGTGTGTATATGGATGAGAATTGGAACCTCTCCCGTTGTTAATTTCTCCAATTTGTATCTGGTTGTGGTTTACAGCTCACCGCAAGTTAATGAAGTCAGTTCAATGACAAATTGATAATATGTTTTGTTCATAACTACATTCTTTTGGACTATTATATATATATATATATATATATAATTTAATATGCATATTAAGTTATAGCAAACTATAGCGAATTTCGTGGAAAAGAAAATGAAAATCACTTATTAATGTTTGGTTTACACAAATTAATGTGATGAAAACAAATCCGTGGTCGTTGGTTGGTTTCATTAGCTAGGTTGTTTGGTTTGGAACTTTTAGGGATGGAGATGGAATTAACTAATACTACTTCTTCTGTCTTAAAACAAGTCACTTATTAATTTTATACCGAGTTTTAAAAAAGTGCTTGATTTTATAAATTCTTTCTTTAATACTCTGAAAATATTTCTTAACAGTATCAAATAAGTTAATATTTAATAGTTTATCATCTCATAATTAATAAACATATTATGAAGCATTTACTTAAAAAAAATCCAAAAAAACAGGTATAGTTATTTTAAGGAGTCATTTGGTAGCTAGGATTAATAAGCTATCCAAATAAACTCCGTGTCCCCTTGCTAATAACACCAAGGGAGAGGATGGTATTATGAGCGTCCTCACTAAAAAAATACGTGACTAACATTTTTAATCTCAAAACTACCTCCAATATATAAATGAGGATTAATAACGACGGTGTTAATAACACTGAGTTTAGTAATAATATGTATCCCTACCCAACTACCAAACAAGTCCAAATATCATTTTTTTAAAACACACTTATATTTGATATAGTGAAAGGAATAAAGAGCATATCACGTTAGATATCTGGTCATCTACGCTTCGATGTCCCAGTAGATGGGGGGCATTTGATTGGATGTAACTAACTCATAACACAGTTGTCGTTTCCCAACTCTTTGTCGCCGAAGAATAAGGTTTATTGCCGACGTTTATTCCATGGGCAGCTCTAAGTAGGAGAAAAATGAATTTTTTTTTAAAAAGAAATCTATCGTCGACGTTCATTCTAGTAGTGTTTATTGTCGACGTTCTAACGGTTGCTTCAGCCAAAAGAAGTTTTTTTCAAAATTGAAATTAATAAAATTGAATAGTTACAAAGGTAATTGTATAACTTTGCATCTCAAAAGGTTAAAATAGCACATTTTAAATAAATAAAAAAGTTGAATAGTTACAAAGCTAATTGAATTACTTTGCATCTCAAAAGATTAGAAGAGAAAATTTTAAATAAATAAAAAAGTTGAATTGTTACAAAGCTAATTGAATTAGGCCTTAATTTTTTTTATTCATGCACTCATGCTTTAGTCTCAATTTAGGTAGAGCCGCCCTATTCTTTTGGAGAAGTTATTTCATGAGACGGTCATACTATGTTACAAAGGTATTTTATGTAAGGAGTCAACTTTTCATACTTAAAAGTCAAAATTTAACATGTTATAATTATGATTAAAGAAATAAAATCTCATTCATTAAGAATTACATTAATTACTAACACTGTGGATCGCAACTTTTACAAAACCAATAAGTTTATAATGTAAATCTTTGATTACAATTAAATGAGATCAATTCAAGAAGTTCGAAAGTAAACACTTTAATGGGAAAGTGGAGAGTAAAACCTAGAAGCGCATCAAGCAGTGGCGAATCCACATTAGCGCCAAGGGTGGCCATGGCTCCCCCTAGGCTTTGAGTAATATGTAATTTACCCCTTTTAAAATATAATTATCGGCTGCTTCTTCGTCAAGTACTGAGACTGAGTCCTCCAATGAAAAAGAATCATGAGCTGCTTCTTCGTCTGATGATGATGACCCCTCACCTACAAACACTTTGCCCTTAGTATATATACTCCATTTCCCTCAGCCAATACTCCTACAGCTACCCTCCAACGCCCACCACCACTGCCACCGCCACCGCCACCGCCCCCGCCGGCAATAAGCACCACCACCGCCAACGACAACCTCCGTTGACCACCACCACCGGCTACAACCTCCATCGGCCACCATCGCCGCCAGCGACAACCTCTGGCAGTCACCATCACTGCCAACGGCCACCACCATCGTCCAAGGCTTTAGTTGAAAAGATTTTTTTGTAATGTTTGTTTTATTTTATAATTTTATGTTACTGGTCAAATGAGCTTTAGTATTGGTCGTGGTATATATATATATATATATATATATATATATATATGTGTGTGTGTGTGTGTGTGTGTGCATGTATTTTGTAAAAAATTACACAAAAAATATTGAACGTATTGTACCGTACAATACTTTAATGCATGAAGTGTTATGTGAGACACTGCCTTCAAGCAATTTTTGAATATATTTCTCTCATATCATTTTTTTATTGTAAATGGTGACCAAGTTTATTGGATAAATTTGGATAATACTCATTTATTAATTGATGGAATTAGATATTATTCAATTATACTCATTGATGCTTAATGGGTGTAATTGAATAATACTTAAAATTACTTATTAACTTTATTGAGTAGTTAATAGTTTTATCTAAACTTAGCCGGTACTACACATTGTCACCCTACTTGTGAGACAGGCTGATATTCAACAGAATACTTGCAGATCCATCATCTAGGTAAATAATTGGATTAATAAACCATACCTTCTAGCTTCACTTCGACAAAAGGGCTAGTGATGGCTCCATTCCCTTCCTACACCAAGTTGTTGTTTGTTTATTTGGTGTTTTTTTTTAATATGTCGTAAGAGCTGAATATTGAATGACCGATCTTAATTGATTAAGAGAAAATACTTTGATCTTGAATGTTGAATAATTTAGTTTTAATATATCTGAATGCTTGTATTTTCTTGTTTTTTAAAACATGCAAGAAAATTTTCAAATTACTGGTTGCTTAATACTTATAAGTAACAGTTCAACAAATGAAAAGCTATTGTAAAATTATACATTTGGATCATTTAAACGTAATTCATTATATCTTTCTCCTTCGTAGCAAAAAAAGGTAAAATATTATATTTAAAAATTAATGCAACTAATGGTATAAGGGCATATATAACGATAAAATTCTAATTATGAGTTAAGAGTATAGTTAAAATCGTACGTTTTGGTCAAAACGTAGAAACAAAATGGAGTTTATTTGCAAAAATTGTGTTTCAATGTTGTGCCAGAAAAAACTCAGTTGCATTTTAAAACACTGAAATTCTAAGCTTTTTCCCAAAACACAGATTTTAAAACACTGCAAGTTGCGTTTTAAAAAATATACATTTTGAAAACGTTGCAATAAATGGGCTCGAAAAGTATCGTAGTGATATAAAATCATGAGACACGTTACTTTTTCTTTCTCGCAATTAAGAATGGTATTTCAGACAATTTGATTAAAAATAAAGTTTTAAAATATGAAAAGAGGTATTCATTTTGTCACAAAATAAGTGTTCGCTATCCCATTTTAAGATATCCTAAAATAAGTACACTTTCTATTATGTAAATTTTTTGTAATATATTTATTAATTGTGAGATAAAAAAAAAAAGTGAGAGTTTCATTAATTTGACCTGATGGTATTAAAAAATTTGTTTTAAAATAAAACTGCTGACACTTGTTTTAGAAAGAAAGAAATATTATTTTTCTCATTATTATATAATAATGAAATAAAAGTGATAAGGGTGAAACCAAACAAAGCCTTTTACTCCATATATTCGGAAATAAATGGTGTGAAATCGACCAAAAATCAAAGTTCGCGCCCTTGATGACCACGGGGCATACTTATTAGAACATTGGCGAGTCTTATTTACCTTTCTGTAGTTCGTACTTACAGTATGAATTTGTATATCAATATTTAATCTTGATGTACAATATATATTAACGTTTCTGATTGGTGAACAACTAACGACTAATTAAATATAAATGTGTACGTGTGAGAGAGAAATAATTAATTATATTCACCAATTAGAGACGCTAATATTGTACACAAATTTAAGTATTAATATACAAATATGGATTTCCTTTACTGTACCTGTACCTAGCCTAGGTACACGTGAAATACGAAATTCTAGAAGGCATACATTGCCAAAGCAGCCTCCTAGACCATGGCAAAATGCATAACATGTTTTATTTTAACCATTTCAAAAATCACTTCCTTCTTTTAATTAAAGAGTTTACTTTTAACTTTTTTAAACAATTTTATTAAAGTTTTATCGATAATTTACATAAATTTATTTGTTTTACAAAATCATAAAAGTTGTAATTCATAATATTTTCAATATAATTTTTAGTGAATAAAATTTTAATTTAAAAAACATAATTAAAGTACGCTAAATTTATATTTGATTTGGTCACATATTAATTTTTTAAAATAAAAAATACACTTTTTGATCGAAAGAAAGGGAGTATAAAAGTTTCAAACCAGTTGCACTTTATTGGATTTTAATGGGAATATGTGTACATAAAATAGAATTAAAAAATTAAAAGTTTTACCAACACTTTATTTTACTATGAAAATTGAAATAATTTCTCCGTGATATATATATGTTACTGTTTGTTTTGAGAAATGTATAATTAATGGTTTCGTAACAATAACATTATTTGGCATGCTTATGCGTAGTGCATCACGATCAATAGCAGCACATCATATTAATGTCAAAGTGACTTAAATAGTGAGGTCTACTTTGTATCTACTTTGAACCACTTTTGTATTATAACGTCCCACTATTGGTCGCAGTGCACTACATAGGCATGCTATGTATGATCCAAAATCATTGAATATTTTCTCGTCAAGAATGACCAATGGAATTGAGTTATATATTCAAGTTATTTTGCTAGTTACGGCTCTACAAATAATTACCTGTTTAGGAAACTATAGTCTTCCATTGAAAATGACTTGCATAAAAATGATCTCCAATAAAATAAAAATTATTTCGAAAAGTCACCTTTGATATTTTGAGAAGTAAAGGGAGGAGGCGAAGCTGCTTTGTAGGAGGTGGTAGCTCAGCTAGGGTTAAACTTAATTAACGCCTTCTTGCAGCAGTTTCTCTTTGTGAATTGAAGAAGATAGCAGCAACAGGAAGGCCAAGCTCATTCTTAGCAGCGAAATCTCGAGTACTGAAACGATCGACGGAGGAAGGATACGTTATCGTTTGTTGTCTCCTTTGCTGCTTGAAGAGTACAAAAACAAACCTATGTATGCCTATACAAGGCCTCGGGATCTCGTAGCTCGTCACCTCCGATCCTGTCATCGCAATAGCAGTCAGTACTACTCTCTCTCACACACACACACACACACAAATAGTTCTACATAAAGCGTGATCATGTTTTGAATTTTTTTGGTCAATTCAATTCTACATGTTAACTCTTAAACACACGCACACACACACACACACACATATATACATATACATATATATATATATATATATATATATAAGAATTTTTAGCAAGAAAGTTGGAAGAAAGGACTTACCAAATGTTGCATCTGTAGTGCCCGGAATGTCTGTCACCATCCTAGAAGGTAAACAGTAGCAACCAATTGTTAGCTTTAATTCTTCATCTCCAGTCCTATTATGATTTTTGATTGGATAATGGGTGTATATATATATATATATATATATATATATATATATATAAATCGAATTGTTTTACCTATTTTTGACAAAGCCTAATCCGCTAATCGTGCTTATAGTTGTTGTTATTCTTCTTAATTAATTAGATTTATATTGGATAGGTTCATTTAGTAAACCAGTCTTCTGTAACTAGCGTGGTCACAAAAATTAATCCTTCCATATAAATTGGCAAAGATCAACTACTCCATTGTTGTTACAACGTTTCTTCATTAGAAGATATTCATTGTTCTTACATCATGTCTTCATTTGATATGGTGGTCTAGGGCTAATAGACAGGCTACATTAGGAGTTAGGTGAAGTGGAAGCTTTTTGGGCTCAAATCATTGTTGATTTTGTGTGAAATGACGAATTATAATACAAAGGTTTTACGGATTATCTAGTGTAAATTCGTATCCTAGAGTGAAGCGGTAGACCTTAGTCTTGCGTTACGTACAAACACACGCACACCACGAACAATTTGATCTACAATTCTTGTTGGATTGATATCATGTAGCACCAATATCAATTATAATTCTACGCTGCAAATCCAAGAATATCGATGGTAGACTTGGACAGTATTTTTGTGAGATGCAATTATTTTAGATAGAGAAATTTTGTTGCGCATATTTTCTCTCCCATCGAATTAGGACATTACTAACTAATAATATAAAATTAGGACTCAACGGGCCCATTTGGACAAACATTAGGAAGCGGGTCATAAGCTCGTTTTTCAACATCTCCCACTTGCACACATGCATGGGCTCACCTCTCTAACTACCTTGCATCATCAAAATCCATTAAACACTTGTCTCTTTATACAGGCATGCCCTTGCTGAGAAAGATAAAGGGTAGGAGCGTCATACCAAATCACCGTCTGACTAGTATAGAACTTAGTAAAAAACTCGTCTATGCCCCAGACTGTTTAGCTAGAGCTATCAAAATGGGTCGACGGAGCAGGCAAGCCTGTTAAAAAAAATAGTGAATTGAACAACTATGGCTTCCCTCAAGCAAGGCCCATATTAAATTAACAAGGGAAAATTTTGAGTCGGTCTACTTTGGTGGATTTTCAACTGCTTTACTATCCTATAATATTATCAAATCGCTTAAGAAGGTACTATTCAGGGGTATGATGCATCGTGGTTTCAAATTGATGCATCGCGATGACAAATGCGTGTATCGTGTGATATCAAACGATGCATCGCCTTATCAATGATGCATCGCGATGCATTAAAAGTGAATTTTAGCGGTTTGATAATATTATCGTTGACTAAAGTAGTTGAAAATCCACCAAAGTGTACCGGTCCGCAATTTGTCCAATTAACAAACCAACTACCCCCTACATCCCTTAATTATTGTCTTACTTTCCTTTTTGATCCGTCCCTAAATAATTGTCTTGTTTGAAACTTTTCCTTTTAGAACATCTATTTTACCATTTTAGCCTTACTTTTTCTTCCTACTTTAATTATGGGCCACATGCACATGGGCATTAAAGGAAACTAAACTCTATACCAATATCAATAATCAAGTCAATTATTTTTTCTTAATCCGTGTGCCGAGTCAAACAAGACAATAATTTAGGGACGGAGAGAGTATAACAAAATAGGTATGTCGTCATCCTAGCCTTGAACCTGAGGCCTCGACCATGAAGTGAATCATCACACCTACAGGCTACAATCTAACCCTAATTAACACTCTAAGATCCTTTTTCTAACTTGCTCCATATATACAATGCTATAAAATTTTGATTTTAAATATTAGGGCACCAAATACATACAAGTTTCTCAAACAAAAGAGGGCAAAGTATTGATTAGATGCAAACGCGAACGCATGTGCATATGCGGAGGCGAATGCAAGGGATGGGATGACCACTCCGAGGATTTTGATCTTATGAAAGATGATGCTCAGCTAGTAGCATACTAGAGTGAGTAATTTAGCTAGAGTAGCCGGTAGCTGAAGAGTCAAAACTCAGCGTTACCCTTGTGACAGTAGGGAGTTGGTCCAAGTCCAGGGTATTGATGATAGTAACCTGGAACGTCCAATCGATGTGTTTATTTCTCTCTTTTACTAGGTTCTAATTGAAATCACTTTAGGCTATGCTTGGCTACTCAATGTCAAGCTTTAGAATTGGAATTGGATGAACAATTTGAGCTCCACGGAATTCAAATTGTTTTTTCAATTCCAATTCTAAGATCTGAAATTAAATATCCAAACATAGTCATAATGTTTGACCGGTTCCCCAAAATCGAATATACTAGAACAAAAATGTGTTTGGTCCAAACTCAGAAGGATGGATCATGAAAGATTTAGAAAGGAAGTGAGGGTTGTTAGGGCATACCAGTGCAGGTGCTCCCTTAAATATGGATCACTAGGGCCAGGAACATCTGGATCAGTCATGACCTGTATAATTAAAAATAGTAGATTACAAGAAGTAAAATAATGTAACATTTTGATGAATTAGTATAGATGCAAAAATGACCAAAATATATAAATTATCGGTATATATTATCAAAGTAAAATATATAAACTGCTGGAAATTGAATTTTTGAGGTCAGCATGGAGGGAGGTGTAGATATCAATAGGTCGAGTCTCGAGATAGTGAAGCTTGCTTGATTCGTGGCTTTGGAAACATGAAAGCTTCATTGAGAGGCTTCTTGTAGGATAATGCCGAGGAAAACCATAGTTCTAAGCAGTTGCACTTGTCGAAGAATCTGCAATTTTTGAGGAATTTAAGGAAATTGCATTCAATCAAGGATGAAGTCTTGTGAAGTTCTAATCATACCAATTATATGAACAATTTCAAATTTTGAATTGGGCATGTCTATTTTTCAGGAAAGTTTCAAGATTATAAGACTAGTAACATGAAAGGAAACGCAAACCACTTGGTGAAAAGTGAATGGATTTATCGATGATGAACGTTGTGAAAATGGTAAAGCTGCATGATTGTAATCCTAACAACTCGTAGTTCTATTGTGTAATCTGGTTGAATATGATTTGAGGTCTCTTTGGAGGTTTGATTGGGATGTGTCAGGCCTGCAACCAGGATAGCCACAAAAGAAACACAGTGAACCTGGAACAGCTCAAATTACCTACAAACACATAAAACAATAGAAGCAGCATGGCAGTTTAAAGATCAACAAGAGTTAGGAATGAAAGAACTGTTCCGTAAACAAAGAGCCTGAGACTTGAGCGGTAGAATGACAATCAGTACCCTGATGGTACAAAACATAATTGCGTAGAGAATTGGGGGCTCTTTCTTTCTTTTTCATCTTTAAGAAAAGGTAGCACATTTCTTTCTTTGGAATGGCTTGGCATGGCAGCACTTCTTTGTTCAACTTACTTGCCCAGTAGAAATGACTTCATTCAGCTTGTAATTCTCGATGATGCACTTGTCAAAGAATTTGCAATTTCAAGAGGAATTAATTGAAGGAAATGGGAATTCTACAAAGAATAAATCTAAGCAAATGCATTTGTATAGCCTTTCAGATCTGAACTTGCTAGAGTTACAATTGCAAGTCCCCTCACAAACAGTAATTTTTAAAATGCAAATCAGCCCCCGTTTAGATGCAAAAATGACCAAAATATATAAATTATCAGTATATATTATCAAAGTTAAATGGAAATGAAATATATTGGGATGTAATATATATATACGATCGAAGATCAACTACCAGGGTGTAAAAATCTCTCATGTCACCTCCATGAAGCTCAACCCTTGGCTTACTAGTCAGTTCAGAAGGGTAGAGCTCAACACCATTGAGTATTTCTTTGCTTTTGTATTTAACCAACATTCTTATGGTTGGGTTGAATGGGTCAATGACATCTCCAATTACTCTCCCAAGAACTAGGGTATCTTCCATTCTTTCCCTTGAGGAGAGACAGACAGAGAAAGAAAGAGAGAGAGAGATATCAGAAAACCTAAAGAAGGGTAGAGAGAGAGATAATCAGAAAACCTAAAGAAGGGTAGAGAGAGAGAGAGAGAGAGAGATATCAGAAAACCTAATGAACGGTAGAGAGAGAGAGATATCAGAAAACCTAAAGAAGGGTTTCTATTATGCTACATGATGAGTCATGAGCTGGAATTTAATTTTTGGAGTGTCAAAAAGGAGACAAAGAAAAGAAGCTCACTTCACCTCAGAACTTTCCATTTTTCTCTCAATTAAGAAACACTTTTATATTACAACTAATTACATGTCGACAAAAAATGTGTACTAAAAAATCTTAGTAATAGCAGCCGCAGATTGTCTTGACACTCCAATAGAGAGGTGTGTCTATACTTTTTGTGTACATAACATTATTTTTTTTAGGTTAAATTATTAACACTCTAATTTTAGTACACGCAACAATGTTAAGACCCTTGATCAAAACACCGTCAAATTATCCCGAATTAATTTTATATTGGATTAATTTCATCTCGAAATAAATATTTCGAATTAATTTTATACTGGATTTTAAAAAATGCTTGATTTTATAACATTTTCCTTTAATGCTCTGAAAATATTTCTATGTCGACCAAAAATGTGTACTAAAAAATCTTAGTAATAGCAGCCGTAGATTGTCTTGACACTCCAATAGAAAATTGTGTGAAAATTGGAGTACAAACAAAGTAACTCTACTCTTTTTATACATTTACTTTGCATATGAATCATAAAAAAAAAATTGGGGTTGGGGGGTGGGGCACAGGACGCCACTCAAAAAAAAAAAATTTGGCTTACAAAACTGTGATTTTTGGAGAGTGACTCTACTCAATTTTTTTTTTTTTTAAGTCAAACACAACAGCAACAATGAGGTCGAGACTAGTGGTGAATTATGATTTTTTTCTAAGTTTTTTATGTGATAGTTAAATTTTATAACCTGCTAAAATATTTTTCTGGATTCACCATTACATATGATACATTAGGTACTTGTACGTGTACCATGCATGCTTACATGGATGGAATGCTTGTACATTATAATGACATAATATTGTGTGTATATGGAAGAAAATTGGAACCTCTCCCCTTGTTAATTTCTCCAATTTGTATCCGATTGTGGTTCACAGCGCACCGCGAGTTAATTTTTTTGGTCAAAGTACCGCAAGTTAATGAGGCTAGTTCAATGACAAATTGATAAAATATTTTGTTCATAACTACATTCTTTTATATATATATATATATATATATATAAAAGAATTTTAAAAAGTGCTTGATTTTATAACATTTTCCTTTAATGCTCTGAAAATATTTCTATGTCGACCAAAAATGTGTACTAAAAAATCTTAGTAATAGCAGCCGCAGATTGTCTTGACACTTCAATAGAAAATTGTGTGAAAATTGGAGTACAAACAAAGTAACTCTACTCTTTTTATACATATACTTTGCATATGAATCATAAAAAAAAAAATATTGGGTTTTGGGGGGATGGGGCGGCACAGGACGCCACTCAAAAAAAAAAAAAAAAGGCTTACAAAACTGTGATTTTTGGAGAGTGACTCTACTCAATATTTTTTTTCTTTTTAAGTCAAATACAACAGCAACAATGAGGTCGAGACTAGTGGTGAATTATGATTTTTTTTCTAAGTTTTTTATGTGACAGTTAAATTTTATAACCTGCTAAAATATTTTTCTGGATCTACCATTACATATGATACATTAGGTACTTGTACGTGTACCATGCATGCTTACATGGATGGAATGCTTGTACATTATAATGACATAATATAGCGTGTATATGGAAGAAAATTGGAACCTCTCCCCTTGTTAATTTCTCCAATTTGTATCCGATTGTGGTTTACAGCGCACCGCAAGTTAATTTTTTTGGTCAAAGTACCGCAAGTTAATGAGGCTAGTTTAATGACAAATTGATAAAATATTTTGTTCATAACTACATTCTTTTATATATATATATATATATATATATTTAAAATGCATATTAAGTTATAGCAAATTTCGTGGAAAAGAAAATGAAATTCATGGTTTATTAATGTGATGAAATCTCTACGTTTTTAAAGTGTTGTCTTATCTGACCCATTGTACGAATTTAAAAAAATGATTTAATTATTAATATTAATATAATATTATTTTTTTTAATACTCATATATATGTAACTTATAATTAAAATAAAAAAACAAAAACAAAATAATAAAGTGAAGTAATATTTAAAAAAAATTTAACCAAAACAGTTATGAAAATAATATTTATTCCTCCACAACTACCAAACAATTCTAAATGTGTTTAAAAAAAGAACGGTTATATTTGAAATAGTGAAAGGAACACAGCATATCACGTGGTGTTGACAGTCGTGTTGACAGGCCTTTGATTGGATGTAACAAAAGAATAATATTTATTGTCCACGTTCGTTCGTGGGCGGCTCTAATTAAAACACAATTGTGGCAATCGTTACTGCTCTCCATAATTTTAGGTCCCAATATAAAATTATATATATAAAAATAATTAAAAAATCATACTGTATATACATATAACTATATTTAATTTTTTTTATTTACATGTTCACTTCATTTTATTAAATCTTAGATTTTAAAAAAATATTCCTTCCATCTTTTAATTATTATTTTATTTAACTTGGTATACAAATTAAAAAAGATAAGTGATTTAATTATTAATATTGATATAATGTATAAAAAAAATTTAATATTCATGTGTATATGGTTCATAATTAAAGTAACAGAAAAAGTAGATGTAAAATGGTAAAAATAATATCCTAAAAATAAAAGTTTTCAAACAAAAAATTTATTTTGGAACGGATAAAAATAATAATAATAATAATAATTTAAGGACGAAGTGAGTACTAAATTTGTTTAGATTTATTATGCTTGAAAAAAGGAAACCGTTCTCTTTTTCAAGTTATCAATAGTTTAGATTTTTTTTATTTTTTTTATTTTTGGAATTCAAAGTATTGAAAAAAAATTTACAAACAGAAGCAAACACACCAACTAAAACACTTAATTTTATTAAAAAAACTAGATTCATTTTCAAATGAATAGATTACTTATAGGATATTATTGAAAATACATATAATGGTTGCTTCAGCAATAAGTTTTTTCAAAATTGAATGGTTACAAAGCTAATTGTATACCTTTGCATCTCAAAAGGCTTAAATAGCATATTTTAAATAAATAAAAAGGTTGAATAGTTACAAAGCTAATTGAATAATTTTACATCTCAAATGATTAGAAGAACACATTTTAAATAAATAAAAAAGTTGAATAGTTATAAATCTAATTGAATTATGCCTTAATTTTTTTATTCTTGCAATCATGTTTTATGTCTCAACTTAGGTAGAGCCACCCTATTCATTTAGAGAAGTTATTTCATGAGACGGTCATACTATGTTATAAAGATATTTTATTAAAAAAGTCAACTTTTTAGACTTAAAAGTCAAAATTTTACTCCATCCGTCTCTAAATTATTATCTTCTTTTCTTTTTTCGTCCGTCTCAAAATAATTATCTTGTTTGAAACTTTCTTTTTTAAGACATCACTTTTACCATTTTACCCTTACTTTTTCTTCCTAATTTAATTATGAGCCACATACATATAAATATTAAAAAAAATAACACATTATATTAATATTAATAATCAAGTCAATTATTTTTTTTTTAATTCGTATGCCAAACCAAATAAAACAATAATTTAAGAATGAAAGGAGTACATATTATAATTATGACCCTTGATTAAAACGCAACCAGGTCAAATCAATTCTCATAAACTTGAGTCTCACACCTCAAGTGAGGGTAAGGACCCAACTACTTCTGTCTTAAAATAAGTATCACTAATTAATTTTATATTGAGCTTTAAAAAAGTGCTTGATTTTATAACAGTTTAGTGTACTAAAAATCTTAGTAATAGCAGCCGCAGATTGTCTTGACACTCCAATAGAGAGTTGTGTGAAAATTGGAGCACTAACAACATAACTCTACTCTTTTTATACATATACTTTGCATATGAATCATAAACAAAATTTGGAGTGGGGGGTAGGGTGGGGACAAGGACCAGAGATGTTAAAAGGGCCGCAGTTCATAGGATTGGTCCGTTTAAATTAAAAAAAATAAGGTTAGGACTTAATATTTTTGACCCGTTTAAAATTAGGGTTTTTTAGGGCTTGCCCGTTTAACCCACGGCCCGTTTAGGCTAGCCCGCCAGGTTTCAGAGTTGGCCCGCTAGCCTGCGTAATATTAATTAGACAGTAAAAAGTTTAGGAGATACGTAAAACAACCACCATAAGAATAAAACTAACAACATTTTAATACAAAGTCAAACACATTTATCATTTGCACTACAGGTCTTCTTTGTGTACTTGTGAATAAATATTGAAATATAAACAAAAATTTTGGAAAGAACTGCTAATTAGAGCTATTACATTGTTTATTTTGAGAAAAATAAGTTGAAAATTATAACACATCGATGTAAAAAAATGTCTAGTTTATATTTCTTTTGAAAAATATAAGAAACTATCAAAGTTATCAATGATTTATCGATTCATTATTTTAAAATATTGTTATATTATATTTTTAATTGTGGCCCGATAGTGACCCGTTTAGCCCGAAACCCGCTAGGGTTAGGGTTAGGTCTGCAATATTAGTGGCCCGAAAAAATTGGACCGTTTAACTTGTGGCCCGTTAGGGCCACAACCCATTAAGGCTGACTCGAAACCGCTAGAACTAGTCCGTTTAACATCTCAAGGACCCCACTAAAAAAAAATTAGCTTATAAAACTGTCATTTTTGACTAGTGGCTCCACTTAAAAAAAAATAATTTAAGTCACGTACAGCGGCAACAATGATGTCAAAACTAGTGGTAAATTTTGATTTCTAATTTTTTATGTAAGAGTTAAATTTTGTGATCTTACTGAAATATTTTTCTGGATCCACCGTTACATATGATACATTTGGTACTTGTACGTGTACCATGCATGCTTACATGGATGGAATGCTTGTACATTATAATGACATAATATAGTGTGTATATGGAAGAAAATTGGAACCTCTCCCCTTGTTAATTTCTCCAATTTGTATCCTGTTGTTGTTTATAGCGCACCGCAAGTTAATTTTTTTTGGTCAATGTACCACAAGTTAATGAGCCCAGTTCAATGACAAATTGATAAAATATTTTGTTCATAACTACATTCTTTTGTATATATTAAAATGCATATTAAGTTACATCAAACTATAGTGAAATTCGTGGAAAAGAAAATGAAAATCATGGTTTACACATCATTGTGATGAAAACCAATCCGTAGTATTTTGTTAATAACACTGAGTTTAATAATACTCTCTACGTCTTTAAATTATTATTTTGATTTGTCACGAGGATTAAGAAAAAATAGTTAATAATATAGGTATAGTGTGTTGTTTCTTTTAATGTATATATACATGTGATCTATAATTAAAATAAGAATAAAAAGTCAGGGTAAAATAGTAAAATGATATTCTAACAAATTTTAAATAAAATAATTATTTAGGAACGGACAAAAAAAAGGCAATAATTTAGAGACGGATGAAGTACTTCCTCCGTCCTTAAATTATTGTCTTCCTCTTTTTTTGTCCATCCCAAAATAATTATCTTGTTTGAAAACTTTTTTTTAGGACATTATTTTTACCATTTTACCTTTACTTTTTTTTCTACTTATAGGTCACATACACATGAATATTAAAAAAATTACATATTATATTAATATTAATAATTAAATTAATTATTTTTTTAATCTAAATACTGAATCAAACAAAATAATAATAAAAAAATAATATTTATTCTGACTAACTACCACAAAAATCTAGATATGTTTTAAAAAAGCTCGCACGCACGGTTATACTATTTGATACGTTGAAAGGAACACTAATAGAGAGCATATCACGTGGTGTAGACAGTACTCAGTAGTGGACAGGCCTTTGATTGGATGTAACCGAAGAATAATGCTTAAAGCTATATGTATTAAGTTAGAAGAAAGACATATTATTTGTAAAAGGGTAAAATTATCGTTCTCACAATTACTCAGTTTATAAAAATAATATTTATAAATGGTAATTCAAACATATTTATAAAAAAAAATTAATATTTTAAAAATACTGCATTATAAAAAATTTACGTTTTGAAAATGGTGTCTAATTAAAAGACAAATGTGGCAATTACCTTGCACTTTCCATAATTTTAGGTCCTAATATAAAATTATAATTTATACTCTCTACGTGCCTAAATTATTATTTTTCTTTTTTTTTATTCGTTCAAAAGTAATTGTATTTTTTGAAAATTTTCTTTTTAGGACAACACTTTTATCAATTTATTTTTACTTTTTGCAAAAGCGTATTGAATTAATAAAATACTCCCTCCCTCCATTCCACAAAAAAAAATCAATATTTAAAAAGTCTAATAATTAAGGAATATATAAGAAGTATTGGAGTTGGTCATAATTACACAAATGTTTGAGCATAGTCAAGATGTTTATAGCATTTGTGAGGGTAAAGGTAGAACATTTATGAAAATTATAGGCATAATTTTTTAAGTGAACTCTTTATGTAGAACATTTTAAAATAAAATAGTGAACTCTTTACTTGGAACAGATGGAGTAAGTAATAAAAAGTAAATTTAGTACTAATTTTATCGGCAATGGCGGATTCAGTGTTTTCAAAAAAGGGTGGGCCAAAAAACTAATGAAAAAACAAACAAACAAAATAATTACGAGTACCATAGAAAGAATAAATACAAGCTCATCAATAGGTGTATTTAAACTTGGTTCAACCTCTTGCATATTTAAACTCAAGTTTCAAGAAGTGTGTGCATTTGTATATTGAGAAGGCTTGTTTGCAATTTGGGAATGAGGTTGAGATTTGCTTACGATTAATTTGGAAAGGTATGGATGGAGGTTGAGTTCGACGTTGGATTGGGGCCGATTGAAAAATAATTAAGAAATAGAGAGAAATAGGTTGAGTTTGAGGTTGGATTGAGGTAGTCCAAGTCAAAAAACTTCGAATATCTCAAATGGGTTTACAAAATGAGTTCTTCTCTAGTTACACTAGAGGATCACAAATACATCAAGAACAACTTGCTTCTTAAATCACCAAAACACCAACAAATTTATCACCAAACAAATTGGTGGATAGCAATACGACAAGAGAAGTGGGTTTAGAGAGACCAACTTATAGCAAAGAATTTTAGGCTTTTGGGACACAATACCAGCTAAAATGAGAGGCTATAAAGAGAGGAAAACACAGTCAAACAAGCACCGAACAGCTGCATGGACCTAACAGCCTTGCATCATTTACAATACAAATACACTGTTGTCATTTACTAAAGGGAATGAATTCAGTTTACAATATAGGGTATCACGAATTACTTCGTACGAATTCGTACCCTAGAGCGAAGCAGAAGACTTTCAGCTTGTGCTATGAACTCACGAACACCGCGAACAATTAATCTGTAATTCTTTCTCGTCGAATTGATATCACGTAGGATGAATATCAATTACAATTTCACGCTGCAAATCCAAGTTTCTTGATGGTTAGACTTAGAGTGAGTATATTGGTAAGATATAATTCTAGAGAGAGAGGAAAAATATCGCACAAAAGCCATTGCCTTTTGTGGTATTGTGTAGTATATTTTTCCGTTTGGTGGCTTGCCTTATTTATATTATTCTCACAAGAAACCTATTTATTGTAGGATAGATAAAGGCAATCCCAAATCCCGTTGGATTAGGATTCTACTTACCAATCATAATATAACTAGAACTCTATGAGCCTTTATGGGCGGATATGTCGAATCGGGCCACATGCCCATTTCCTAACATCTCCCACTCTCCCATATGGGCTCACCTCTCTCACTATATAACATAATAAAAACCCATTAAACACTATCTCTTCATACTAGAGTGAGGCGTGCGACCTGACGAGAAAGATAAAGGGTAGGAGCGCTATACCAAATCACCATCTAACCAGCATAGAACTTCCTTGTTAGTAAAGACCTCGTCTATGCCCAAGACCATATATATACACCAATTCAATCATCCTTAGTCCCTCGATCGCGGTGCTTAAACTTCAATATGTGTATGTGCTCAAGATCAATCTTTTGAACCGAATATTCAATATGATCGCCCGTGAATTAAGACAAAAAAACAGAGATGTATATTATATTATCTTCTTTAGACCCTCATGCTAATCACCCTTAGTTAACTGCTTTCCCAGCAATGCTCCATGGGGTTGTATGTACATAGCCCATTCATCGGTATGCCAAAGTAGCAACATCCACGTTCATAACATAGTTCTAAGTCACATAGGGCATAAGTATGATCATAAAAGTATGATGTGTATGCTGCGGCGGAACTCCCACACAAAGTAGGCATGTCATACTCTAACGCCATACGAATCTTAGTCTAGTCGCCCTTCTGGCATCTAACCTGAGTCCTCAAAAGTAGTCAATCTCCTAGTACCTCTTTTAAGATCTCACATTCAAACTTTTTTTAGGACATATTAGGTCAACCCATGCAAAAATAGGTCTCATCTTAGCCGTGTGCCAAGGCGATATGTCATAACGTCATTTGTGCACCCCCCCTTTGTAGGTGCCAAAGACTAATATCTCAACTTGCTCGCCCGCATGGCGACAAGGTGAATTACTTGTGTGAGAGGGCCAATTCAATGTCCATGACATCTGTTTAACCAAAATGTACGCTACACAATTTTATAAAACATCCAATTAACAAATAATAGGAGTGAAATAAAACTGCAATATATTCAATCGATAATAAAAATAACAATGTCAACAAAAGTGTTCTCAGAAATGACAAATCACATCCTACGAAGTCCGAGACCCAACATGTTATCTTGAAAGATCTCTCTAGCTAGAGGTTTTGTCATAGGATCAGTCAACATGCTTCTAGTTGGAACATATTTTAGAACAACTTTTCTTTCTACAACCATGTTTATAGTGAAATGCTACTTGATCTCAAAGTGTTTCATCCTCCCATGGTACTTGGGATCCTTAGCATATCCCAAAGCTGCCATGCTATCACAACCAATGACTACAGGACGATCCACATTAGGTGTAACATCAAGATATTGAAGAAACCTCCTCAACCATGCAACTTTTGAACCGCAGACGAACAAGCTATGTATTCTGACTCCATTGTGGATAGGGAGGCACTTCCCTGTCATTTGCTACTCCAAGAGATAGCTCTACCACCAAGGAGAAAAGTGTAACCTGAAGTAGATTTGCGCTTATCTACATATCCCGGCCAATCCGCGTTAGTGAAACCTCTCAAGCTCAAATTCTCACCTTGATAACAAAGGGCTAAATTTGTTGTTCCTACCAAATAACGTAGAACTCTTTTCACCGCTAACCAGTGTACGGGTCCAGGATAACTTTGGAATTGACTCAACATCCCAACTGCAAAACATAGGTCAGGCCAAGTACACACCATAGCATACATCAAGCTCCCTACCACATTTGCATATGGAGTTGTAGCCATCCTCTTCTTTTTTTTTTCATTCTTTGGGCATTGGGTTGTACTAAGGACACATTCCATTGGAATGACAACGGGTTTTAAGTTAGTCGTGTCGAATCGTTCTATAATTTTCTTAATGTAAGTCTCTTGAGACAAACCAAGAAACCTTTTAGAGTGATCCCTAACGACTTTTTCTCCAAGCATATAATTTGCTTCACCCAAGTCTTTCATATCGAAATGAGAAGAAAACCACTCTTTAGTAGTATTTATCATTTCCATGTCATTTCTAGCAAGTAGGATATCATCACCATTTAATGATAAGATCAAGATCTTTTTCTTGGATCGTTTAACATACATACAATGGTCCTCCTTAATCATCACAAAGTCAATTGAGGTTATCGTTTGGTGGAAACGAATATACCATTATCTAGATGACTGTTTAAGACCATAGATGGACATTTGAGTCGGCACACTTTGCGCTCTTATCCCTTGCCTTCAAAACCCTCTGGTTGAGTCATATAGATCCATTCATCTAGTTCTCCATTGAGAAATGCAGTTTTAACATCCATCTGAAAAAGTTCTAGATCCATGTGCGCTACTATCGCTAGGATGAGATGAACGGAGGAAAATCTCACCACTGAGGAAATGTTTCCACTTAGTCTAAACCATCTCTTTGGGTATAGCCTTTTGCCAAGAGACATTCCTTATTCTTGTCAATTGATCCATCTGCCTTTCGCTTGATTTTAAAAACCCATTTATTTCCAATAGTCCTGCGACCTTGCGGGAGATCAACTAACTCCAAACTTGATTCTTCTTCATAGAGAAAATTTTGTCTTCCATTGTAGTTATCCATTCATTATTAGTAGGTAAAGAAAGAGCTTCTTTGAACGAAGTAGGCTCACTAGAATCGGAATAAGCATATAAGAAAGATTCCCCTTCTATCGTGAATCGACGACGAAGTATATTCCCACGTTTATTTCTTCGTTCTAGTACAGGACTCCCACTAGAATCCATACTCCCACTAGGATGAAGATCTTCTTGACTCTCATTGATGACCATAGGCTCAACCTCATGTTGTACCATAGGATCAGGTTGAGGCAATTCCCCACCTTTTTCAAGAGACGTCAAATGTTCTTCTTCCATTTTAAAAAGTTCAAAGTTTTTTCTAACTTCACCTATCTGAGGGAAATCATTCTCAATGAAATCAATATCACGCAACTCTATTTCAGTCATTCCTACTTCAGGTTTTCCACCATACATAATATAGCCTTTCAAGGTATTCGAATATCTTATGAAAACACATTTGTTTCCTCTTGGGCCTAGTTTTCCAAACTTATTAGATGTACTATGGACATAACCTGCACAACCCCAAGGGTGAAGATGCCCCAAGTTAGGCTTCTCACCTTTCCACAATTCATAAGGGGTTGTAGAAACTGACTTAGAAGACACTCGATTAAGTATATATACGGCAGTCATTAACGCATCCCCCCAAAACGAAATTGGTAGATTGGCCTGTGCCATCATCGACCTAACCATCTCTAATAGTCTACGATTCCTTCTTTCTGCAACACCATTTTGTTACGGAGTACCACGAATTGTTAATTGCCTTTTTGTTCTTTTTTTCTCACATAATTCTTTAAATTGATCATATAGATATTCGCGGCCCTGGTCTGTTCAAAAAGTTTTTAGGCTTTTATCCTTTTGATTCTCAACTTCAGCTAAGAAACACTCAAAACAAATAAGAGCTTCGTAGCGGTGAGAAATAAGGTAAACATAACCATAGCGCGTATAATCATTTAAGGAAATAGGAGGCACCATGTCGTGCTTTAACATTCATAGGTCCGCAAATATCTGAATGGACTAACTCCAACGGTTATGTGACCCTTTTTGCTTTACCAAAAGGCTTTCGGCAAGCTTTTCCTGCCAAACAAGGTTCACAAATTGGTAGGTTGACTCTAGTGAGGGACCCCAATAGGCCTTTTCTAGCTAATCTAGTGATCATATCTTTTCCAATATGTCCAAGTCTAGCATGTCATAACTCAGGATTATATTCATCATAAGACACATAAGAAGAAGAATTAAAAGAATGTAAAAAATCCAATTTAAAGAAATTATCTGACAAAAAACCTTGTCCCAAAACCTCATCATCAAAACAAATATCCATGTCGTTACCACTAAAATTTAAAGAATATCCCAATTCTAGCAATTGTACTACAGATAATAGATTATGTCGAATTCCAGGCGCTTAAAGCACTTCATCAAGAATCAGAATGCATTCGTTCCGCAAAAGAAGTTGATATGAACCAACCCCTTTGACTTTCACAGTCGAACTGTTTCCCATGAAAATACTTCTTGTACCAGCTGGAACCTTTCGATAATCTACAAATCCTTCTCAATCCCTCGTCACATGTTTTGTGGAGCCTGAGTCTACAATCCACACAGGGAGAGAGTCAGATAATAAAACATGAGAATAACACAAATTTACGGAGATTAGGATTTAGATATACCTTTTTGGGCTCAGGATAAATCCGAGCAAAATGACCCAATGTACCGCAGTTGAAGCACTTTTGTTTAGCAATATTCTTTTTGCCTCTACGGCGCTTAGCGATATTGCCACCATTAGGTCCCAGATTTTGAGCTTGCTTAGCTTGTTTCTTTCGCTGCCCATTTTTCTTGCGCGAACACTCAAGGGAAACAAGAGTAAGGTCATGAGTCACACCACCCATTACGCGACTCGCATCATGGAGCTCGGCTTCAAGCTCAACATGATTCCTAAAAATAGCCCTTATCTGGTCCCACATATCCTTAGCAGTTGGGCAACTCTCAAACTGCCTAATAAGATCATTATGCATGCTACTCAACATAGTAAAGCGTGCACATCGATCTTTCTTTACCCACGATTTCGTAATTCTACATGTTAAGACGATGTTGGGCTAGGGTAGAATTACCCATCTCTGGATTAGTCATCACAATATCTAGGTTCTCAAAAACCTCCTGCTCGTTTAGCAAGTATGTGATCTTCCTAAACACTATAATTTGTGTCATTCAATTAATTTCTTACCTTTGTTCAAGTCATCGGTTACATTCTTTGAAGCTATTTCATTATTATGTGTCCAAAACTAGACATTTAAGCATACATTTCGATTCACTTTTGTTCCAAAAATTAATTATGAATATTATCACATTATACAAATAAGGAGAGAAAATCCACGAGGCTCGTAATCCCAACAAAAGTATGCATAATGTAAAAACATTCACAAATTAATACTTTGAACAAAGAGAAATAAGACAGAACAAATCTATCTAGGTACACAACATGTACTAAAATATTTTTGCTATTGAAAATAATATTATTGGGTCTCATGTAGTCCCAATATCAATTTTAGAGCCCAAACAACAATTTTATATACCAAATATGACTTAAAAAATAGAGAAAAAAACTAAAAATTCCCAAAAAAATTTAAAATTCATAAAACAGTACCCTAGTTCAATACATAGCCTTTGGGTTCATTAAATATCACTAGAAATTTATTTCGTATTTTTAATAATTTTTAAAACAATTTTTAAGTTACTAAAAATGCAAAAACACCTATTTTCGGGCATAATTTTAAAAAACAGAGAGCACCATTGAACTCAGAAGGCCCAAAAACATTAACACTCGCCGGAGGTGAGAACAAACGGCGGCCGAAAACCACTGAACACGTCACCACTACCCGCTGCGAGAGTGGGCGTGGTTGTCGGAACTGTTCATCGTCCCTAACCTCCATCCGAGAACATGCTTCGCAATGTCAACTTTCGAAGGCTCTAGAACGCTTAATTTGAATCCAAATTAAGTATATAATATGTCGTTGGAAAGCCCTCGCGGAGTAGAACAATTATTCATCATAAAATCACAGTTTTACAGATTATAACTTGTTCAAAAACTGATGCAAAGTTTCGAAAAAATCATATTTCAACAAAACTAGGGTTTGCAATATCTTGAGATTTACCCGACGAAATTCGATGAAAGTTTAATATGTTGTTCCCATCATCATAAGCTTTGTGTACATATAAAATTTTTCCAAAACAAACAAAGTTTTGATCATGAAATCGACAAACCCAGTTGGTCCGTTTTTAGGCAAACAAATTAAACAAACCCAAAACAAAAACATGTGATTCATGACATAACAATAAGAGCAACAAGCATAATGACTCTGATACTAATGAAGGGAACGAATTCACTATACAATAATAGGGTATCACGTTCGTACCCTAGAGCGAAGTGGAAGACTGAAAAGCTTGTGCTACGAACTCACGAACAATTAATCTGCAATTCTTTCTCGTCGGATTGATATCACGTAGGACGAATATCAATTACAATTTCACACCGCAAATCTAAGTCTCTCGATGGTTAGACTTAGGGCATATTTGTTAACCCAATTAAGAGGTTAATTAGAAAAAATTAAAGTGATATTAAAAATAAGATTGTTTGATAATGTAATATTATATCACTTAATAAATTAAGTACCTCTTAAAAATAGCCAAAATTTTAAGTCAAAAGAAGATGCCTTAATGTTTTAAACTCTACTTTTTCAGACAACAATTTTCAGAGCTTAATTTTCAGTTTTAACAAACAGGCCCTTAGAGTGAGTATTTTGGTGAGATATAATTCTAGAGAGAGGAAAAATATCGCACAAAAGCCATTGCCTTTTGTTGTATTGTGTAGTGTATTTTTTCCTTTGGTGGCTTGCCCTATTTATATTATTCCATAAGAAACCTATTTCTTGTAGAATAGGTAAAGTCAATCTCAAATCTCGTTGAATTAAAATACTACTTACCAATCATAATATAACTAAGCATCTATGAGCCTTTATGAACGGATACGTCGAATCGAGCCACAATCATGTCTCCATCATCTCTTGAGAACTATCGTAACTTTTTAGCTGCTAAACGTTGCGTGATTCTTGAAAATGCCTAGCATCATTTACAATATGCAAATACACTGTTGTCATTTACAATGGAAAAAGTAGTGTAAATCTATAATCATCCTTATTTATATCACTGTCACAATAGAGAGATAAGATATACAGTTTAAATAAAAAATAAATGAAAAAATCAGAATATTGATAATAGTTTTTTTTTACTTACCTCTGCGTCCACAATGACCAACTCCATACTTGTTGGGATTTTTAGTTGATTCTTAGCCGGGACTAACCATTTCCTTGCAAGCCGAATCTTGACAGTCCAGTCCGTTCTTTGTTTGTGAAGGTCGTGTAATAGGCTTGGTATGGAAGACATAATGAATTCAGTAAATGTTTTGTTATCGAAAATATCAAATAAAAAAATTGTAACTGATTTGTTTGAACCTTGCAGGAATATGATGACAATTCATAGACACTGTATATATAGATGATTCGAAACTCAAGGGTCAACATGCGAATTGTTTCAACTTCTAATACATGGCTAGATAAGAGATTTGAATTTTTATTTTTAGAAAGATGTTTTAGGTGAAAAATGGTTATTATTATTATTATTATATATGGAGAGAGAGAGAGAGAGAGAGAGAGAGAGAGAGAGAGAGAGAGAGAGAGAGAGAGAGAGAGAGACTTGAGGACTAATGCTTCGGCTATAAATGCCCCATAGGATGGAGAATTGGAGATACCATACCCTATTTATTTATATACAAAGTCCACTAGAGTCCTCCCAATACAGGCTCTAATTAATAGACAAAAGCCGTCTAATCACGTCAAGCCAAGGGTGCGCACAAACTTAGTCAAATGGATTGCTAAAACTATTTGGTTTATCATGCATGTCTCTTATTTAGATCATATTTTATTAACCCGTTTTTCATAAATACAAAATATGGCAAAATTTGGGCCGGTCTCTTTTAGATAATTTTTAATCGCTAAAGTCCACTGTAATTGTTTTCAATCGAAAAATGACATTTTTGTTGCGAAATTTCATCTATGCCCTTTAAATACACAGAACAGTGCACGCTAGGCATTACAAAATTAAAAAATTATACATCGCAACACAACACGATGCACATAAAAACACGAAACGGTAAACTGTGCATCGCAAAACAAAAAAACGATATATCGCAACACAAGACGATGCACAAATTTTGTGCATCGCAACACAAGGCGATGCCAAATTTTGTATATCACAACACAAGACAATGCACAAATCAACCAAAAAAAAAAAAAAAAAAAATGTTAAAGATATGGTCGTCTTTAACGAGGCACTCTTTTAAAAGCAAGTATGACCTTTGTTAATTAAGAATACCTCTCTTTGTGCACATCTTATCCACGCCAAATATTTCCCCTACACCGATGTACTTGATGCAAGACGTAGTCCCGGTGCTTGTGCTTGTTGATGCAAACGATGCCGCTGCGGCCGGCCATGTTACTTTGGCCGAATAATATGAAGATTTGTTTGGGTAGTTGGGCTTCTTCCTGGGTTGAATTGAAAATTTCCATAATTTGGGTTTGATTTGATTCAAAAAAAAGTGTTTGTGATTTTGAAGAAGTCCTCAAATGGTACGAACAGGAAGGAAAGAAGCGATGGAACCGAAATCTATGTCTTCAACCGACTTGAAGGAGTTTACAAGAGGGGGAGTCAAAGAAGTTGAGAGGATAATGATATAAATTGAGTTTTTTAGAAAGTAAAGGGGGGTGATTTAGAGAATGAATTGTAATTGACTATCCACATTCAAATTAAATGACGATGCACAAAATACACTTAAAAATATCATATATTGTTACGGTGGCAGTTTTAGAATAAATAGTCAATTTATTACTTAAAAGAAACTTAAGCGGTTGAAAATAAATATCGTCTCCTTTAGCAGTTAAATATTCTCTAATGAAAACTAGCCCGCAATTTTTCCAATAAAATAATTACCAAATATTGGAAGCCCAAAAAGAAATTTTCTAACTTTCGTCTAGTACTCCCTCCGTCCTTTCTTTTTTTGTCCATCTCAAAATAATTATCTTGTTTGAAAATTTTTTTTTTAGGATAACACTTTTACTACTTTACCCTTACTTTTTCTTCCTACTTTAATTATGAGTCACGTGTACATGGACATTAAAGGAAACTACTAACTATATCAATATTAATAATCAAGTCAATTGATTTTTTTTAATCCGTGTGTCGGATCAAACAGTACAATAATTTGAGGACGTATGGAGTATTTCATGAACATAAAATAATTACAAAATAATGGAAACCCAGATAGAAATTTTCCAGCATGATAGCTATTTCGAGTAGCCGGGAGATAATCCACACTAGTAACAAAGAAATATTAAGCACTTCAAATCACTTTTAAGACACCATTTTACAAAATATAAATCCTTCAACATATTTCAAAATATTTTTTATTCTAAACTGGAAAAACACAAACTGTTCATATCCAAAATTAAGTTTGATCTCTTCATCTTGTAAGTTCCCTTTTTCCATTCTCTTATATGTCATACAAATCCTCCTGGTAAAACAAAACAGGGAAAAGAATATCAAGCATCTCCATTTTTCTATAATTTTCACTTACATTCAAGCTTACATTTTCTTGTGTACCAGACCAAAGGCACCCAAAGAAGAAAAACCTAGATTCTGCTTGTGGTCAGCTACATAAACAACCTGACGCAATCCTGGCCAGGGCAATGCAACCCCTGCTCTCGACACCATAGGAACAGCGCAGGAAACGTCTGCAATAGGCAACAAACAGTTTGCCAAGAGAGTGCTCGTAGTTGCAGTGACAAAGCTTTCCCAATAATGAGGAGGAGGGAAGTTGTTAACCACATCAAGATTGATCTCGAAAAACTCTTCTTCTTCTTCTTCTTCTTTGTGCTCTTCTTCTTTCTGTTTCTCTTCTTCCATGCCTGTTGGACCCTGTTTGGATTCCATAAATTGTTCAGAACTTCTAACAGATATAGCCATGACGTAAATGTAGCTGCAAAACAAAAATAAAATAAAATGTGTGACTATGTGTGTGTGTGTATGTGTTCAGGCATGTGTCTATTTTATATTATGTATTAGGGGGTGTTTGGGAAGGTAGGTGAGTAGATCGCACTTCAACAAATCTACAACAATCAAAGAAGAAATTTTAGGGGTTCGTTTTTCAATGGTTTTGTTCAGTTTCAGCATCTCCAAGTTTCCTACTTTGCATATTGCTGATTTGCTGACATATCTTGCTTGTAGCCCTTTCTCTTCAAATGAGCATATAGTTTTTCACCCAATCTTCTCCCTTCTGAACTAAAATACACTTGTATAAAATAAATTCGTGTACATATTGGGAGCATACAGTTTTGCACCAATTTTCTCTCGGCGCACATTTAAATATTGAACTAAAATACACTCTTAACATGTTTTATTACAGCATAGCTGCAGTCCACATGATCACAACAAATTGTTTCTACAGTCATCCGAAAAATGAAGGCAGAATCGTCATTTCCAAGCCTATTGGGTTTCCCTTCTAATTATCATTGTCATACTATAACCCTCTTGAACATAATTTTCTAAGGCAGAAGTCAATCATTCCTTAGTTACATAAGCACACAAATCCAATGTGATCACAAGTACAATATGTACAGCACATTGTACAATACAAGATGTAGTAGTTACTATAAGTAGGAAAATTTGATGATGCTTGGAACTGGAAGAAGTGATTTCCTTGTTAAAGAAAACATGAAAATCCAAATATAGTTAGCAGAAATAGTCCACCTAAACCATCAACCAGAAAGTCAGTAAAGGTAGAGCTAACTACCTCAACAGAACACAAGATATTACAGAAACCAAAGAACACATGAGCGCAAAAAGTCAAAACCGAGACAAAAGATTAACATCCAATTCTGGAATTCTTTATACCCTTTCAAGTGAGTTCGAAAATTGTATGGCTTTGGTTGTAGCCAATTCAACAACCAATTGTGCAGAACAGTTCATTATTGAAAAAAAATCCTTACCGCCTTTTTTTTTTTATAAGATTATATTAATCATAGCGTCAAAGCAAGTGACGCATCCTTTATACATTAGATGTATACTCTACCCGAAAAACTCAAAGATTGAGCTAAAAATCAGTGACATGGGTATCCACAGACTCTGAACACCATAAATAAATAGTGCAGAGGATACTATTTTTCAATTGATCCATAGACCCTTCAATATTATCCACATGGATACCTTCTTTTCCTTTGAACTAAACTCAAAGGAGCCTAAATCATGAAACTGGATGTCTTATTGAAACAAACAGAATATGAAATGCTGGTTAATCGGCAGCAACAAACCAAACAAATTTTGATAAACTGTTTTCTGGCCAAATTAATCTTTAGATTGTGTGTAGGTAGCAACAATTGCACTAAAACAAAACATGACTGCTTCAAGTATAGCATGCTCACCTGCCTCAGCTCAATAATAAAAAGGGTAGGGCTCGAAGCAAGGTACAACTGTATCGCGTACCGTATAACTGCTCAAAACATGACTTGCTTTTGTAGACGCCACATCTGCATCTTCAAAAGCATTTCGCTAACAAAATCCTGATTATAAGGAAGCTCAAAGGTGGATGATCGATTTCTGTAGCCTATGCGAATAGTATTCCAATAATTAGATGTCAGGCTCTATCTGACAATCAACTACACTAAATGAAACAAAAGAAAAGCGTAGTATCTAAAAATGTTACAGCTCCATGTCAGGTTAAAGAATAAATCGAGTGAGAGTCAGTCATCAATTGAACATATCAGTGACAAGAATCCCCTGTAACATCTGATAACTGGGTTAGCATATGAAATTGATGAAATTAGTCTTTTCTGCCTAGAAAAGCGTTCCATTGTGATCTACAGATTTCCCTAATTGATACAAAGCAGAATTGAGTGGAGAACTTCAAATTCCAAATTAAATTTCCAATAACAGGATGTCCAACAACTATATAAAAAGATTCTTTCCTGCATCTGGGTATTGCAGGCCATAAGCAAGCAGAGGTTAGGAAATTTGTTGTGTATCTCTTTGGATCAAGTTCCTACTTCCAAGCTGTGTATTGCAAGAGACAAGCGTAAATTACATCCACTACACAAGACATTCTAAAGCGAGCAAACTAATGGCAAGTGGTTCGATTTCCTGGTGGAATCCTGGGGTATAATCAAGTGTTGAGTCATCCAGAGTAGGTATTCAAGGTGGGTGACTAGTTCACGTTATGTGCATCTCTTATGGGCTTCGGAAGCTTTCCCAGTTTTCGCTTAATCACCAAGCTTAACCTCTTACATAATGTGAGATTCTAATAGTTCTGAATGAAAATTCTTTCATAGCATGATTGTTTGATATGTAATCCACCTTTCCTTGTTCCTAATTATTACTGTAAATTTACTTCTTTCTGTTTTTCTTTTGTTTTCATTTTCATTTTCATTTTCTATTTATTATTATTAATTCTTCTGAAGGTAAGGAATTCTGGATCCTCGGGTGGGGTGGTTCAACAAGTTGCGTTGAAGTTTGCTCCATAAATCCAGAAAATCCCCTCTCCTAAGTGTCCGTCGAAGGAAGCATTCAATCAACTCGACAAGAGATTTGAACACTAAAATCCTTTCCTCTTGCTACTATAGAAAAATGCCAAAAGTATAATGCACCAGTACCATAGTTATAGTCCTCAAAATGCTTTATCATGTTCAGTCAAACTATTGGCTTTAATAGACTTTAATGTATAGATAGGAGGAGGGGGGGCAACATCCAGCAACTTTACCATTACCTAAATCGCTCACCAAAACAGAGCCTCACCAGCTGGATAGTACCGAATCCATGTCACAAAACTATATAGAAAGGAAAAAGCAACTATGGATACTTCCATCACCATTTTAAACAAAGACCTCTCAAAGGCAAATCTTGCATAATCTGCTCATAAAGGTAGGATTAATTCTAAGAGTGCTCTTAGAATGCTAATAACACAATACACAAAATGCAGTCAACGTAGCAATTGACGAAACAAGAGATAACCAAAACCGTTTCGGTACAAAGAAATCAAATTCGGATTATAACTAAAAACATAATACAAATATCATTTGATTTACGTATATACATTAAAATCTCTCACATTATCTCTCACCAATCCCTAATATACATGAAAAAACAAAACAAACTGCAAGAACTACAACAGCTAATTATCCAGTCTAGGCGTACACTAAAGCCATCCTGTAATTCATTCAAAACAGAACTAGCATAGCAAACAAGGTGTATATCAAGAAACAAGGATAAGCAATCAACCCGAAAAGCTCGTTCCCATTAGCTAAAACCCGAGCAGAAACCCACGTCGACCAAAGCACAAACACAGCCGCCAGGCACAGCCTTGCTGCCGCTGCTCCTGGCGGCACGAATAAAGAAACGGCCGAGAAAACCAAAATTGGCAAAAATGAGTAGCCAACAATGCTGAAACTCTTGTACAAATCCAAATTACAGTACTTGCCCTCCAACATGTTCAATAGGAAATATAACAAGGATGAGAAAACAACGATCCAGCCCAACACGACACTGAATTGGACCTTTCCCGACAGTAATTGGATTGTGCAGAAGGATATGTAGTAGAGAAACGGACCGGATAAGTCGGGTGGGTTGTGGTTAGACGGGTCGAATTTAATGGGGTTTAGGAGGGAGAGGGATTTGTGGTAGATTAAGGTCGGGTCTATTTCGAGTTCTTCGAGTAGGGACGGCTCGTGGGAAAAGAGGGTATCGGGGGTGGTGATGGTGGGGCCGCCGTAGAGAAAGGTGGAGGGGTGGGATAACTGGCCGGCGACGTCGAAGGAATTGAAGCCGGAGGGTTGAAACGGGACGGTGGGCGCACGCTGTTGTAGAGTGGTGGTGCGAGAGCCGCCGGGGGGAAAGATCACCGGCGGAATTTTGAATTCCTTCATACTGAGTTATGTGGAGAGATGAAATTGTGTTTGAATTTTGAAGTTGGTTGTTATATAGGATTGAGATAAAGGTTTGATTTCGCGGATTCGAGAAATTTATAGGGCCTTCCAGCGGCTCGTAATTCGTTGGTTGACGTGATTCTTGTGCTGCAATTACAGTTTTGGCCTTGAACCGACGGCTTTTATCATGGTTTGGCACACTTCCCAATCTTGTTTATTGGTTGTTGCACTTTTGGCCCCTAAGGTTTCCGTAATGCTTTATTGTTTATAACTGAGGTTGATCTAAAATTATTCAACAAACACCAATCAAAAACAGAGGGTTAATGACTTGAGATGGTAGCGTACTTCCAAAAAATTTACAGTATATATTGATCAGAGATAATTAGTTTCTGAATTTCAACTGAAGGGAACGAATTCACTATACAATTATAGAGTATCACGGATTACCTCGTGCGAATTCGTTCCCTAGAGCGAAGCGGAAGACTTTCGGCTTGTGCTACGAACTCACAAACACCACGAACAATTAATCTGCAATTCTTTCTCATCGAATTAATATCACGTAGGACGAATATCAATTACAATTCCACGCCGCAAATCCAAGTCTTTCGATGGTTAGACTTAGAGAGCATTTTGGTGAGATATAATTCTAGAGAGAGGGGAAAAATATCGCACAAAAGCCATTGCTTTTTGTTGTATGGTGTAGTGTATTTTTCCCTTTGGTGACTTGCCCTATTTATATTATTCCCACAAAAAATATATTTCTTGTAGGATAGGTAAACTCAATCCCAAATCCTGTTGGATTAAGATACCACTCACCAATCATAAACTAGGACTCTATGAGCCTTTATGGGCAGATACGTCGAATTGGGCCACATGCCCATTTCCTAACATCTCTCACTCGCACATATAGGCTCACTTCTCTCACTACATAACATTATTAAAACCCGTTAAACAATAGCTCTTCATATTGGAAGGGAGGGGTACGACCTGACGAGAAAGATAAAGGGTAGAAGCGTTATACCAAGTCACCATCTGACCAGCATAGAACTTCCTTGTTAGTAAAGACCTCGTCTATGCCTCAGACCGTATATGTACACCAATTCAAGCATCCTTAATCCCTCGATCGTGGTGCTTAAACCTCAATATGTTTATGTGCTCAAGATCAATCTTTTGAACCGTATGTTCAATATAATCACCCGGGCATTAAGACACAAAACAGAGATGTATATTATACTATCTTCCTTAGACCCTCATGCTAATCACCCTTAATTAACTGCTTTTCCAGCGATGCTCCGTGGGGCTGTATGTGCTTAGCCCATTGGTCAGCATGCCAAAGTAGCAACATTAACGTCCACGCTCATAACATAGTTCTAAGTCACATAGGGCATAAGTATGATCACAAAGTGATCACTAGAACTCACACAGTGATGAAGCAGGGATCATTCAATCACTTTCTATGGTCGCTCATAGGCACATACAGTATGATGTGTATGCTGCGGTGGAACTCCCACATAAAGTAGGCATGTCATACTCTAATGTCATACGAATCTTAGTCTAGTCGCCCTTCTGGAGTCTAACCTGAGTCCTCAAAAAGCATTCACTCTCCTAGTGCCTCTTTTAAGATCTCACATTCAGACATTTCTTAGGACATATTAGGTCGACCCATGCAAAAATAGGTCTCATCTTAGTTGTGTGTCAAGGCGATATATTATAACGTCATTTGCGCACCCCTCCCCCCTTTTGTAGATGCCAAAGACTAATATCTCAACTTGCTCGCCTGCATAGAGACAAGGTAAATTACACATGTGAGAGGGCCAATTCAATGTCCATGACATCTCTTTAACCAAAATATACGCTACGCAATTTTATAAAACATCCAATTAACAAATAATAGGAGTGAAATAAAACTGTAGTATATTCAATCGATAATGAAAATAACAATGTCAACAAAAGTGTTCTCAGAAATGACAAATCATATCCTACGAAGCCTTAGACCCAACATGTAATCTTGAAAGATCTTTTTAGCTAGAGGTTTTGTCATAGGATCAGCCACTATGCTTCTAAAAGGAACATATTTTAGAATAACTTTTCTTTCTCAAAACCATGTCTCTTGTGAAATGATACTTGGTCTCAATGTGTTTCGTCCTCCAATGGTACTTGGGATCCTTAGCATATCCCAAAGCTTTCATGCTATCACAACCAATGACTACAGGACGATCCACATTAGGTATAACATTAAGATGTTGAAGAAACCTCCTCAACCATACAGCTTCTTGAACTGCTGACGAGCAAGTTATGTATTCTGACTCCATTGTGGATAGGGAGGTACTTTTCCGTCGTTTACTACTCCAAGAGATAGCTCCACCACCAAGGAGGAAAGTGTAACCTAAAGTAGATTTGCGCTCTTCTACATCTCCCGCCCAATCTGCGTCAGTGAAACCTCTCAAGCTCAAATCCCCACCTTGATAACAAAGGGTTAAATTTGTGGTTCCTACCAAATAACGTAGAACTCTTTTCAACGCTACCCAATGTGCGGGTCCAGGATTACTTTAGAATCGACTCAACATCGCAACTGCAAAACATAGGTCAGGCCGAGTACATACCATAACATACATCAAGCTCCCTACCGCATTTGCATATGAAGTTGCAGCCAACCTCTGCTTTTCTTCTTCATTCTTTAGGCATTGGGTTGTACTAAGGACACATCTCCTTTTTCCATTAGAGTGACAACGCATTTTGAGTTAGTCATGCCGACTCGTTCTATAATTTTCTTAATGTAAGTCTCTTGAGACAAACCAAGAAACCTTTTAGAGTGATCCCTAATGACTTTTACTCCAAGCACATAATCTGCTTCACCCAATTCTTTCATATTGAAATGAGCAGACAACCACTCTTTAATCGCATTTATCATCTCCATGTCATTTCCAGTAAGTAGGATATCATCAACATATAATGATAAGATCAAGATCTTTTTCTTGGATCGTTTAACATACACATAATGGTCCTCCTCAATCATCACAAAGTCAATTAATTGAGGTTATCGCTTGGTGGAAACGAATATACCATTGTCTAGATGACTGTTTGAGACCATGGATGGAACGTTTGAGTCGACACACTTTGCGCTCTTGTCCCTTAACTTCAAAACCCTCTGGTTGAGTTATATAGATCTATTCATCTAGTTTTCCATTGAGAAATACAGTTTTAACATCCATCTGAAAAAGTTCCAAATCCATGTGCGCTACTATTGCTAGGATGAGATGAACGGAGGAAAATCTCACCTCAGGGGAAAATGTTTCCTCATAGTCTAAACCCTCTCTTTGGGTATAACCTTTCTCCACAAGACGTGCCTTATACTTATCAATTGATCCATCCGTCTTTCGCTTAATTTTGAAAATCCATTTATTTCCAATAGTCTTGCGACCATGCGGGAGACCAACTAACTCCCAAACTTGATTCTTCTTCCTAGAGGAAATTTCGTCTTCTATTGCAGTTATCCATTCATCATTAGTAGGTAAAGAAAGAGCTTCTTTGAACGAATTAGGCTCACTAGATTCAGAATAAACACATAAGAAAGATTCCCCTTCGATTGTGAATCGATGACGAGGTATATTCCCACGTTTACTTCTTTGTTCTAGTAGAGAACTCCCACTAGAATCCATACTCCTACTAGGATTAAGATCTTCTTGACTCTCATTGGTGACCATAGGCTCAACCTCATGGTGTACCATAGGAACAGGTTGAGGCAATTCCGCATCTTCACCAAAAGACGTCAAATGTTTTTCTTCCATTTCAAAAAGTTTAAAATCTTTTCTAACTTCACCTATCTGAGGGAAATCATTCTCAATGAAATCAATATCGTGCGACTCTATTTCAGTCACTCCTACGTCAGGTTTTCCACCATACATAACATAGCCTTTCGAGGTATTCAAATACCTAATGAAAACACATTTGTTTTCTCTTGGGCCTAGTTTTCCATACTTATTAGATGTACTATGGACATAACCTGCACAACCCCAAGGGTGAAGATGCCCCAAGTTAGGCTTCTCACCTTTCCACAATTTATAAGGGGTTGTAGAAACTGACATAGAAGGCACTCGGTTAAGTATATATGTGGCAGTCATTAGCGCATCCCCCCAAAATGAAATTAGGAGATTGGGCTATGCCATCATCGACCTAACCATCTCTAATAGTGTTCGATTCCTTCTTTCTGTAATACCATTTTGTTGTGGAGTGCCAGGAATTGTTAATTGTCTTTTTATTCCTTTTTTCTCACACAGTTCTTTAAATTGATCAGATAGATACTCGCGGCCCTAGTCTGTTCTAAAAGTTTTTAAGCTTTTATCCTTTTGATTCTCAACCTCAGCTAAGAAACATTTAAAACAAGTAAGAGCTTCATAGCGGTGAGAAATGAGGTAAACATAACCATAGCGTGTATAATTGTTAGGAATATGCCTGTGAAAATAACTGATGCATATGTATGCATATTCTAACACAGTGATTTGCTTGTTCCCATTACAACGCATGTTTCACAAGTGGCTAAAACGGCTGCATACCGGTTAGTGTGGCAGCTTGATGAAACAATGTATAGGTCATTAGACTAGGAAGTCTTTGTACATGTCCGAGTCTTTGTCCTACCAAGTAAATATGACTCTTCATATGGATTAGCTCTACCAACGCCAGCAGACGTATCTATCAGCAATGTTTCACCAGCAGACATTCTTATTAGCCATGTCTCATTAGCAATCTTTACCACAGCAGTTTCACATCGACAGATCTATGTATCAACTATGCTCTTCATCAAATAACTACAAGGAAGCTGATAATTCACAAGAGGAACATCGGTTGTTGCTCGAAGCTACAATTCAAAATAGATCCGTTACAAGATCTTTCTAACAACTCAAGATTTGCATCGATGTTTGTGCTTTCACTATTATTCAGAAGACATTTCCTCTTCCGTGTATTGGTCCCAGTTTTTAAGGCTACACTGCATAAAAGGCCAAACACAATGCGCTACATTCTAGGCCTGCATGTCACACGTCTCATCCTGACAGCCTGAATCACGGACAGACTTCAAGACAAAGCTTAAACGGAAGGTCTTTGCCCAACAGTCTCTACAATGTACTCTGATACATTGATGATCCAGATCTCTAACGGGCAAAAATTATCCAAGCTTCAACGACTCTTTTTCATCTTCTCCAGCCTATAAAAGAAGACTCCCGTTCTCTTATTCAAAAGAGGTGTTGGTGGTTGGTGTTGTTCTTAGTGCTTACAATCTGTTACTACATCCAAAGTGAGAAAAATACAAGTGTAAGAAAAAACACCTCGTAGGAGAGAAAACTAAAATTCCTAAGGCAAAGAAGCTCTGCTTAATCAAGAACTTCTTTCTTGATTTGAGTTCTTTCTTCCTTCGAAAGACTCAGTCTCTTCAGCAGTTATATTCCAAATTCATAGCTAGAGACCAAGCATCCTGCTCATCGTTGAAGACTGACCAAGCTTGAAGATGTCCGATGAAGAACCAGAGCCTAATAATCCATACTACATTCATATTGGCAGACTTATACTACATTATAACGGTTGTCGATTGTGCAATGAATTGTCATCATTCTTGGCCGAGTGCTAGCACTCAGTTGTTCAAATACTAGTTATTTGAACAACACATAATATCCTCTTCACACTTTCACCTCGCCTTTGCTCTACCATGTACTTTTCCCAAGGTACTTAGTGAGAGTTAAATGATGAGGATTTGTTATGAGTCTTCCCGGTATTCCTATTGACTTTCCTTCTACCCCAGGGAGATTGCTAGGATAGAGAGTCTAGGTTGATGTATTAAGCATGTTTGTCTTTGAGCAAACCTCTGCTGAATTTTAATATAAATCATATTTTATTACATTCAGCCTTTACTTGTCTTTCGTGTAATATATGCTATATATCTTATGCAATCTAGTTATGGAAAGTAATTGATGCATCTAATATAAGATTTTAGTTTGCTGTTATGATAAACATATACCTATTTGTTTACAGCTGCTTTAATCTTAAGTGCTATACTTATACTGCTTGTTCTTCCGCTGCTTTACTCTTTTAAAATCAGCAAAGTATACTAAATCTTCCAACAGCAGTCTTTAAGAACTGCTGATTGAACATATCTTTCAATATCAGCCATGTTACATATATATGTGGAAGATGACCTATCTAATTAAAAGTTTCATCATTGTTCCTCATTATAAACTTTAAATCTGATGAAATAGTTAATAAAGGTCATATAGGCTATTCACCCCCCCTCTAGCCTATACTCTGAGCTTAACAACATGGACCTAACAATAATCATCGATAAAAGTAAGGAAATAGGAGGCACTATGTCGTGCCTTAACATTCATAGGTCTGCAAATATTTGAATGGACTAACTCCAACGATTGTGTGGCCCTTTTTGCCTTACCAAAAGGCTTTCGGCAAGCTTTTTCTACCAAACAAGGCTCACAAATATGTAGGTTAACTCTAGTGAGACACTGTAATACCCGAGCATTTTATTGGCACATTAATCTTATGATTATGTGTATACATTGTTTACTTTTTTACCTTGGCTCGTGATTACGAATAGATGAGTCGTGAACTCATGTTTGTATGTCACGGTATGTTATTTTTGTACATAATTTCGAGGCATAAACTAAATTTTAACGAATGAAATGAGTCGTGTTACTTGTGAGCCTTGATAGGCTTGTTTTAAAATGGGTTTTCGTAGTATCAAATTGGCCTCGAATGGGAAAGACAAGTTATGACATTTTATTCTTTGAAACGAGTCGTTTTTGATGTAATTTTCATGTACGAAAACTTTTTTTTAGTTTTGGTATCATCCTAGAATGTTGGTTGAACTTTGGAGGAAATATAAGATGTGTTTAAGATTGTAAAATCCATGCAAGCTGAGTTGTCGTACTGCTGTCCTGGGTGCTGTCCGCATCAGCCTTGCACAAACCACCTCAACTCACTAATTAACACTTAGTAAACCCTCATTTGTTGACCAACTAAGGCTAGAAACGGTGGGTAAGGGCTGGAATAGATAAAGAAGCTTATTAAATATACTAAAACATGTTTTGTTCCACACAATTTCTCACTCCTCTTTTCTTCTTCTCCTTGTAATTCCAGCCCACTTGGTTGAGTTTCCTATACTCACCACCTCCTGCTTTGACCATTTCTTTGCCTAGATAATATGGGTAAAAGGTTAGAGAGTCTTACTCCAGCCTTGAAATGTCACAAACACAAGTTTTCCCCCCTCCAATTCTTCCCAAACCATGAGTTTTTCCCTGGAGTGACTCAGCTGGTTTTTGACTTATTTTCTTGTTGCCACCTCATGTTTCTTGTCTCCTAAACTGATCCATACCTTGGGTAAATAGTTAGAGAACATATTTCTCAGCCTTTTAAAATATATAGACATACTTTCTCTTTCCAAAAATTCTACCAAGCCGTGAGCCTCTTGAATTTCCAGCTGCAAACCCGTGCACACACACACACACAGAGAGAGAGAGAGAGAGAGAGAGAGAGAGAGAGAGAGAGTGGTGAGATAAAATGGTGATATCTTGAGCATCCGAAGTCCAATCGACTATCCGTCTTCACCGTTGCGAAGGTCTTGACTAAAGGATCACTCTCCACTAATTGTATGTTTATTTTCTTGGGTTTTCTTGAAGTGAATTCATCAAGAGATAAGTAATTATAATGTTTTGTATGTTTATGAGTTGAATTGGAAGAGTAAAGCATGAAGGATGCGTAGTTGTTCATCTTTGTGTAATTTCTTGAAAGAAATAAGTAGTTGGCCACTCCAAATGATATTATGTTAGTTGATAATCAATGGCTATGTGTAGAGGTTGTCATGGGACTTGGTGAAGTGTTGGTTACAAGTTAGAAATTAAAACACATGAATTTCAAGTTAGTTGCAGTCCATGTTTTGGGCTATTTTCGTAAAAATTTTGGTACTAATCTACTATTAGGAATTTTTTAAATTTTGGATATGTTATTCTTATTTATGTTAGGTAGTTCTCTATAAATTTTCATAAATTTTAGAGGTCGAAAAGTACCTCGTTTAAGTTGTATATTATCGCTGCGCAGAGTAATCTGGTGCTGGAAATTCTGTGTACTAATTTCGGATTTAAGTGGCTGAATCTTGATGAATATAAGTCCAATTGAAGTGATTAAAAGTGGTAAATTATAGTTCCAGATGTCTAGTTTCTAAATATGAAATAATTGTAATATTTAGATTTTTTTGGAATATTTGGTGAATTTAACGGTACTGTTGCACGGTGCTAGATAAATGATGTTGTGTTAATAGACTTTGTATATTAGCAACACGTTGAGATTTTTGTCGTTAGTTTACTCGCGATGAGTTTATGAGGTTGTTAGGGTAGTGTATATATCGAATAATGGTATTGAGGGTAAAATGGTTATTTAGGGATGATACTACGGTTCATCCCGATGTTTCAAATATGGGTAACGACTATAACGGAGTCCATAGAATATAATAAAAATACCGAAGCTTTATGCAAATTGAACACTAGTCGTGACTGACTCTGGTAGAGTCGAATAGGATGTGACTTGTAATGAGTTGTGATGTACATAGTACACGACGATAACGATATGTGATAGGCTATGCTCTACATGAGATAGAGTGCCTTGAGTGATTATAGGATACTGTAGAGATCTTAAGTTGAGTGTAATGGCTCTGTATTGATTAATGGTTGTAAGTACGTGTAGACTTACGTATGTTGTGATTGTGAAGTCTAACATTAGTTGACTTAGATAATTTGGTTGAGTTGTACAATAGGCCTACTTTGCCTATTGTCTTATTTTGTTTATATGTTCAGCGATAGTGGACATGATATGATTGTTCTAGTATATGATAGGACAATCATCCTACTTTGATGATTATGCATGTTTAGTATTTACAAGCACATTATATTGATTTGATATGTGATTTAATATAATATAACATGATTTGTTTTGGTTAAGTTGTGATTCATGAGAACACACTTTGATTTGTTGAGAATGACGAGTAAATATCTACTTGTGCATTGCATTAAATCCAGCTAGCTGACATTATTTTTAATCAAGGTGGGACGACCTAGAGTCATTACAAATCAATGTTTGTGATCGCTATAAGTCGTCGTACCGGAGTTCACACACCCCTCTTCTATTGGCCACAGTTGAGATATAGCCCCATTGTTGTAGCAATACACATGACTTTGGCTTGCTAAGTTGAACCCGATGGTATTAATCGGGGATGTCGATACTACGTACATGGGTATCGAGGCACGTGTTGGTTGTTTGTGTTTTGCAGGAGCAACACAAAGCTGGAGGAAGAAGAGAAATGATATCATTTTATTAGGTGATTTACTTATAAGCACTTATGTGAGCATTAAGGTGCTATATGACTTATGTGAATCGTATACCAATGATGATATTACATGTGCAATATGGTGTATAAATGCCATTACCATGTTATTCCTATTGCTGAGCATTATGCCATGTCATATAGTCACATGTAGCAATCGCTAATTAATGGTTAAGTTGGAATCGTACCTAGACTTGCCGGTTTGTAGTTGAGAAGTTAGGTAAACTAGAAGCGTTACCTAGACTAGTTACATGTAGGGTTTTGGTTTACTGTTGCATTCATACTCTTAGCACATAATACATTATAGTGGCTTACGGGGTCTTTTAGACTCACCCGACAACTTCCTCAGTTTGCAGGTTATAAGTTCCAGTGCAATGAGACTTGAGACTTGGAGATTAACAAGTTGTATTTATATTATTATATCATATTATTTCTTGTATTGTGAGATCGTGGGTTCAACTAAGTTATGTAAACTTAGTGTGTTGGGTAGAAATATTTGTATTCTTCAAATTTGTATTTTAATGTCGGCTTGTGAGGTCGTGTCGGTTGTAGTATTTTATAATTTATGATTACAGACTTGTGGTTTTAGTGTGGCCTTGTGCCCATTGATATTTTATTAGCAGTTTTTCCCAAGCGTGTATCTCGTGTTGTTTTAGTATTGTTGTTTCTCCGGCTCGTGTATTTAGCCGTCAAGGTTTTTATTGTTAGGTTTACCTTCGTGTTGTTCTCCGACGTATGTTTGACCATTGAGATTTATTTAGTTGTGGTTGTTGTTCGAGTTTTTGAAACTCACATTTTTATCTTATATTCTGTTGCATAGTTTTAGTTTTGAGCTTGTATATCTCGTTCACTTCTGTGGACTTTAATTGTTTCTTTTAGTTTGGCGCACCGAGTTGGGGTTCAACATCGGATCTCGGACTTGGGTCGTCACAGAGACCCTAATAGGCCTTCTCTAGCTAATCTAGTCATCCTATCTTTTCCAATATGTCCAAGTCTAGCATGCCATAACTCAGGATTAGAATCATCATAAGTCACATAAGAAGAAGAATTAATAGAAGAATTACAAGAATCCAACAAATTCAATTTAAAGAAATTATCTGACAAAAAACCATGTCCCAAAACCTCATCATCAAAATAAATATCCATGTGGCTACTACTAAAATTAAAAGAATATCTTAATTCTAGCAATTGTACTACAGATAATAGATTATGTCGAATTCCAGGCACATAAAGCACTTCATCAAGAATCAGAATGTGTCCGTTGCGCAAAAGAAGTTGATATGAACAACCCCTTTGACTTCCACAGTCAAATTGTTTCCCATGAAAATACTTCTTGTACCAGCAGGAACCTTTCGATAATCTAGAAATCCTTCTCGATCCCTCATCACATATTTTGTGGAGCCTAAGTCTACAATCCACACAGGGAGAGAGTCAGAAAATAAAACATGAGAGCAAACACAAATTCGCGGAGATTTAGGATTTAGGGATACCTTCTTGGGCTCAGGAGAAGTCCGAGCAAAATGACCCAAGGTACCACAGTTGAAGCACTTTTGCTTAGCTATATTCTTTTTAATGGAGTTTAGCGATCTTGCCACCATTAGGTCCCAGATTTTGAGCTTGCTTTCCTTTAGCTTGTTTCTTTTGCTGCCCATTTTAATTGTGCAAACCCTCAAGGGAAACAAGAGCAAGGTCATAAGTCATATCACGATTGCACAACTTGCATCATGGCACTCGGCTTCAAGCTCAACATGACGACACACATCCGTAAAAGTTTGAATAGAGTCTGTATAAGTCAGAATCTGCCTCAAATTACTCCAAGGGTCAGGCAGTGAACGAATCACCGCTTGAACTTGTTGTTCATCAGATAAGATACTACCAACAGCTTTAAGCTCACGAATTATTCCCGACATCTAGCAAAGTTGATCGGGGATGGATCGTTTCTGGTCAATCTTATAGCTTTCAAACTTTTAAGTTAAGGTTCTTAACCCTGTAGCGGATGTGTTCCAAAAATCAGCTCTTTTAACATAGTAAAGCGTGCGCATCGACGTAGTAAATCGTGTGCATCGATTTTTCTTTACCACAATTGGTAATTCTGTACGTTAAGACGATGTTGGGCTAGGGTAGAATTACACATCTCTAGTTCAGTCATCACAGTATCTAGGTTCTCAAGAACCTCCTACTCGTTTAGCAAGTAAGTGATCTTCTTTTGCCAAATACTATAGCTTTTTCCATCCAATTTTTCGATTCACTTTTGTTCCAAAAAATTAATTAAGAATATTATCACATTATACAAATAAGGAAGAAAAATCCGCGAGGCTCGTAATCACAACTAAAGTATGCAGTGTAAAAATATTCATAAATTAATACTTTGAACAAAAGAAATAAGATAGAACAAATCTTTCTAAGTACACAACATGTACAAATATATTTCCACTACTGAAAATAATATTATTGATCGAGTCTCGTGTAATCCCAATATTAATTTTAGAGCCCAAAACAATAATTTTATATGCCAAATACGACTTAAAAATAGAGAAAAATAATTAAAAAATTCCCAATATTTTTAAAAATTTACAAAACAGTACCCTAGTCCAATACATAGCCTTTGGAGTTCATAAAATACCACTGGAAAATTATTTCAGATTTTAAATAATTTTTAAAACAATTTTTAAGGTACTAAAAATGCAAAAACACCTATTTCCGGGCATAATTTCAGAAAACAGAGAGCACCATTGGACTCAGAAGGCTCAAAAACGTTAAGACTCGCCGGAGGTGAGAACAAAAGGCGGCCAAAAACCACCGCACGCGCCACCTCTCCCCGCTGCGAGAGTGGGCGTGGTCTGTCAGCACTATTCATCGTCCCTAACCTCCGTCCGCAAACGTGTTTCGCGACATCAACTTTCGGAGGCTCTAGAATGCTCAATTTAAGTCCAAATAAGGCATATAATATGTCATTGGAAAGCCCTTGCGGAGTAGAACAATTATAAATCATAAAATCTCAGTTTCACAGATTATAACTTGTTCAAAAATGCATGCAAAGTTTCAGAAAAAACATGTTTCAACAAAACTAGGGTTTGCAATATCTCGAGATTTACCCAACGAAATTCAATAAAAATTTAATATGTTGTTCCCCTCAGCATAAGCTACGTGCACATAGAAAGTTTTCCCAAAACAAACAACATTTTGATCACGAAATCGACAAACTCAGTTGGTCCATTTTTAGGCAAACAAATTAAACAAACCCAAAACAAAAAACATATGATTCATGGCATAACAATATCAGCAACAAACATAACGGCTCTGATACCAATGAAGGGAACGAATTCACTGTACAATAATAGGGTATCACGGATTATCTCGTGCGAATTCGTACCCTAGAGTGAAACGGAAGACTTTCGGCTTGTGCTACGAACTCACGAACACCACGAACAATTAATTTGTAATTCTTTCTCGTCGAATTGATATCACGTAGGACGAATATCAATTACAATTCCACGCTGCAAATCTAAGTCTCTCGATTGTTAGACTTAGAGAGAGTATTTTGGTGAGATATAATTCTAGAGAGAGAGGAAAAATATCGCAGAAAAGTCATTGCTTTTTATTGTACTGTGTATTGTATTTTTCCCTTTGATGTCTTGCCCTATTTATATTATTCTCACAAGAAACCTATTTCTTGTAGGATAGATAAAGTCAATCTCAAATCATATTGGATTAGGATACTACTCACCAATCATAATATAACTAGGACTCTATGAGTCTTTATGGGTGGATACGTCGAATTGGGCCATGTGCCCGTTTCTTAACATCAACAAAATAAAAAAAAAAATTTAATTACTCCATATTTTCTGAATTGTGAATGTTCATTAATAAAAAAAAATTGACGAATAATTTTCAAAAGGAGAAAGTTTTGCTCAGGCAACTCAACTAGCACTACTAAATTTATATTGACAAGTATGAAACACTGTAATTTTTACCATCATCTGACACTTTGTCCGTCCTCACCTTCCTTCTGCTCTATAGTTAGTGAATGGGAGCCATTTTCATTCACGAACAAATTGATAGTAACGAAATCCCAAGTTCTCTCTTGCTCCCTTTTGCCATAATTTTGTTGAGTTTATCCAACATTGGATTGTGTGTTTCTTTTTTTTTTTTTCTCAAAAAATATCCCAATTGAATCTTTTATTAGGGAAAGGAGAGGCACGTGATCCGAATACTGAGGTAAATTGGGCGTGAATCGGGTATCTTGTGCATAATCTGTCTATTCTGTGTTTAAAATAATGGATTAGATCAAGCACACACCATTTTTTGGACGAAAAATGTTGGTTGCATGCAAGAAAGGCTTTTAGAAAGGGAATGAAAATAATAGGCTTAAATCGCAATTTGGTCACCCTACTTTGACAGAAAATTTATTAAGCTCACTCTACAATTTTTTTTCTCAATTTCATCACTGTACTTGGCATGTTGAGTCAATAAGCTCACCGCGCTTGACTTCCGTTAGTTTTGTTGGATGGAGGGCTGCAAAAAGACCAAAATGCCCTTTACCTTATAATATATTGTTGGCTTAAATCGCTATTTAGTCATCCTACTTTGACATAAAGTGCATTAAGATTAATAATATAAATTTTTTTGCGTATAAAATATTTAAAATAATCAAATCAGTTAAATAAGTTATTTCAAATATAATAAAATAACATAATTTCATACTAATTCTTAAAAATGTTAAACAAAAATTAGGTTAACTTATCAGAATTCTTAATCAAAATTAATAAAAGATTATGTTGGTCTTTTCTAAAGCAATAAATTCTTTAGCTTGACTTTTTTTTTATATAAAACTAATTATGTTAAACAAATGCATTAAATTATTATGAGATAGTTATTATTGTAGAATAACGTAAGATTAAAATATTATTATAAATTATTCATAAGTAATTATCGATATTTAAATAAGGGTTAATGACACCACTAGAAAAAATCCATTAAGTTAATCATGTGGTACATGCCATTTTTCAAGGGTATTATGAAAAATTTCTAAGAAATTTAATTATTACAAATTTTTATCTTAATCTAATTAAAAGTATTAGTCATTTATCTCAATGTAGTTATAATATTAAATATTAATGTTAATTTAATTAGTATTAGTAATAGATTAAATATTAATGCTTTAGTAATGACATTTTCGGGTTTTTAGGATAATTAAATATTAATCTTTTTTCTTAGTTGCTCAATTTTTGGTTTTTGTTTGTTCTTGATTGCAATGAATTTTAATATTTTAGTAATGACATTTTCGGGTTTTTAAGATAATTTTAAACTTTTTATTCAAAAATCAGGATGGAGTGATGAACTTGATATTTATGTCTAAGTGCAGTGATTAAATTGATAGTTATTAGTAAGGATATTTTCGAGATTTAAAAAAAAAAAGTAAGTTTTTCATCCAAAAATCTGGATGGGGTGATTAATGTGGGATTTATGCCAAGTATAGTGATGAAATTAAGAAAAAAAATTGTAGGGTGAGCGTAATGAATTTTCTGTCAAAGTAGGGTGACCGAATTGCGATTTAAGCCAAAATAATAGGGGCTGCTCAAAATTTTGAAAGATATAAAACCTATATCTTAAATGTTGTTGGGACCTAATCAATTATTCTCTCGAAAAAAATGATTAATGTATTTAATTTTAAATTGAGTTAACCGCATTTGGAGTCCAAAGTCAGCACTAGTACTCATTTTAAGATCGCATATTTTAATTTTAATAATATAAATTTCAATGTTCGAATTTTATACTAAGGCTCCGTTTGTTTTAAGGAAAATAACTTCCGAAAAATGATTTCTGGAAAATGGTTTTCGAAAAATGAAAATGTTCTATTTTCAGGCGTTTGGTAAATCTTTTGAAAATATGTCGGAAAACATTTTCCGGTGTTTGGCAAACTCATGAAATTTTTACGGAAAACATATGTGCAAAGGTGATATTAGGAGAAAATTAGAATGAACAAGTTTTGAAAAATGACTTACGGAAAATGAATCCGTAAGTCATTTTTCGGAAAAGAAAGCTTCATTTTCCGTTGACTTGAAAAACATCTTACATTGACTATATTTTTCAAATGTTACCAAACACCGGAAAATAAGGAAAACGTTTTCCGGAAATCATTTTCCGTGAAACAAACGGAGCCTAAATGAAGGGTCCTTAATAACTTATATTATATTTGAATGTTAAGTTGAGATGTGCAAGTCACGGTGTCAATTTACTTTCAACCGACTTTCAATTCATCATAATTTGAAGGTCTAATATAAATTTTATATTTAATGGCTAACTTTATACTCTCGTTATATATATATATATATATATATATATATATATATATCTTCATTTCTAAATCATATAAAGAAAATTGAAATAATTGTAAAATAAACTATGTACTAGTTTCGAGATTTTAATTTAAACCATGTGTTTTTATTTTTTACAAATTGAACCTTCACCTATTTATTTATTTTTAATCAAAACCTTCCGTCAACTTGCTGTTAAAACAAATAATGGAAGGCTGATTTGGCAAACCACGTGGATATTACTTGAAAATGGCAAAAAAATTATTCCAAAAAAACCTTGTAATACTTTATGATTTTAAAAAAAAAACCTTGGCTGTTAACGAATTTTTAAAAAAAGTATTTTAAAAAGAACCTTGTACAATTAATTTATTTTAAAAATAAACCCTGAAATGTTGTAGATTATGCGTATTTATATACCTATTTCATCCAAACCAAGTGTTTTCCTTAAAAGAAAGGTTTAGAAACAAGATAATTATTTTGGAACAGACAAAAAATGAAAAGAAGACAATTATTTATGAATGAAAGGAGTATTAATATTCATAATAAATTAGTTTATTTTGATTTGTGTGTCCAATCAAACATAACAATTATTCCGTAATATTTAGAAAATGAATTGAAGTACTTTAATGCATTGCTGTCACACACACACACACACTAACTTTTTAATACGTAAAATAGAATAATACTAAAAAAAAATAGCCCATAATTATGGAGGATCTTTGTTTTCCTACTCATAACTCATAATAATACTAAAAAAAATACTTCTCTATTCTTAAATATATACTTACTTGTTTGATTCATTACACATATTATATATAATTAATTAATTTTATTGTAAATATTACTATCTCGTCCCAAAATAATTATTATTTTAGGAAAGTCTTTTGTCCCAAAATAATTGTCTTTATAGAACTTCAAAAAACATTTTCCTATAATCTACCAAAACTGCCCTTATTTACTACCCTTATTAAAGAAGGTTGTTAAGAGAAAAGAAAAAAAAATACTCACGCAACTTATCTACAATAAATGAGCTTAAATAAGGGTACATCAGTCTTAATATAAGCTTTTTAAATCTGTGTGCAAATTGCTAAAACGATAATTATTTTGGGACAGAGGTAGTAGTTTGTTACGTGTTTCCTTTTAGAGAGTGATTAATTTTTACTTATTATTTTTCTATTTTTATTTTTTCAGAATAAATATATTTAGTCAATCATGCTCATAACTCGCATCTCATGTTCCATTATAAGAAAATAATATTATTAAGGTATTTGTCTACTAAAAGTTTAGAAAATATTAGATATTTTATTAAACAATAAATTAATTTAAATAATAATACTTTAAAATATTAATTTAATAATATATAACAATGTGATTGGTGTTAAATTGATTATAACCGGCTTCAATAAACTCAATATTATTTTTTTATTTCAATAATCAAAGATCATAGTTTATTATGAAAAGATATTAAAGAAACTGTCAAGGTTTATTTTGAAAATAAATTAATTGTATAAGGTTCTTTTTAAAAAATATATTTTTTAATTCGTTAACAGCCAATTTTTTTTTTAAATCACAAAATAGTACAAGATTTTTTTTAGAATAATTTTTCTGCCAGTTCCACGTAAAATCCACGTAGTTTGCCAAATTAGCCTTCCATCATTTGTTTTAACAGCAAGTTGACGGAAGATTTTGATTAAAAAAACTAAATAGGTGAAGGTTTAATTTGCAAAAAATAAAAATACATGGTTTAAATTGAAATCTCGAAACTAGTACAGAGTTTATTTTACAATTATCTCAAAGAAAATTCAAAGACTCAAGTACTTTGATCATTTTGATTGGATGAAGGAAAGAAAGTTACGCCCTAGAAATGAGTAAAATAGCAACCACAATTGTTATTTAACTCACTAACCAGACAAAATTTGGGGCATAAATTCTCCATAGACCGATCTAACTGATACAAATTGATATAGATTTTTATTTTTTTTGAAAATCTATGAATGCAGAACGACTCCAATAATAAAAGTAACATTCGTTGTTATTTCTATGATTAGCTACTTAAGGCTACATGGTTATCGTTACTCGCTATTCTTTATGAAACATAATTTCTCGCTTATTTGTCCAATTGAAATGATTGAAATGATATAATTTTTGTTTAGGATCCGTGAATAAAGTATGATTCTAAAAATATATGTACCGTGTATTATTATTTCTTTGACTAGTTTTACACCCGTGCGTTAAACGCACAGGCCAAATATTATCCTATTTCACGGAAAGATAATATTTTATGCAAATACTATCCTAGTTCAAGCTTATTTTCATTGACTCCATCATAGGAAACATATATACTCATTGGTCCAAAATAAGTATCCCCTTTTCCTTTTTAGGATGTCCCAACAAAATAGAAACAAAATAGAAAAAACAGAAGTAGGAGGAAGAAGAAAGGCTAACCTCAACATCCACCAGAAGCAACTCAAAAGATGGAGGAATCTTCATATCATTCCCAGGTTTTACTTCCCACTTTCGTGCTAATCTTACCTTAATCAACCAATCTGATCTTCCTTTTTTAATGTTTTTCAATAGAGTAAAAGTCATTTTATGTTCTTTGGCTGGGAATAATGCAAAGTATATGAAAAAGATTGGAATAGGATGAAAAAGAAACAGATTTTGAAGAAAAACCGTATTATAAACTGGATAAATAAACCTGTTGATATTCCCATTTACTAAATTGGGGAATCCGAAAATAATCTTAAGAGGCAATCACTTAAATAAATATATATCATTGTATCGGTATAAATTCTAAAAAAAATTTATACACATTATTTGTTGGCTTTTCATCTTTATTGCATATCAATATCTTGAAACCGGAATGCTATGTTACCCTAGAAACTGCAACTGCTCATAGCTAAACACTGGTTTCATCAATGTTTATATGTTTTTGTATATACAAATAAAAATAAAAAATAAAATTACTTTAATGAACCAAAATATAATTTGATTAAAAATAAATTATCCAATTTCAACCATTAAAATTAAATCATTTGATTAAAATAAAATTATAAAGTAAATAAAAACAAAATACATATCGATTGACTAAAGTCAATCATCCAATGTCAACCATTAAATGTCTAAAATCAAATATTGGCGCATCATATCTTAATCCACCCCACATTTATTGAATGATAAAAATTATAATATATATACATATATATATATATTTAATTAATTACGTGTCAATAAAAAATGGCCCAAATAATTCAAAACGAAAACCCAAAACAAAAACGCAAATGATGCACATATGTGAGTTCAGTGCTATAACCCTTCCTTTTAGCCTTTTTAGGGTTTCATCCACCGTCTAACGAACATGTAATTTTTTTCACTAAATAAAACTCATGCAATGATTATAAGTTTCTATATATACAAACAAAAACAAATAAATAAAATTTACTTTAATGAATAGCCAATCATCATTTGATTAAAATTAAATTATCTAATTTCATCCATTAAGATTAAAATTAAATTATATTACATACTTAATTAAGTACAGATAAAAAGAAATAAATTTAAGTACAAATCAATTAAAAATGACCCAAATAATTTAACTAATTTCAATAGTTAGAATCTACGGGCCCAAAACGCAATAGGGACGAAAAAAATGTTATAGCAAAATAAATACTAAAGAAAGTAAATGGAATGACGTCTAAAACGCAATAGAGACGAAAAAAATGTTATAGCAAAGCAAGAGGACAAATTTCAATTAATGCATCATAGTATAGGGACGTTTGGTACAACTTTTACTTTTCCATATATATGTATATATATATATATATAGCTTTTCAAATGGAGTAGTAGTAGTATAATATTAGAGGGAGAAACTAAAAACAGAAGTCAGTAACGTCCATGTGGTTATGAAGGAATCAAATGCCTTGGATAATGTAGCTCAAATGCCTTGGATAATGTTGTAGTCATTAATACAACATTTAATTTTCAAGCTGGAAAATGTTTAAAAGTATTTGCTATTTATTAAGTTCAGATGACTGTTCATTTTTGGAAAGTTCTTTTTGACGGGAAATTTCCTATTTTAGTAAGTGTCAAAATCACTTGTGTCATTATATATATATAGATTTTTCTAAACCGTCTATTTAGTATTTAGTACAAAATTAAAACATTGAACCTCAATTCCTAAAATTAAAACCTAAAATAAAAAAGTTAAATTGTAGTATTTCCAAAAGACCATTGCTATTTACACCCAGGAAAACGCCGAGTACACCCATAACGGTGCCCCGCGGCAAAAGTGATGTTCGGCACCCCTGCCGAACACCTCTATGGGGTGTACTCAGAAATTGGCCGGGTGTGAATAGCAATGCTCTTTCCAAAAAGACAGGAGAATCCACCCAAAAATAGACCCATTGACGGACGGCGGTGCTTTTGCATTGCACCCATCTGTAGGCTGATCCAACAGAACTGCCAAAGAATCTAATTCCAGGCCCCATTTTAGACTTTCCGATTCCGACATAACACTCCTCATCCTCGAAGTCAAAAACATTGATACAAATTTCTTCCTGTTTCCCCGCCCCGCTCTGTGTGGGTAAGATCCACAATGGAAGAAGCCGAAGAAGGGGTTGTTTCCCAATCAATGGCGGTAATTGCATCCACCGCCATGACCGTCCTCTACGTCGCCATTCTCTACGCTCCCACATTGATTCTCCGCCTCCCTCCTCCCGATTCCTTCAATAGCTTCATGATTCGTCGCTTCATTTGCGCCGCCATTTCCTCCATCCTTTCCCTCTTTTTCTGCGCCCTCATCCTCCCCGTAAGCTCTCCTCTCCCCTTCTCTTTCTCTCTCTCTCTCTCTCTCTCTCTCTCTCTCTCTCTCTCTCTCTCTCTCTCTCTCTCTCTCTCTATCCATCCATCCATTTATACGCAATAGTAGTCATTCCATTCCATTCAGTGTCATATTATTACAAATTTCATTTCATTATAGTCCAAATATCATGAAAAGGAATCTCAATTGGTGTGTGGCTAACGAACAATTACGAGTATTGCTATGCTAATTCTTTTTTTATTGTAATTGGGTGATATTTGATAAGATATCTGTACTTTTTATATTTGATAAGTTATCTGTATCTTCGAGAATCTTTGTATCGGTGGCCATGAATCGTGTTCCATGTTTTATGAATAGGTGATTCGTAGTGTGTGTATACACGTACATGAATAGGTGGCCACCCAAATGGAAGAACATGAATGAGTTTGCATGTTGACAATTGACCATCAGTTAAGCCATGTTTTATAGAGATTTGTGAATATAGAGATCTTTCACTAGCCTCCATCATGAGTTTGAGCAGGATTGTAGGCATCCACGCCGGATTTGCAGTTATAAGTACATTACATATTTCATGAAAGGTGATTCGTAGTGTGAATATACGTACATGAATAGGTAGCCACCCAAATGGAAGAACATGAATGAGTTTGCATGTTGACAATTGACCATCAGTTAAGCCATGTGTTAAAGACATGAATATAAAGGACTTTTACTTGCCTACATGATGTGTTTGAGCAGGATTATAGGTAATTAGACATGCAAGATTTGTAGTTGCAAGTAGAATGCATGTTTTATGAATAGGTGATTTGTAGTGCGTGTATACACGTACATGAATAGATGGCCACCTGAATGGATGAACATGAATGAGTTTGCATGTTGACAATTGACCATTAGTTAAGCCATGTGTTATAGAGATTCGTGAATATAGAGATTTTACACTAGCCTACATCATGAGATGGAGTGGGATTTTAGGTTATTAGACACACCATATTTGTAGTAATAAGTAGAATGCATGTTTTATGAATAGGTGATTTGTTATGTGCGCATGCACGTACATGAATTGGTGACCACCTGAATGGAAGAACATGAATGAGTTTGCATGTCGACAAATTGACCATCAGTTAAGTCACATGTTATAGAAATTATTGAATGTAGAGATTTTTGACTAATCTCCAGAGTTTGAGGGAGTGCAGAGAATCAGACACAACAGATTTGTAGTAAGTTGAAAGCATGTGTTATGAATAGGTGATTCCCATGTGCATTTATATAGCCAGTCTCTACGCATCCAAGAGCTTTCCTTGGTTCATAGTTGTATTGGGCAACCTTAAACTTCCATGTGGAGACACTTAAAGCCCTTGCTCAAAGTATTACCAAATGATCTGATTATAGTTTTACTCTTTGGAGTCTACAAGCACTTTTATGCATTTCTTTGATTCTTTTTTTTCCCCTAATTACATTGGGTATTGTTAATCTGCTTATGATGTTATTTTTCTTGTTGAGTTTACTGGGTGCAATATATTGGAACCTTTCTCATCTTCAATGATAGCGGAATAGCTGATCTCTTTTCCCATTTTGACCATGATTATGTAGATGAGAAGATGGGACGTATCAAACCTATTTGGTGCTTATGGAATCCGACTGGACCATAATGTAAGTGATTAATTTGTTTGAAAGTTCTCTTGGTCCCAATGTTGAAGTGGATTATTTGTACAACGCGAATGAGCCATTACTCTGTATGTTTATCAATATATATCCTTTCTTGGTTTGCAGATTGAAAAAGGTTGAGTGATTGCTAAATTTGCCTGCTGAAATGCAATTTTATGTATGAAACAGTGGGAAGCTGTTGTCCTTCCTCTTTGCCTGACTTCTCTAATGTATGCTGGGTCATTGGTCCACAAGTCTTTGTTATTCCTGGACTCATGGTCTGAGCTCTGGAATCATGGTGGACATCTATCATTTCACTCTCTGGAAAATGGTCTTCAAGAACTCATCAGCAGGATTCTTTCCGTTGCTTCCAGTGTCTCAGCTTGGCGAATTTATTTGGTGGTCAGTATATTACATGTTATATCTGTTGGATTTTAGTTTACTTCTTATATAAATGTGCTCCTCACCAAAGTAGGAAATTTGGGACTTGTTTTTTCTCCTTGAGTATGATTATCCTTAAGAAAAAATGGATATGCTTTCAAGTTCTGCTTTATTGTCTTTTTACTAGAAAATAGCTGTCATTCATTGAAGTAGCTTGTTTTCATAAAATGGTATCCAAGAAATTGCTTACCAGGATAATATTTTTATCTTAATACTTTATGTTTTTGTAGTTCCACCTGCAATTGTTAAGGTTTCAACTAATTTGTCTTGAAATATAGAAATGTTATGTTTAAAATCAGAAGCTTCTTATTTTGAACCAACCGCATTAAAAGCACGACAAAGACACCAGGAGCAGAGTCATACTTCCAACCGATTTGCTTTGAATTTTGAAAATGGAGACAATGAAGGACAGTTGCAGCAGCCTAATGTGTATCTATTACTATTATAACAGGGAAGGGCTCAAAATGAGCCTTTTTGGATTGCGAAAACTACCCCCAATCCTAAACAATAATTACTAATCACAAATTAAAATTTACCACAACACTAATAACTACCTACTACTTCCACCCACTAGAAACAACTACTCAAAACCACTAAAATTTAATAAATTCAAGAAAAAACTTTTAAAAGAAGTTAAAGAAATTACATATATAAAAAGTTTTTGTGCACATGCATCTAGTGTGTCACGTTTAATAGTAATAGGAAGTCCAGCGGTCTTGATTTTAAGGCCCAAACTCTTATATGACAGTCTTAGTGCACATGTCGAGTGTGCCAACTTAACGAGTAAAAGAAAGTCAGAGGTCTTGATTTTAAGGCCCATACTCTTATATACTAGTCTGAGGTTACCTTGGAGTCACTTTGGACGACTTTCTAGTTTATTGAATATGCCTTCATTAGTTATCTACTGGTGTTTTCTTGAAGCCTTTCAATAAGGGCAGCTTGGCAATTTATCTTAGGACTAAAATTGTGGGCTGCCAGATCTGCTTTTTGGTAATTAAGTAGTTTGTGGGTTGTGTGTGTTGTTTTGGCTGAAGTTAGTTTATGCTTGGGCCACAATTTGTCTTTGCCCCCAATCCGTCACAGGCCACGCTCTGACCGACCACAAATTTGACTTTCTTTCTAAAAATGAATATGGCAGCCAACAACTGACCTTATTGAAGAATTCCAGAAAACAGCAAGATGACCCAAAAGATAAATTATAAAGACTTGAAGAAAAGACTCGAGGACCATTTAAATTCTAGGAAACTCCTAAACTCAAAACTGAATGGAAAAAATCCAGAAATCGAATTTTATTTAATCTTTCTTGGACTTCCTCTAACTGCATCGTTGGATATTGAACGCCATTTTGAGTAAAACTTAAGGCAGTCTCAGGATGACTTCGAACCACGTTGGGAGATTGCAAAACCAGGAACTTGTAGTAGATTAAGGCAGTCTATGCATGGCAAACTCGACTTCTGAGTGTTTTGGGTCTGGAATAGTTTGGACTTATCTGGAACAATTCATTTGTGTGAAAGTAATATTCATTTAATATTGGTGGGATTGGTGAGTGCTGCCAGTACTAAATCACCGGCCAAGAAATAGATCTCAAGCTTGATATGCATCTTCCATTTTGAAGCCTTCCACTTCTTTATTGTTTTGATATATCCCATGTGCCAATGTTCTCATTAAACGAGGACCAATTCTAACATATCATCCCCTTTGGATTAATGAGAAGAAAATACCCATCTGCCCATACCAGTCTTTGGATAGCTCTTAGAGTATATTGTTTCTACATACCACAAACAACATATGGGTATTTTATTCTCATTAATTCGGAGAGGGGGGGGGTTTGTTAGAATTGGGTCCTTATTTAATAAGAACATTGGCAGATGAGACTTATCCAAGCAATAAAGTAGTGGCAGACTTTTTGACAGAAGATGCAATATCAATTTGTTTGTGGTAAGGAATGCAACGCACTGCATTTGCAGGTGAGTGCCGAAGTCCAATTGGGTATTGGGGGGGCGGGGGGCGCGAGAGAGAGCAAAAGAGAAGCTGAGAGTGGGTTATTGCTCTGGGATATTGAGAATGGGTGTACAAATAGCTTGTTCGGGTGGATGAGGAATATGGGGTTGGGTACAAACACGAGCGTTTATTTGTACCGTATATTTCTCTCCAAATAGTGAGAATGGTGCCTCTCTGTTGATTACCAGGCAAGATTTGGCTGAACCACGTAAATTTATATCAGTGTGTTGTCTCTTATCATTGTTTTGGCTTTATTTATTTATTTTTCCTCAGAACTATCAACTGTTGTGGTAGTAATCTTGAACAAACTAGTGTCAAATAATTCTACTGCTCCATTTTCCCAACAAGATGCAAGATCTTTTAAGTTTCAGCTCTATATTTAGTAAACAACAAAGTCGACAGGGTATTTGGTTCAGGTCAGGTGGTGGAAATCTGGTTTGGGGGCTGGGGAAGAAGAATCGTCATTGGGAGGAGATCAAACATGTGCAGGGCGTTAATAAGGTGAAGAAGTGGCAGACCAATCTGGAAGACGTGCACGCTTGGGATGTGATGAAGACAACAGATTATAAAAAGCAAAGAAAGAACAAAACCTAGGCAATTAAACCTAGGGATCTTGAGCATCATGCATCACAATAAATATAATAAGCTGAAAAGTGTTTCTGCTCTGCATGCCTAATTTGAAAGTCAATGGGCCAATACAAATTGGGCCAAGCATTAACAAACATCAGCCATGAGTCAATTCCCATCCTTGTCATCCCTTTTCCACTCCTCACTAGCAGCATTAGGCTTTGGCTTGAAGCCTGTCTGCCTTCCATCCTGTTGCATAGGCGCTGGTTTATACGCCCTCCCAACTTTATAGGCTGCCTCCGCGGCTTGAGAAGAAAACCTCTGTTGAGGGGTAGCTTCAAATTGTTCTCAATTTTAACGCCAACTAGAATGCTTCTTTAACATTGAAAACAGGATGTGCCACTATCTGTCTACGAATTTCGGCTTGCAATCCTGACTTGAACCATACTAGAGTTTGGTGCGGGTCTTCAGTTCCTTGGCATCTTATTTCAGCTCCTCAAATTTGTTCCTTTACTCAGCAATGGTCATGTTTTCTCATTGGAGATTTGTAAATTGCTCAAAGAGGTCATCGTGTTAAGTCACAAGGTACTTCTGCTCAACTGTGGCTTCATTTCTTTCCACTTAGTTATATGAGGATGGCCTGCGATTTGGAGGTCATACTTGACACCTGTCACCAAATCTGCACTTGTTTGAGAAGCTTCATGATGGAAAATTGAACTCGCCTTTCATCCGTCATGCCATACCAATCAAAAAACCTCGTCAAGGTTGCAACTTGCAAGCCAGTCTGAAAAGGCCCGAGTATCAATTTTCCCATCAAAATCTGGAACGTCAATATGGACCTTCTTCAGAATATCACCAGCTTTGTCATAGGATAATGCCTTTTGAATCTATGAATTCCTTCCATTTCTATAACGTCATTTGCCATATCGAAAGGAGAAGCTTGAGGTCTCATGTATTGACGCCGTTTTCAAGACTACTCTAGGAGGTGAGGTAGGAGCAGTTTCACGTGTGCATTGTTCTCTACTACAAATTCTTCACCATTATTCAATCCACTGGTTGAAGCATCAGGGGGCCCGGTTGCTGGATTTTGGTTATGCTGAAGATTCTTGGCCTCCAGCTCTTGGATTTTAGCTTCTAAAGCATCAACTTGCTCCATAATGGTGTTTTGAGTAACTTGAGGAGACTGGGGCTGAAATATTCTCCATTCTTTAGGCATCAATTTATATTGGTCCCAAACCACAAATTGCTGGATTTTCAAATGTTGGAATACGATAACAGATCAGATCAGATTAAGGCAGTGTCGGGTGGTTTGGAACCACTTTGGAAGATTTTTCTAGCTTATTGGATATGTCTGCCTTAATCATCTATTGCTTTTTCCTTGAAAACTTGTTCAATAAGGCAGGTTCTGTAATTTGTCTTAGTACTAAAATTGTGGGCTATCAGATTTACTTTTAGTACTTAAGTCAGTTTCTTGGCCATGTGTGCTGCATCAGATGTTGGCTGAAGTTGGTTAATGCTTGGCCCCAATTTGTGTTGTTCCCCAAGTCTTGGTCCTATTCATATCTTGTATTAGTTTTCAGATTGGGTATGCAATACAGAATTTTTCTGCTTATTATCTTTATTGTGATGTATGATGCATCTCTCTCTTGGGTGTGATGCTCAAGAACTCTTGGTGTGATTGCCTAGGTATTTTTCCTTCTTTGCTTTCTATAATTTGTTGTCTTCAAAACATCCCAAGCCTGCAGGTCTTTCTCATTAGTCCTAACAGCTTGTAGTAAACACTCCACATGTTCACCTTATTTACGCTGTGTACTTGTGTGATCATGTCTCTCATAGACTCTTCTTCCTAACAGCCCCAAAACCAGATTTTAGCACCTGATCTGACCCAAATACCCAAATACCCTGTACTCTTTGTTGTTTACTAAATATAGTGCTGAACCTTGAATGATCCTGCATGAAGAGAGAACTAACTTATAAATATCGCTATTATTTTGGATTTTGTATCAATTTGGGCTGTTCCTTTCAATTGCAATTCATGCATCAGGATAACGGTAACATGGGAGGTAACAGATTCATTTCGTATGCACATGACTCACAGATATATGTTTGCTTTTTGTAACAAGTCATTCACTGATACAATGTTCAAGCCAAACCATAAATGAGCCTTGATGTACTTGTTCGCATATATTTGAGAAGTTTTTCATAGAAATGATATAAGTTATTCCATTTCGCTTTCTTTCCTGTTGTTTTTGTTCAAATGTAGGTTTGGTGGTTGAAACATGAATTTTGAAATTAAAAAAGAGAGGTTAGACAAAATAGATTTTGATAATCTTTCTGTTGCACTAAAGCTAGATGTTGATCTTATTTAACAGGCACCCCTTACTGAAGAGTTGGTATTCAGAGCTTGTATGATACCCTTGCTTCTCTGCGGAGGATTTAGAACATACACTGTTATACTTCTCTCTCCTGTATTCTTCAGCTTAGGTAATTAATAAGGATTAATTTTCATCATATTTCAACTACATTGTTTGTGTATGTGTGTTTATATATATATATATATATATATATATATATATGTATATATATATACATGTATGTATATATACATGTATAGATATATATATATATATATATCTACACATGTATATATATATATATATGTATATGCATATGTATATAAATCAAGAGTCAATTTTCAATATTAGGGCTGCAAAATGAGCTGAAGTTACTTCTGTACCCTAGCACCTTGACCAATAAGGGATCGGTATTGGCCCCTTAAGCCAAAATAACTTCAGGGGAGAAGTAAATGAGTTGCAGTATGTAAGTATGTGCATATATACTATCGAATCGTATGTATGCACATAATGTGCATATGTACTATCGAATCGTATGTATGCACATACATATAAATATACAATTTTTTTTTACTTATGCGTATCCTTCAGCTGCTTTAGCCATGTCAATGTTCCCATTTTGTGTCGTACATGTTTAATGGTGAGATTTGCATCCTAGGTGCTAAAGCACATGTGAGCACTTGAGATTGGATCAATCGAAGGTCATAAGTTCCTAGCCGTTGAAACGGATCATCTGGTGGATCCCACCCACCATGTAACATTTTCTATGTGGTCCATATTTTTGCTTTAGTGGCAACTATATACATTATATAATGTGTTGCTTCAAGGGCAAACCTTGGGGTTCAACAGTACCCTTCCTCCACCAGGAATTGAGTGTCATTAGTTTGAATAATGGAAATATCTTAAGCCTCAAAGATTCTAGCTGCTAGATTATTTATAATTGATCTTTTCCAGATTCTGCTGTGGCCGGAGCCTGTGAACCGGGCTCTCCTTTGTTTGATAATCTGTTGCTTTAAATGAATCCATCATGGAAACTTAACATTTCATTGATTGCTGAAGGTGATGGTGAAAAGAAAATTAAATAATGTCTTATTATCTCTGTGTTTCAAATTCTAGTTATGGTTTTGCATTGAACATAAAAAAAAGTTATTATCCTAGGTGAAGGTTTAGTAATCTCAACTATCTTCATATCGACTGTGTCTTGTTCCTGCTTCTGTTCTGATTTCAACATTTTGTTTCCATTTTGGCTACTACAGATCACAGTTAGATGCAAAACTAATCCTTTTAATTTTCTTGCAGCTCATTTAAACCACTTCTTGGAGTTTTACACGCAGCAAAACTACAGCTTACTCAAAGCTTCCATGGTTGTAGGTATGTGCTTCTTTCTGCCTTGCAGTAGACAGCTGTAGTACCTAAAATTCTAGAGTTTACTGGGACAGCGGGAAATGCATACATCTTATGTACCTGTCTTGGTCTTTTTGTGAGATTCTACAGTTTGATTGTGGAGATTGCTACGGTGGATTTTCACCTATGAAGTATTCATGTGTTAATTCCTCACTTTATTATTTATTTTGCTTGTTAGGCTTTCAGCTTGGCTACACTGTAATCTTTGGGTCATATGCATCATTTCTCTTCATTCGAACAGGTGCGTGATGCTTGCAATATGTTTCTATATTCATGTTTGTTGTTAATTTGAGATTTTAATTGATCCTTCTTAAGTGAAATCAGTTTACATAGCTTGTGGGAAGGCAATAGTGTTATAAATTCAATGATGAGAAATCTCTGTTAGTGCACCAGAGTCTTGTTTAGATAATGTAACTTTTTAAACCTTTTGAGGCTTCTAATGTTATTTCAAGAAACAAGTGTTTCTCTTAGTCGGCTGCTCCCCACTGAGACATATGCTTTCTCATGCTAGATTAATGTTTATCTTTTTAATTATTATAGTACTCCCTCCATCCCTAGTTGATTGTCTATGAATCATGGATAATACAGGATATAGGTACGATAAACTGCGGGGTGCGCCAATAAATCAAAATCTAAAAGTAGAGGAGGGTACATTGGCAGTGAAAGGTCAACTCCATCCAATATAATTAGCCCATGAAAGTTTAAATGTGGCCCAAATTTTATACAGTGGATTGTAAAAGTAATTTTTATTTGGATCACCTAGTAAGGCCCATGTAGTGAAATTAAAAAATAAATATATAATTACACGGCAACTTTATCCCATGTGATAAATAGAGGAGTTCAAACCACCATTCAAGAAGGCAGCTTACTTGAACCAAAAGTTATGGATTCGAAGACTGTTTAGACATGGAGATAAAGATTGCGATCGGTTGGAGATAATGTTTTAGTACTCCAAGACTTGGAGTTGTATAAAAAGGGACACCACTCCACAAGTGAGTGGGGAGTTCTCTTTAGAAATCTCAGCTGGAGTTTTGGGTACTCTTTTCGGCTGAAACTTTTGGAGTTTCTTTGGGAAGAGGCATTAGGAAGGGAGCAACTAAAGAAAGGAAAGAAGGACCTCATTACAGAGGGTGATTCATTACTAAGGGTGATAAGAAGACACAATTTTGGTATGGAGATTTTAGACCAGAAAGTCAGCAACATAAATATGGCACTTGGGTAATATAACGTCATCCGCTGAAATTTGTTTTCTTGCCGGCCATTATAATTCTTTTCTGTACTTACTCTTCATTATCTTTTTCCCAAATACAAGCATGGTCCATTCTTTTAATCTATGTGTTTTAGTTTAGTTGACAAAATCTTTTAAGTTAATTTGGAATTGGAACCCCTCTTTAAATTTATAAACTTTGTTATTTCATTTTTTAACAAAGGAAATTTGGAAATAAAAAGATTCTTGGGTTCCTATAACTCAAATTCTTAACCGAAATTTTGTGTTTACAAATTTTAGGCACACATATGGCAAGAAGCTATCACGAACCTAAAATTATAGACACAAAATTTCCTGGCTCGAAATTCGTTGAAGTGAATACAATAATTTGCTTTTCCAAATTCTTTTGTTCAAATAAAACAAAGTCATTATTTTGAATGGAATTTCTATTCGCAATTAACTAAAAAATTATTTCTAATTATATCTTATAAAGAAACCTCTGATTATAAGAATGGACAAATTTTCATTTAAACAGTAAAAGATTTAATTAATAAATTGTAATTACTCATTAGGAATATGAATCATAAAATGATGGGACATGTGAAAACTTGAGGGAGGGAAGAAATTAGTTATTTCTTTATAAAAATGTAACTACATAGCACCCATGCAGTTCCATCTGCATAATACGAAAAGAAGAAAAATAAGAAAAGAGGCAAATGGGCCTATATGAGCAATAAAAAGGAAAATTGATGTTTCACCGAGCCATAATTTGCTAAAATGGCTTGCTGATTTTGTTTCTTCCACTTGGCAATGCCTTTTCTAATGTTTAATTTTTTTCTCGTCTTCTTGCTTGCACCTCTCTCTCTCTCTCTCTCTCTCTCTCTCTCTCTCTCTCACACACACACACACACTCTCTCTCTCTCTCTCTCTCTCTCAATTTTCAGCTTCTCATTTTTTCTTTGTAACCGAATCATGGCTGCTCAAGCGAGTCTGTATTAGCCGAAATCCCAGCCAAGTGAAAATAAACTCTCCTTTCACTAGTTAGATGGATTCCCTTTTATACTTACCCTAGTATTGGTGCAGTCAATATTATCTCCATCTCTTAGCAATCTTTATCTCCGTCTCTAAACAGTCTTTATCTCCATTGAGTTTGAGATCAAGTAAGCTTTCCTCTTTAATGGTGGCCAAGTCTTGGGCTCCTTTCTCTATAATTACTTGGGATAAAGCTGCACTGTGCAACCCACTTTACAAACATGTAATGATTCATGGGCTAGTTTTAATGCATGGATCGTTTAAATTTCACCATCGATGGGGTACAGCAAGGATACAACAATACACACACACACATATATATATACATTTATGTATATACTTAGAAGTATTCTATGCCTTTCTGCGAGCAGGGAGTGTCTCCAAAAGCCAAAATATTAATATTGAGAATGACATTTCCAGGACGAGTTTTTCTATGCCTGCAGTCCTCCTGGATATCTTCAATAATCCCCTTTCGGGATCTTATCTATTTCAACTCATCAAATAAACAACCATTAAACATTTTCTGTGAAGCTGTTGCCTTTCAAGAAAGAAAAATGAATTTTCTACCCCTGCATATCCATGTTGTTTCCACCACGTATTCGCAATTTATCCACCATGTATCCAAATAAAAATATGAAGTATTAATGTCTGGATAGGTTTGAAACATATCCGTTATGCACCTAGTTGTATCCTTGCCTCACGCGCCTTAAACGTATCTGATACTGCCATGGAGTCCATGTTGGAGTGTCCATGCTTCATAGTTGATTGTCAATTTTTACTTTTTTATGGAAATCAAGGATGTTGAATTTTAAGCAATTTTACTAGGACATGTGTAAACACCCTTAATGTCCCCATTATATTATGGCAAGTGCACAATGACACTCATTTAGGGACGATTTTTCTTAAGAAAGTGACACTCATTGAGGGATGGAGAGAGAAGTGTTTTAGTAGCCCTCAGCTAAAAAAGTGCCTTGGTTGGACATCAAGTTATGCCACTGAGAGTATAAGTGTCTGTTTAAACTTTGAGCAAAAATTGATTGTAATCGATACCTTCTTAGTTGGTCTTGGGAACTCAGAAAGTTACAGCTCTATTGGCTCATCTGGAACACTTGAAGTTAAGCGAAGTCATTATAATTCAACTGAAGTCATCTTACTTGATCTCTTTAAGAAATTGCCAAGTACAGCCTTGTTGTTTCTTGTGATTTCATATATGGTATTTACTACAGTGAAAAAATCATGCTCTGCCTGATCTTATCAAGTCTTTATTTCTCTTAGAATTTCTTTTTCGTGTTTTTGAACCATCTCTTGTTTGCTAATTACAGGGCACCTTGCTGCTCCAGTTATCGCCCATATATTTTGCAATTTTATGGGCTTGCCCGTGCTAATTTCAAGGAGAACAGGTATTGAAGTTAGCTTCTATCAAGATGAAGCTTGCATGACATTATGTGGTTCTATCGTGTGAATTAATCTGCATTAGAAAGAAATCCAACGCAAGTATTTGTAGTAGAGATGTATGTATCTTTGAATGATAAGTCCATTCTTAAGGATCGATGAATAGAATATGACTATCAATATTTAGAACATCTGATTGGTCCATCATACTTAGTGTAGTAAGTGATGATTCTTGGCATTGTGGTTTATGGTTCAGAGTTCTCTTTCGACCTTTGTTACAAGGACTCAGGTATGGGTGTTAGGTACACATACTTGTCTAGAAGTCGGATCCAGGGAAGGCATAAATTATAGGATATCTCTGCTCAAAAAGGATCCAAAAATAGGATGTGGGTACTTGGACACAGCTTATGCTCAAAAGGATCCAAAATGGGGTGTGGGTACTAGGAAATGACTTATGTCTTCATATTTTATACTCGGTCTGCTAATCATACATTACGTATGATATGGGAATTAATCAAATATATCAAAAAATTTAGGAGTTTGTTTAAGAATAGTTGAGAGTTTGATAGCTGATTACTTTAAATTGTAAAAACTTGACTGAAATCATGGGCTAGAGTATCCATTTACAACTTGAATAGTCAAACACGGATCCCAGCTTATGTCCCTGCAAATCATGTCTGACAGAGTGAAATGAAGAGTCCTTGATACAGACCTTTCGACAGTATCCCTCGTCCCAAAAAGTAGCCCCTTTTTATTTTTAAAAGTCAACAGGGGAGAGATTCAAATCAATATTCGACATAGATTTGTTATGTTTTAGGTAATAAAATTTCAATAATTGAAATTGCATTAAAAATAATATCAATTGCAACTCTTACGAATTTGTTGGGACAAGTAAATTTAATTAAATCTAAGGTCAAAATCTTAATCAAGTTGATCAAAGAAAAAGTCGAAGTGGGACTATTTTTTATTTGGGGAAAGAGGGAGTAGTTTTTAAGGTAGCTTAATTGCTTTTGAAAGTTAGGAATCCACAACTGGGAAATTTGACACCTAGCTACTACCTGAGGCTGAGCTCACTTGATAGTTTCACTCTTTACTTTGATTTGTGATGTGCTTTGTCTTTTTCCTTTAGTAAAGCATGGCTTATTGGATTATGAATTCTCATCACAATAAATGAGATATAAGGGAGCATCTTGCGACCATGCTGTTCATTTGGCTGGATTGCCTTGGTAAGAGTGGGTTAATGATGGAAAACTTGACATAATATTTTATTGACTGATGCCCACTTCAATAAATGATGCAGGAAGGCAATGAAATAAGTTTCAAGTACATGTGGGTGCCACTTGTTTACATGCTGTTCTAAGTGAAGGATACGCTTTGCAAGTTGAGAAATGTGCTATGAGCTGATGCAAAGGGAACTCTAAGGGAGAAAGCCTACAAGAAGGGAGACAGTAAAGAGGGGGTGGGGACTCTTATATCTTATAAATTGATATTGCACAGGAATATAAGGAGGAAGTTAGTTGGAGCGACGCCTTTGGAGACTCTTATGGCTGATAGATGAAAGTTAAGGGAGGAAGGGCTTTACAACTCCTAAGAATGTTGGAGAGGGATGGAAGGGGGACTCTTATCCTGATAAATGAATGTTGCACGACTGAATCTCATCCAATATTGGTAGGGAGCTATAACTTATGGCAGAGGGGGGGGGGGCGCGGAACAAAGCTCTTTCGGGGGATCTTGTATCTGATAAATGAATGTGGAGTGAGGAAGGGCTGTAATTCATATGTTAATGTTGCACATGAATGAAAGTCCTCCACTTAATAGTGTGCTCAAAAGGAGGGAGTCGGGGGATATAGGGTGGGTGTCATCCATAAAGTTATATACTTTGATCCTTCGATGGGATTGATTGGTCATAGGTCATGGTAGTTTCCTGTTACTTGCGTCCGTCGATTTGGCATGTCTTTACTGGGACGACTTTGATGAAGTCTCAACTTCATCTACCAAACAAATCCAATTTAGGTTCCCAGAATAGGGCACTCGGGACATAAATTTTCCTTGGCATGAGGTCTTTTGCACTCGAGCTGCCTTCTCAAAGTTGTCCTGACAGCTCCATAGATGTGACTAAACTATTAATATCTTTGGAGCAGAGAGCTATCAAGAGAAGCACAGACTTTCCCCTTGGTACATAGGCCAACAGGGTCCAAATATCTCGATCAAATAAAAAAACTGAGTCTTGATGCCTTGAACGTTCCTTGGAGATGTTGATCATTGACGAGGCTACATAGGGCAACCAAGCTGTGGTGTTGGGAAGGTAGCTGGGCTTTGCCAATTTGGGTTATGGTGTGGTGATTGTTGAAGATTCTTGGCCTCTGGTGCCAATCTCCGACCTGACTCAGATGTGCAGAGTGAAAGGGCCAATCTCCATGTGGAGGAGATCAAGCTGCCTTCTGACCATGATATGGTTCTTTTGAGATATGGGGCAGTGGGCACCTTTTTTGCTATGTATATTTGCCATGCTCATCAGTTGCTGACTGAAATTTAGTCTGGTTGAGGCGGTTTACTACTTGATGATTTGTAATTCCCTACGTTTCTAATTCCTTATGAGTGGAGATTGCATAACCAGTGAACCAACAACTGTTCTTTTAATCTTAGCATCTGTTATTTAGCCTTTTCACATTTCTCTCTGATTCCATTTTCGTCGACCACATTTCTGGGTCCCAATGATGCAAAAATGAATCTTTGCTGCCAGAAAAAAAACAATGTTGTCTAGGATAACTTTTAATGCCTACCACATTTCACGGTTTTTTATTGGTCTAACCTAGACAGATCATAGTCGTCACAAAGTTTCATTTGAGCTCCTTTTATTTTTATTTTTTTTCCCTTTTAACCATCCAGAGTCTTTTCCGGTTTTTGATTAAGACTTACATTTCTTGTCTCAATATTTATTAATTTCCTTGCTCCATATGTTGGTCTCAAACTTGTGTCTTGGCTGATCTTTCAGGGATGGTGACCCTGGCATTTGTTGCTGGGATGCTGGGTTTCATGTATCTTCTTTTTCCACTCACTTCTCCATACTTGTACAATGATAGAACAGATAGTTGCAAATGCTGGCATAGGTACTGTGCTTGGAGCTAAAATCCATGGGTGTCCTGATGCTTGACTTGTGTCAAGAGACTGGCATTGAAATGTATAACTTGCAAAAAATGGAACGTGGATTTCACTTGCCATTGTATGCTAAGAATAATAATTTATATGTTTTTACATCAGTTATGCCCGTGAAATAAAAGCCAAAGTCCTCGCGTAACCTCTGCGTTGGTCAACATGGAAGAATTTTAGTTTGAAGAATACTTGTCTATTTAATCTCTTATTAAGAGGGATAATCCATTTTGCGGTAAAATCAGGTAAAGCATACCTGAAAAGAGTTTTAGGTTCACAATACAAGAAGAATATATAAACCATCAAAACCTTTATTTTAGGGAGATCTAATTACTAATACAACAATGGAGTATAATGATAATATATATCACTTTGAAAGCTAATATGAAATAAATAAATTAATTAAACTTTATTTCCATTTTATTTGCCCTCAAATTTTATAATATACAGACATAACGTATATGTTTCCTTGCAAAATTTTAAAAAATTGCAATTGATAGTATCTCTTATGTGAAGGATAAGTGAATTTATCAAGTAATAGCATTGTGCAAGCTATTTGGACTATTAGTATATTTTTGTGCCCATCAAGGAATGCAATAGTTGTCAGATGACTGTTTGCATTTATAATTTCCTTCGAAATTAAAGTATATTATTTCTAGATGTAGTATTCAAGCTACCGCAAAAAGAATTCTAGCTAACAAGTATTTCTACGACACTTATTAAAATTCTTGTATAGATGAAAATCATTCTCAATGTATTGAAAATATATTTTTTAATGCCTTGAAAGACTACAATAATTTCTATATGATGCCTATGGTGTGATGAGGCTATAACAAATGGGGCATTCGGTGAAATTTTGAGCACCCAACCACTCTGATGAGAGTAGTAAAGTAATAGGGTCGACCACTCTGATGAGAGTAATAGAGTGCTTTTTGCGGGGCTTGAACACTCGACATTTCCATTAAAAAATTTGAGCAATACTAACTAAGCTAAAGCTGGGAAGACACCTCAATTCCATAGGAAATACCTATCGTGAAATAAGTACAACTACTTTTGTTCTTTAATTGAGCGAGATATCTACAATTCATACATGAAGAATTTCTTACTCCATTTATCCTAAATTAATTGTCCCTTTTCGAAGTACCTTGTGCCAAAATGAGTAAAATTTCAAGAAGACACTAAACTCAACTATGATATCTATCATGTTCAATATGCATTTGCAATACAATAGCATAGACATTAAGGAGTCGTTTGGTAGAAGGATAAATAGGAGATAATACTAAAATATTCATATTTCTCGTTTGATAACTTTTTTTACTAAGAATAAAAATATCTGAATTATTCAGATAACCCCTTATCCGAGATTAAATAGTAATAAATACCTCTCTCTTCCTGTTATAATTTAATCTCAGATAAACAAAAATCAAAACTACTTTTTATTCATAAATTGTCCTCCCAACCTCCCTCTTTCCCCCCACCACCACCACCACCACCACCACCACCAAACCCACCTTCCCTCGCAGCCTCCCTCGCAGCCTTCCCCGCCACCCCCCGCGGGTCCTCCCCAACCCACCCTTTTTATTTTACCTTCCCTCCTTCTCTCACTCACACTCACCCTCACCCTCACCCTCACCCTCACTCCTCCCCTGCTCCCCCCACCCAACCCTTTCCACACTTCTTGTTTTATCTTTCAATTAGCCTATATTGATATGAGTTTTTTTATTCTTTTTTCATTTCTTAATTTTTATATTACTATATTATGTAGGCTTAAATCGTAATTTGGTCACCCTACTTTGACAGAAAATTTATTACGCTCACCCTACAATTTTTTTTCTCAATTTCATCACTATACTTGGCATAAATCCCACGTTAATCACTCCATCCAAATTTTTGGATAAAAAACTTATTATTTTTTTTAAATCCCGGAAATACCCTTACTAATAACTATCAATTTAATCACTGCACTTAGACATAAATACAAGTTCATCACTTCATCCTGATTTTTTAATAAAAAGTTTATAATTATCCTAAAAATTCGAAAATGTCACTACTAAAATATTAAAATTCATTGCAACCAAGAACAAACAAAAACCCAAAAATTAAGCAACTAGGAAAAAAGATCAAACACCCAAATTACCATCTCTTCATTCCAAGCTCAATCTGCACGTACCCCCTAACTCCTTCAAGAACCCTAAATCGATCCAATTTTTTGAAATTCAAATGGACCAAAATCATGAAAGACCCACAACTCTTCTTGAAACACTCAGTCAAGAAATCATCAGAATCATAACGCTAGGCACAATTGCCACTAACACACATATAATTAGTTTAATGCATTTATTTAATATAATTAGTTTTATATAAAAAATAAAAAAAAAGTCAAGCTAAAGAATTTATTGCTTTAGAAAAGACCAACATAATCTTTTATTAATTTTGATTAAGAATTCTGATAAGTTAACCTAATTTTTGTTTAATATTTTTAAGAATTAGTCTGAAATTATGTTATTTTATTATATTTGAAATAACTTATTTAACTGATTTGATTATTTTAAATATTTTATACACAAAATTATTAACCTTAATGCATTTTCTGTCAAAGTAGGGTGACTAAATAGCGATTTAAGGTAAAGGACATTTTGGTCTTTTTGCGGTCCTCCATCCAACAAAACAAACGGAAGTCAAATGCGGTGAGTTTATTGACTCAACATGCCAAGTATAGATGAAATTGAGAAAAAAAATTGTAGAGTGAGCTTAATGAATTTTCTGTCAAAGTAGAGTGACCAAATTGCGATTTAAACCTATTATGTATAAATTAATACATACATACGTACAATACATATACATATTATATTTTTTATTTAAATAAACTAAATATATTAGTATCTTTTTCTAGGTTGAGATTAAAAAGAACTTTAAAATTTATAAATTTGTAATTTTATTATTCTTATATACTTTATAATAATTATAAATAGCTAAGTTTATCTAATTTATAAAAATATTGATGTTGCATTAAACAATGGAATTAACTAAATTATTCATAAAAATGTAGACAATAGTAGTTTGGAGAAAAAAACCCGAGTGAGATAAGTTCGAGTTATCATTTAATCAACATAATTTATAAGGGTATTTTTGGAAAAAATAGCATAATACTAAAATTAATTTGGGCTACCAAAGTTCAAATTAGATAACTAGCTGAATAAATTAATCTTATCTGTGATCTACCAAACATAAGATAACTTTATGTTATAACCAAGATAAAATAATTTCGGTTAAAATAATATATGTTATAGTATTAATTAATGTTATCCTGACTTTTCTACCAAACGATTCCTAAGAACATTTATGTATATGTACACCAAACGATTCTTAAGGACATTTATGTATATGTACTAAGATGACTTAAAAGTCATCTTTTTTTAATTTTTGAAAAAAAAAAAAAAAACACTCATTTCAGAATAGAGGCAATATAATTTGTGTTATCGATTTTGTTTGTGAATAACAATTACTTTGAGATAAAATAACAACTCAAAATAATAACTCGTGTAAGATATCGGTACTGGTTTTGTCAAGCATAACTCGTGTAACACACACACACACACACACAAAGGCATTGTGTATAGACTATAGTGTAGATACAGCATTGTGTATAGACTATAGCATAGATACATATGTAATTATAGTTGAATGCACACACATATACGTATAGACAAACATAATTTAGAATGGGGTCCTGTCATATGAGAATTGTTAAAATTGTTTTTTTTATTATTATTATTTTAAAAAATGCATAGGGATATGCTTTGATCGTCCTCAGAATAATTTTCAATATAACTAATTCTATTAAGGGTATCTTTAACAAGGACCATATATATAAATATATATATATATATATATATATATAGAGAGAGAGAGAGAGAGAGAGAGAGAGAGAGAGTTCAATGATGTTCTAGTAGATATTGTGGTGATGAACAAGATTGATTTGGGAGAGGATATTGAATGAGGAGGCAATTAAGGTGAGTAAATATAAAAGAAAAATATACACTGTAGAAGGTAAGTAATGGAGTGAGGCAACAGACAGAGAATCCAAATTATAAATCAATGCAGGTTGCAAATTGGGCACTCTTTTCTTTAAAGATCTTGAGGGTTTCAAAGAAAAGAATTTCAATTTTGGCTGGGTGGTTTTTTGTCCATGTAGTAGTAGTTACACAGTCATCATATCCACCCTATATATATGTCAGTCATCCTTTTAGCTTCCATTTTGACTTCAGAAATGATATGATGATTTAGATTCGATGACCTCATAGTTGTTTGGAAGCTTTCGCAGGTAGTATAGATTAGTATAAGGAAAAAATTTATACTCACCCATCACCGACGACGTGCTTCATGCATCTGTATACATTGTCGGGTAATTATAGCGTTATTTACATTGTAATTGGAATAATAAATTAATTACAACAAACCTCCGTCGCGTCGGGTTAATCCTACTTTTTTACCCAACAACAAACCCCATTATACTACTATGGCCACTTGACACATTATCCGGATCCGACCCAATTCCGTCAACAACTTAACGGTTAATTGGTTACATATCACATGATATGCATGTCGACAAAAACTTATAACAAGCATTGACTACCCAATTTCGTTAAGGTAAAGTTGTAAATCCACTTCTGTATCTCCTTACCGGATAAATTTTATCCCCCATGCATGATGGAATGGAGGCTGTGGAATTTGGCGAGGAGGAAGGGAACGACTGCTATTGTAATGGGCGGATGAAGAGATCGAGGCAAAAGCGTGAGATGAAGTCGTAGATTTTTCTGTTAAAAGGGTCATTTTTTCATCTAAATAATTTCTTGGGTAATTATGTCTTTCCAACGCGTAGTTAACTGAGTTCCGGGTCAGACAATTCATGGGTATTTATTTTCGGGTAAACAAGTTCAAGGATACAATCCAAAAACCCAAGATATATAGTTCAAGAGGGGGTTTGTTGTAATTTACTCTTATAATTAATATTTTCAGGATAAGATAGTATAATTGAAGGATGATATTAAATCTCGAAATCAAGTTATTAAATCACTCAAATATACCCTTAACATAATGTAGATGTGAGATAAAATATTGTATGCAGTATCTTGACGGAAAAAGTGAAGGTTCAGACCTCCTCCAGATCTTTAAAAAAAAAACATACACTTTTAATTTTAGCCTTGGCCCCAAAAAATAAGGTACATTTCTTTTTTGATTAAGCTTCAATATGGAGTATAATGTTATACTAATACTTTATAATTTTGTGTATTAGGATAATCAAGTCAAAGCGACTAAAAAGAAATTGTGATCATACAATGACATAACTATTTTAAAGATAATTTTTTTTTTTCTTGTAATTTGCTTAACTTTTACAATAAGTAAAAACTTTTACGTTTTTTTCTTTGGAAAGGTGAATTAGTCAAAGTGTGCACAAGCTACTACCGTACCACTAAACCTAAAAAAAAAAAAAACTCAAAGGATTGGCTCAGCAGCTAGTCCACTAATAAGTTTTTATGTATAATGATCTATTTATCAAGATGTTCATTGTTTGACTCTCAACAAATACAAATTTTGTTAGACCAACAGCATGCATACTATCGCGACCGGGAATTAGTCTCATTCGAATGTGGTGTGGGACACCTCATGGAAGACAAAAAATAAAAATAACATTAATTTACTTTTGTCACAACAAAATACAATATCTACTACAGTAATTATAATTATAATTCTAAAATATAACAAAATACTACTCTCCATTTAAATATAAATATATATATATATATATATATATATATTGGTGTTCTACGATCTTTAAATTTTCTTGGGCTAGTAACAAAGACTCAATCCAGCAACTATGTATTAGTTTTAGATTCAAAGTGGTTTGGAGACATAGTGAAAGATAAAATATATATATATATATATCTTCTTTTTTTTTTTTGGAGTTTACTAAATAAATACTCTTATTTTTTTAAGAAAATTTAAATTTTAATACAATACAAAGGGAAACAAATAAATAAAATTGTAATTTAAAGTATTTTAGTAATTTGGTAAGTGAAAAAAATATTTGGAGGCGTAAAAGTAAAATAAGTAATGTAAAGAGTGACAGACAAGACATTTAGTGATGAAGGAAGGAAGGAAGGAAGGAGTAAGATGGTCAACCAACCTTACCTGGCAATGGCATATTGATATTGAGGTCATGTCAATGAGTTGATGTTGTGGCTTCTTCACTTTGTCAAAGCTTAATGAAACCTCGTTGACTTTCTCCTGAATCCTTCTTGGATTACGTTTGTTTACCTCTCCTCTCTGATTACAAACTCCCATCACTCACCAAATCCCATTTCAAAACCCTGTTTTTAATTACTTTGTATCTTATATCTCGTTTGGTACAATATTTTTAAAACGTAATTTTTTTAAAAAATATATTTAAAATATTATTTTAAAACGCTACTTATTTTTTTAACAGCGTTTTAAAACCTATATCTTAGAAAAAAAAAACTCGAAATTTTAGTATTTTTAAAATGCAACAGCATTTTTTTTTAAACATAATTTTTTCAGCCATAGTATTGAAATATATTTTTTGTAAATAAACTGTGTTTTATCCCTGCGTTTTGGCCAAAACGCACGACTAAACAGGCTCTTAGTATAATTACTTAACGAGGGGATAAAAACTTTATCCAGATAGTTCGAGCTAATAGTTCAAATTGTTGTACTAAAAATCCGACAATTTGACCTATTAATTTTATTCAACGTTAATTACTAAGGGTATTTTGGGAGTCAAATTTGATCTAGTTCAAAACCAATTTCTCTAAAACTAGTCCAGTTCTAGACTTATCAATTATCATAATAGATAGAAATAGTTCATAGTGGCGCTAAATGCAACACCCAGAAATGCGCTAAATACAACACCCCCTAAAATTACTATTATACCCTTAATTTGTTTTAAAAATTAAATTTATAATTATAACCCCTATATTTTCTTAATTATCATAAACTACCCCTTTTGTACTAATTAGCATTATAATGTTTTATAAATGAAAAAAAAAAATCTGGAATGTATGAGACCTGCCCAGCCCAGACGGCTTAATCCCAAAAATCCACCAAGCCTAGGCGGATTGAGTTAACGTTCGTTAAAAAAGATTTTTTTTTTCATTTATACCCCTTAAATTCAAAATTCTGTTAAAAACTTAACGAATTCGTTAAGTTTTTAACAGAACTCCTAGGAGCCGCTTGTACCAGGCGGATTGAAGCAAAAGTTTCGGTCACACATGCTGGATTTAAGTCGGAGTTCCACCGGCAACCTGAGGATTTTCTGTTTTCTTTTAATCATTAAATTAATTTAAATTATAAATTTAGTTTATAGATATATATAATTTTATATAATTAAATTTTAGATTATAAACTATTAATATATAATTTTATATAATTAAATTTTATTTTATAATTTTAGTTTCTAAATTATGCCCTAATTTAATATAATTTAATTTTAGTTTATAAAGTATTAATATATAATTAAATTTTAGTTTATAAATTATAATATATAATTTATAATTTATAATTTTATTTTTTTAATTATTAATATATAATTTAATATAATTTATAATTTTATTTTATAATTTTAGTTTATAACCTAAAATCTTGTAATTAATATATAATTTAGTATATTATTAATGGAAATATTATAATTTTAGTTTAGAAATTATTATACTTTTTGATTAAATTAGTAGTAAGATTATTATATATAATTTGCAAAAATTAGATTTAAAATATGATTTTTCAATTTTTAATAAATTATTATATATTAATTACACGATCTTAAATAATATTAGCATAAATAATTAAAATTACGTTAATGAATGTTATAAATATAATTTTTTTAAAATTTAGTTTATAATTTAATTTAATGTTTTTTACCTAATTATGTTTGTTGATTAAATTAGTATGAGTATTATTAGATATTAATTGCACAAATTAAATTTATGACATCATATATTAATTGAATTATTATATGTTAATTACACATAAATTAAATTAATTTGTGTTATATTTTTTGAATGTTATAATTAATTTTGTATAAATTTAACAAAATTTTACACTTTAATTTTTTTCAACTTAGTTTTGTAAATTTTTATTTAACCCTCTGAGATCACAGTTTTAGTTTGTTTATACTCTGATAAGTAATTATAACTGTAAGTAATTAAAATCAAATTTATTACGTTATATTTTTTTATTATGTTATATTATCATTGCCATATTTTTTCTTTAAATAGACATTTGAAATGGTAATAATTATTTGTATTACTTTAAATTCATATATAATTTCATTTGTACTCTGTTAATGTTAGTTACGTTGATGTCATGTTTTTACGGTAATATGTAGATGTCAGGCGCAGGTGGGAATGGAGCCGGTGGTGATAGAAATTTAGGCAAGAGGCCTGAAGGTGATAATGACTACTCATAGTATTCAGGTACACTTAAAGGCCGATGTATTGCTGTATCTGCATGACGTAGAGAAATGGCGCGAGTCATTGCTAGACATCAATAACGGAATAGGTTACAGCGTGAGTATCAGCAGCAGCTATCCCAACAACAAATTGACCGTGATCTTGGGATTGATGAGAATTTGTCCCTTTCTGATTCACTTGACTATGCACCACTTTGGGATCATGTTCCCGCACCTATTTCTATTCATGTTTCCCCTATTATTTCAAATGTTGATGAGGTTCTTGAGATCGAGGCTAGGATTCAGGCAGACAGGGCGCTGCATCACTTTGAGTCAACTCCTGGCTCGTCCCTTGTCAATAGTCGAGTTAGGATTCCCGGAAAGGGAAATGGTAAGGCGATGACCGAAAAAAAATTTACTTCGTATCAAGGAGAAGGGGGTTTTGAGTAGAATGAGGAGGAGGAGAATGATGAAAAGGAAGAGGAAGAGGATGTGGAGAAGGAGGAAAATGAGGATCGATGAGGATGAGGATGATGAGGAGAGTGTAGTACGGAGAGGAGTTACACGACAGAGAGGAGGTCCAATACCAGCACGAGTGGGAGGTCGAGGCAGAGGACAGGGTCATCTTTATGATGACCGGAGGTTAACATATCCACTTGCTGGTGGGCCCACCATGGTTGATTTACTGGTTGGCTTTCGTGGTCACGTCGCACACGCGATATGGAATGGCAAGGTAATAATTTTTTTTTTTCATTCTTAATAAAATATAATTTTAATTGTTTATGCTAATAGGTATGGAGTTTTTTTCATTAGGAATGACAACCCTTAAAAGGAATGACCGGTGACCAGGTGATTACGTGGGATATTTTGGATGAAGCACGGAACTACGCTAACCCTGCTACACGCTGATTGTACTCTATCTCCGTTTTTGAATCTACTAAGTTATTTCACCTATACATAAACCCGTTGGAATAGTCCTTATTCTTTACTATTTGTACTAAGTGTTTTTCCACATACTTGGCGATATGTCGTCTACGACACAATAAAAGTTTGACCTTGGGAAAGAACATCTCCACCGCTTTCATTAAGGCCAATTTCCTGTCAGTGACAATAATTGTTAGAGCAACGCCAAGAACTTGAAACAACATTGAAAGTGCTTCTATTACCCAATTGAAAGTTTTCAACTTCTCATCCTTAAGAAATCCGAACACAACGTGAAAAATTTTGCTTGTTGGAGTCACTCCAATAATCTCCAACAAAGGCATATCGTACTTGTTGGTGTTGTATGTTGCATCCATTATTAGAACATGTGGAAACCTGCAAATTAAATCAAGGGACTTTGGGTGTACAATCAGCAGATTCTCCAGAACTTGATTATGATCATCGTTTTTATGCCACTTAAAGTATCCATGTTTTTCAATTTGCTTGAAGAAAAGCTGCATTGGAGTTGATTCGCCCAAAACTTTTCTACGCCACTTCTGTGCCATATTCTGTATTTGTCGTATGTTGGTAACATTCTCGGGATCTTTAGATTTAAGGTGCTTTAGAATCTACTTCGGCTTAATATGGTCAGAGGTTAATTAACCATGCAACAAGAATATCCTCTTTGGAGCCCGATCTCGATCTATGCCAATTGACCAGACTCGGTTAACGGGTGCTTGTGTCTAAACTGATCGTCCACCTTAACTTTCCCAAAACTCGATCGTTGTTGCACAAGTTTGATGCCAAACGGACAATTTGTTTTCTTCGACCCTTGTAGGTTTCTATCCTCCATGTCAAAGATGCCAGTATATCTGTAGTTACCGCCCCTCTCACAACCATAACAAACACTAATCTGGTCACCCGATAATATTCTTGTTTGCTTAATGATTAAATAAATATTTGCAGCATCCATAATCCATTCATTCGCCAACTCTCGAGTTGCAAATAATAAATCTATTGTAAAAACCCCGCTTTGATCCGGACTTAAAAATATGTCTTCTTCTTCTTCATTAAATGTCTAACAAATAATTAAAAACTATTAGACAAATTGCACAAATTAAATTTCAAAATCATAAATAAACATAAAATGTCTTTTACAAGAATAACATAGTTTCATTAACATATTAGCCAAATTAATGTAATAAATTTGATTTTAATAGTTTAACTTATCAGTTATAAATTAAACAAAATGAAATTAAGTCTTTAACAACAAATAAATTCAAAACCCCTAGGTAGGAGAGTATAAACAAACTAAAAATGTGATCTCAGAGGATTAAATGAAAATTTACAATACTAAAGGGAAAGAAAATTAAAGTGTAACATTTTTAACATAACACAAATGAATTTAATTTAAGTAAAATTTTTAATTTGTGCAATTAATATTTTAAATCTTAATACTAATTTAATCAACAAAAATAATTTAATCAAAACATAACATTAATTTAAATTATAAACTAACTAATTATAACATTCATTAACGAATATACTAATTTGAAATCGTGTAATTATTAATATATAATAATTTTATTAAAATATGTCAAATAATATATTTAATGTGAATTTGTGCAAATACTATTTAATAAACTTGATACTAATTTAATCAACAAATATAATAATTTATAAACTAAAAATATAACCTAAAATTAAATAATATTAAATTATATATTAAATAAAAGATTTTAAATTATAAAATAAAATTATAAATTAAAATTATATTATATTAAATTATATATTAATAATTAATAAAATAAATTTATAAATTATATATTATAATTTATAAATTAATTTGAAACTAAAATTTAATTATATATAATTTTATATTATTAATTTATTAATTTATAAATTAAAATTATAAACTAAACTTAAATTATATTAAATTAGAGCATTATTTAGAAACTAAAATTATAAACTAAATTTAATTATATAAAATTATATATATCTATAAACTAAAATTATAATTTAAATTAATTTATAAAAAAAACATAAAATCCTCAGGCCGCCGGTGGAACTCCGGCTTAAATCTGGCGGGTCAGGCCGGAACTTTTGCTTCAATCCGCCTAGTACAAGTGGATTCCTAGTAGTTCCGTTAAAAACTTAATGGATCCGTTAAGTTTTTAACGGAATTTTGAATTTAAGGGGTTTAAATGAAAAAAAAAATATTTGACGGATCCGTTAATTCAATTCGCCTTGTCTTGGTGGATCCATTAATTCAATCCGCCTGGGCTGGGCGGGTCTCATCATTTCCAAAAAAAAAAAAAAAATTCATTTATTAAACTAATTAAACAATATTTACCTACAAACTATAACTAATTAGCATATAAATTTGCAATACCAAATCTAATTAAGAGCCCGTTTGGTCGAGCGTTTTGGCCAAAACGCAGGGATAAAACGCAGCTAATTTGCAAAAAATGTGTTTCAATACTGCGGCAGAAAACGCTGCGTATTGAAGTAATATCCCAAACGTATTTATAAGGAAATACCTCCGTTTTTAAAACGCTGCGTTTTTTAAAACGCTGCGTTTTGTAAACGCTGTACCAAACGGGCTCTAAACATAAATTAAACTAATTAAACATGTTTAAGTTGGAGGGGGCAGCTGGAAATTACTAGAAATTGGAGGGGGCGGCTGGAAATTATAAATTAAGGGCAAAAGGGTAGTTTCTCAAGGAGGTGTTGCGTTTAGCGCCTATGATAAAGGTTTGCAATACCAAATCTAATTAAACTAATTTAACATGTTTAAGTTGGAGGGGGCAACTGGAAATGACTAGAAATTGGAGGGGGTGACTGGAAATTATAAATTAAGGGCAAAAGGGTAATTTTTCACGGGAAGGGGTGTTGTGTTTAGCATAAATGGGGTGTTGCGTTTAGCGCCTATAATAAAGGATGGAGTTTGTTCGAACTAGTCAAGTTCGACACCGATCAATCATAGTCAAAGGATGTTCTGCATAATTATTTAAAAATTTTTGTTTCTTGAGTATTTAAAGTTTACGGTTGCTAGAAATATACTCACTCCTAAAGGGTTTACGCTTGAAAATTTTAATAATTAAAGAATATATAAATATTATTACAATTGATCATAATTATAAAAATAATTTAGCATAGTTAATATGTTTATATCACATGTGAGGGGTAAAGTTATAATATAATGAAAATTGTAGGCATAATTTTTGAAAGTGGACTCTTTATATGAAACAATCAAAAATAAAATAATGGACTCTTTGCCTGAAATGCATGGAGTATTCATTTGTTTCAAGAATATTACTTCATCACAATTAGTAGTATATAATCAAAAGTAACTAAAACACAAATCTAACTATTGTGAAAGGAGAATGGATTTAAGCTTTTGATGCGTTAGAAGGAAACAAAGGTAATGGAGGTTTTTTTTTTTTTTTAAATTTAATGTAAAAAAATGTTTAAATTTAAATTTTATTTATTTATAGATTTGCAACAACGAAAGGTTACACACCGAAGGTAATCATTCGTCCCTAAATCCGACTTCAAATCTTCTATCCCACTGTCTGTTACATTCTCTGTCTTATTAAATCTCAGTCATACACGTTTTTTTTATAAAAATTGTAAAATGAAGACCAGTTAAAATAACAAGGATACGTGTAAAGTTAGAATTAAGTGGGACACGGGATGTGATAGAGAACGTGATAGAAGATTTGAAGCCCCTAAATCCCTCCCTTGCCTATGTGATTCAAATCTGTAACTATATGCAAGTGATCTGAGCCTTATTCACTGAAACAATTCTTAATAAACTTGTGGATTTTTATCGAACACAAACCAATGTTGATCTGACTTAATTTATGGCCAATAGAATTGGTTCTGGGGGCTATCTATCTATCAAGGGAAAATGCAAATATAATCTGCTAAGTTAGTTGTCGGAATCATATTTAGATCAAAACTGGGTCAATGTATCTATACCATAGCCCCCGTTTACTTAAAACCCTCAAAAGAAGTTCTATTAGGAGAAAGATTGAGGTGACGGACGGCGTAATTAACTGGTTGCTCGATCGATTTGGATAAAACCACTAACAACAAGCTTTGCTGGCCCATACCTATATATTTGGTCAACAAATTAATTCACTAATTAGTTTCTTTAATTAAGATTTTCCTTGAAATTATTGTTATTGTTAGATCAATCGATACGTACTTGATAATTTCTATTCATATTTCTTACTTTTAATATTTCATTCTTATTGTTTCATACAGTATAAACTTGCTAAACAATATATATATATATATATATATATATATATATTGCTTCACTTTGTTGATTAGCGTTTCCAGTGTTGGCATTTCAGTTATATATATATATATATATATATATATATATATAGTGAATAATACTCCACATTGCTTCTTTAATAAACAACAAGTGATGTGATCTAACAGTTTGGAATAAACTTCGATTCTTCTTAAATTTCTGCTTATGGATTTATTTATATATATAATAATACTCCACATTGCTTCTTTAATAAACAACAAGTGATGTGATCTAACAGTTTGGAATAAACTTCGATTCTTCTTAAATTTCTGCTTATGGATTTATATATATATATATAGGATTGGTTTGCGAATTTAGGTAATGCATGGTTTATCCAGTTTCCTCTTGTCACTCTTGATCATCCCATCCCATCCCATCCCCCCCCAAATTAGTTTCCTCTTTTAGGCCCTTGGGTTGGGGCCTCCTTCGTACACCAAAAAAAAAAAAAACAGAGAAGAAATTGTATGTTAGCAGTTTCATTTTTTTTTTCATTTCATCAATCAAAAAGACTTTTATGCCGCCTATATAATTTTTAACACACAAACTTTGTATTCATAGTGTATCATAATCTTAACCAAAGCAACTAAAGTATTACTCCCTCCGTCCCTTAATTATTATTTTGTTTGACCCAGCACACGAATTAAGAAAAAAATAATTAACTTAATTATTAATATTAGTATAATGTGTAATTTTCTTTAATGCTCATGTATATGTGGTCCATAATTAAAGTATGAGAAAAAGTAAGGGTAAAATGGTAAAAGTGATGTCTTAAAAAAGAAAGTTTTTAAACAAGACAATTATTCTAGGATGGACAAAAAAAAAAAAAAAATAATTTAGAGACGGAGAGGGTATTATATATGGCTTTTGGGTTTTTGGTCTGTTCCTCTGTATTCCTCTTAATTCAAAATTTTACGAGTTCAAAACTAAAAGAGGTTGTCTGTCCATGGAGGCTCTTTCTTAGTCTCCTATATCAACTGATGCATTAATGCTCGAAGCCAAGTATTTTTCCTTACTTGTGTGTGTGTGTGGAGGCAATTTCTTGTATTTTAATTAAGTTTTAAAATTATAATTTAGTTAATTACCAAAACATCCTCTAAACTACGTTAAAATAAATAAATAAAAGTACGGGTATTCTTGTCCATTCAATATAAAAATATACATGGACAATAATACCCCTAAAAGTGGATCACGTGAACAGCACATGGGTGAAATAATGCCCAATTAACGAAAAAATCGACGGAGAGATGGTCGAGTCAAGCTTGATAAAAATAATATAGGAGTAATGCTATGGGTACTTAAATAGTATTAAATTTTTTGTACCAAATAATGTGTGAGCTGATGTGGTACAAAAAATAAAATTAAAAATCATAATTAATGCATCACACCAGCTACCACATCAACTCACACATCATTTGGTACAAAAAATTTAATACTCTTTAAGTACTCATAACATTACTCGTAATATAGTGACCAAAAGAACGTGATAAAAAAGTAGTACAGGGACATTTTGTGCATTTTATCTAAATAATAATAATAAAATAATAATAATTTATCTGTCCCAAAATAATTATAGTAATATGATTTCAAAAATATTTGTTCATATTCTACTAAAATTACCCTCATTTATTATTTTTATTAAAGAGTGTTGTTAAAAGAAAAGAAGAAAAATACTCATACAATTTATCTATAATAAATAAATTTAAATAAAAATTTATCAGTCTTTATATAAATTTTCTCAATCTGTATTGTAAATTACTAAAACCTCAATTATTTTGAAAAATAGAAGAAAAAAGCAGTTGTGTCTTGTGAGTAACAAATACATAGGGGGACAGAGGATCAGGAAACAGTGGGTATTGCTGAGGTTTTTGTTCAACTTTATAGCTAAAAGAACTTGATTGTTCTTTCTGCAGCCTCAGAGAGAAAGATTCTTACCAGTCTTTCTTCCATACATGGGAGAGAGAGCTTAAGCTTAAACTGGGGATAGCATATTTGTCAGTTCCTACCTTCCTTCCTTCCTTCCACACATTATTATCAGTCAAAACAAAATATCTGTGCCATTTTCCAATACACACACACACACACACACAACACATTGATCCAATCAAAATCCAAAGCCAGGAAAGGAGAAAGCAGCTTATAGCATTTGTATGTCACATTCCTATATGATATCCAACCCCATTTATGATCATAACCTGAATTTGAACCAATAATTTTGTTTGTTTGTTTGTGTATGTGTTTTACATTCCTTGTATTTAAGCCCAAATATGAAGAACTGGAAATGTAACATGTGTAGAGAGACAGAAATTATATTAAAACTAGATATAATATTCCTTCATAATAGACAGATAAGCTTTTCAGATGAGAAATTACATCATTTTAAACCAAACCCCCCCCCTCCCAAAAAAAAAAAAGAGAAAAATATATAATAAAAAGATGGTGACCAACTCCTATTTGATAGATGACAACAATACTACCTATTTGTCCAACTTTATAATATTCATACTTGACAGAAACTGCGACAACAACAACTACTATCCCCACTAACATTCCTACTATATTTTGATACTCCCTACACAAAAGAGGCTATGGGGGAATACATAACATATATTTAGCCCTCCTCCTAGCAAGGTGGGACCCATAATACTGAGGATGTCCTTTTCAGTCATTTCAACTCCAACCCCACCCCCATCCCACCCCACCCTGTTCATTTGCTACCATTTGGGTTGGAGGTGGAGCAGAGGTTGAGATCAGGGATGTTGTTGGAGGCATTTGGATGGTTTGAGAGAGTGAGTCTTTGCTTGAGTTGAGTCAGCAATGCTTGGTTCTCTTGATTCAGCTTCTGTGCTTTCTTCCTTAGCTTTTCATTCTCTTGCATGATGTAGCAGTTCTCCAAGTAGAGCTTTGAGTTCAATCTCTCCATCTCTCTCCAACAAAAACTGGTAATTCCCCTGAAACATTGAACAAACAAACAAAAGGGTATCTTTAGACATCATTCATTATTGCAAATATTAAAATTCTAAAGAACAATTAATATATATACCCACAAAATCGAAGTAGAATAAGTAAACAGAAAATTTATATTTATGCTCTGTTTTTTGCTTTGAAGAAACAGGGGAGGAGGAAGGGAGGCCAAGAACAAGTTAGTGATATATAGATTCTTCTTTTTGATAAATAAATAAGAATTACAACTCTATTTTTGTGAGCAAGTTAAATGAGGTATACTGAAAGGAGATAAAGAAAATAGAATAAAGGGTATCTCCAAATCTGCACTCATTGAAAAATGGCTTCTTTCTGTTGTCTTTACAAGCAAGAGAAGAATAAAGATATACACTAACAAGACAATGTATATATCATATATCCACTACCAAATACCTATTTAGAAACATCACTTTATTTATATATACACCATGTGTGTGTACTGCGTGCGTCCTTTACCATATGAATAGAATGAAATTTGAAAGAAGTTAGGACAATGTGTGTGTGTGTGTGTGCTTTGGGACGTGGGGGTAGGAAGAGTTGCAAAGTAAGGTAGCAACAAAAGTTGGGCATTCAACAAAGAAAGTGCATTCAACACACCTTCAAATAACAACATTAAGAAGAAGACATATATATATATTACATAGACACACAAACACAGATTGAGAGAGACAAAGAACAAACACAAACACATTTGATATAGAGAAAACCAGAACTCCAAGAAGCACTAAAAAAATACAACCCTGTAAAGACCCTGTCTGCCTTTCCTAGTGAAAGAAAGAACACAAAGTATAAGTGTGTGTGTAAGTGTGTGTTAGAGAGAGAGAGAGAGAGGTGGGGGCCTCTCTTTATCTTTTCAAGAAAGATCACCTTTTGGAAGGTTGGTTAGAAGAAGGAGCAGCTTTGGACTAGGAAGAAAGAGAGAGAGAGTTTCTTTCTTTGAGTTTTGAGGAGTGAGTAGTGAGGGACAAAGAGAACTAAAGGGCAGTCAATATATATAGTAGAAAAAGCAATAGAGAGAAAATCTTTCTAGAGAGAGAAAGAGGAGAGAGATGGGGTGAGAGACATGCGCCTCACCTCACCCTGCCACAACAATCATGCATTTTGTAAGCATAGAAGGCGGCTTGTATAGGCAACGATTTAATGTTCTTTCTCCCTTCTACTATATTCATCATTATTATGAGTTTTGAGAGAGAGAGATAGAGAGAGAGAGGTGGTGGATGGCGTCATGCCAATGATGGCTTCTTCTCTCTTTTTTTCCTTTTTTCTTTCTTTCTTTTGGTTGAAAAGGGTATTTTGGGTCATTTACATTGTGGAGAAGTGAAAAGGGTAATTTGAGTATTTCACTAGTTTGTAAAATATATATATATATATATATATATAAATCGTGGATCACACTTTAATTAAGTTAACCCAAAAAATTAAAAAATAAACTCTTTAATTGAAATGGAAGAAATATTCAATTAGATTGTGAGATTCACATTATTTAAAACCGTGAGATCATGTTATTTTTTCGGTGTGAAGATGTAGTTTAATCATAATAAACAACTCCATTAAATCAAAGGAAGTCCTAAATTACTTTACTACCAACAAAAAATTTTATGGAAATTGTCTGTCACATTTCAATCAAGTTGACCCAAAAAATTAAAAATAAACTCTTTAATTACAACGAAGGAAATATCCAGTTAGACCGTGAGATCACATTATTTAGACCGTGAGACCACGTTATTTTTTTGGTGTGAAACTGTCGTTTAATCATTATAAACAACTCCTTTAAATAAAAAATAGTCATTAAATACATTACTGCCATTGGCTTAATTGTCGGCATCACTTTACATCACCTTAATAACATAGTATGACCATCTTAAGAAGAAAAAATGTAAGATCTATATTAAATATTTATTTCTAGATTTTGTCACAATTACTTCCTCCTCCCAAAAAAAAAAAAAAAATAGTTTCACTTTCCTCTTTGATTATTCCAAAAAAGTAATTCTATTTTTAAAAGAGAAAATAATTTATAGTGTAATTTGAAGAAGCTGCAATTAGGTAAAGCTACAACCTTAAACAATTTAACTCGCCAAACGAAACTATTTTTTAAGACAAAGGAAGTATTTAGTTAATAATTTTATTAATTTTGATGTAACACATAAAAGTAGTTCGAATTAAATAACCTCTTGGGAATAAAGTCATGTGAATGATTGCTTCTTTATTTCATTTTACTCCCTGCGTTCTAAAATAAGTATTTTCTATTGAATTTTACAAGTTTTAATAAATAAGTTTATTTTATTTAATTATGGTTTAATTCTCTTAAAATATTCTTTTAGTTGTGTCAAATCAATGAAACTCTCTTCTTTTATGCTTTCACAATTAATAAGGACACGGTACTTAAAAAATCTTTATACATTTTAATAAAATAGGAAATACTTATTTTAAAACGTAGTAAAAGGGGGTATTTCGGTAAATTTAGTTGTGGAGGAATGAAAAGGGTAGTTTGGGGTTGTTAATTGGGAGCTCAAATGATGTTAGGAGACTTGGGCGTCCCCAGGATTCGCAATGATGGTGTGGATTGGTTCGAACCGACGCGGCCCATCATCACCACCACAACCCACCCCTCCCTTTTCACCTTCCCTCTCTCATCATCGATTCTCTTTTGTTTTGTTTCATATGGGTTTATCTTTCATTTCCTTGTCATCCCATCTTTATCCCTCTTACAATTTTCACGCCTTTTGCTATTTTTTTTATGAAATAAAATTTTAAGAAAAAAAGAACTAATTCTTCATATCAAATAACTGTCCAAACTTTATTTTTCAGCTACGATACTAAATAGATATTTTATTTTATATATTAAATATTTTATATTCTGTATTATTAAATATTTCAATTAAAATAGAGTGATGATAATAATTTCCTGTAATTTATTACGATTTTGACTCAATACAGGGATTAAAAAAAAGATAATTAACTATATTATAAATTTTACGATAGTATGTGTTTTTCAAGTATACTTGTGTGGGAGTGGGGCTATCAATTAAAACGAAAAATCAAATTAAGGATAAAATAATAAAGATAAATTTCAAAAGAGAAAAAATTAAAAAGCGAATACTTTTGTTGGAACGACCTAAAAAGAAAAATAAACCGTTGTATTGTTAATTCAAATTGACTAGGTTGCCCTTTTAGTTTTATTGGTTTGAACTTTAATTTGGTTGTATTATACATATACACTTACACTATGGACCACTCCTTGAATTGCATTTCACTTTACTTATTCTTTTTCCATTTTTCTTTGTCTTTTGTTCTCTTCATTTTAACTTATAATGATTCAGAGTAGGGTTAAATAAGAGAATATTCATTATTTCTTGGGTTGGAAATTTCTCAAATTTTAACTTATTGTCTATAATTTGGGCCAAGAGCAAGGGCAAAAGAAGAAATACATTGTCCATATATACACTATGATGGAGCAATAAAGTTTTTGTAAACCAAATAGAAGTGAACACAAAAACTTTGAATGAAATTGCATACCCCATCCATTTAAGAGGAGAAATAACATTTTTGGATTTTACTATAATATTTCCATTTCTAAAGATAGTCACACTATTACATTAAACAATAACGTGAAAGGGGAAGCACTTTCTTTTCAGTTTTGTTGAAGGCACTTAACAAATTTTTCACTGCGCGCTCGAGAAAATTAAATTTGATTTCAAGAACTCCTGTCACGTTATATAGCAACTCAAACTTCACATGAAAAAAAGGAAAGGGTGAAGAACGTGTGGATCAGGCACCAACCACGCCGTTAATCTCATTATGAAATTTCAAGAATACAAGGCAAAAAATGCTAGTATTTAACTTGTTTGTTATGATTTTGGTGTCTTTATTTGCGCACGAAAACACATCATGAGTTAGAGATAATAATACACAATTATATTCCCTCCGCATTATCAGTGTAGAAATAAAGATATGTAACGGCTGATGTGATAGATGTCGTGACATTTGTTTTACGCCTGCCTAAATAAAAGTTGTATTAATCAGTAATCGTATTGGTAAGAAGAAACTGGCGTATTACACATGTAAACAACAATTGCTAAACTATATGGACAATAGTTGAATTTCCAATACTTGTAAATTAATGAATGGACAAGTTAAAATTTTCATTTATTAAAAATATATTTCACAAAAGTTGGGTTAATTACTAAAATACCCACGTACTATTGAGATTTGCTTTAACATGGAAATGAGCACAAGTAGAGTTAGAAGAAAGTTCACAAATAAGGGTTAAAAGAAATACTCCTATTAGATAAACTCAAAAGGGGCTCATTTAATATTTCCTCCGTCCTTAAATTATTATTTTGTTTGATCCAGCACACAGATTAAAAAAATTATTTGACTTAATTATTAATATTGATACAGTGTGTAGTTTCCTTTAATGCCCATGTGTATGTGACCCGTAATTAAAGTAGGGAGAAAAAGTAAGGGTAAAAATGATATCCTAAAAAAAAAGTTTTAGACAAGACAATTATTTAGAGACGGACAAAAAAGGAAAACAAGACAATAATTTAGGGACGGACGGAGTAGTAGTATAAAGTTAAAATGACCAATTTGTCCTTAGGAATCTATTGATTGCAAAAAGATTTAATGATGGTTGTTTGTTTTACATAATTAGTAATAATAATCACAAATAATAATTATACTTGCTCTGGTATGGGATATTAATGTGTAAAATTTGAAATTTTGGGGGGAAAAGGAATGATGAGTTGGGAAAACCTCATGGGTTATGAGTGGAATTTACTTGAAACATGATGGCTATGACAGGGTGGGATTTTGGATGGATATATGTAATGTAAAGACTAAAGATGAATTGAATGGGGGGGTGTAAAAATTGTCAACTAAGAAGTAATTTTTGGGAGCTTGTTCGTGTAGTGCAAGTCTTGATTTTGCATCATCAATTGTAATTATTGGTTTTCAATTCCTTGGGCTGTTACAAATTAAATGTCCTACTTCATCTAGAGTTGTTCATTGCCTATTAACTCCTCATCATAGCATACCCTTGTTTTCTTTTTACTTTTAGAGCATTGCTATTCGCACTCCCAAATATTCTAAGTACATTCCCTACATATATTACAAAAATACCATTATAAATTTTAATTTAAATATCCTTCATAAAACATTAATAAAAGGTAGTTCGGTAGGGGGCTACCGTACACCACAATGGGTGTTCGGTAGGGGTTGTTGTTGAACACCACTAAGGGTGTTCGGTAACACAGGGTCGAAAGGTGTTCGGTAACACAGGGCTGAACAACTATACCCCAAAATTTTCAAATTTTCAATGGAGTATGTGTGTGTGAGTGTGTGAGTGTGTGTGTGTATGTGTGTGTGTTTAGAAGGGTTGATTTTGAAAAAAATGTTACGAGGGGTAAAATAAAAAAATAAAGGGGGTGTATTTAATATTTAGTATTTAGAAGAGGTTGATTATTTTAAGGGGTGGTGTACTTAAAACATTTAGGAATGTAAATAGCAATGCTCTTACTTTTAATGATTGCCAAAATATACAATTTAGTTTTGCATGAGCAATATTGCATTACATTGTTGTCCATAATAATTGAATATTTGTACTCTCCTTTAGCAAAATGATTCCCCCTTTTTGTTTGCAATTAGTGTACTTTAGTACCCATGGACGTTGTTTTATGACTTAACATCTTAGGTTAGGGATGTCCAAAAAAAACTTAGTTGACTTGAGTTTGGCTTAACCTCGAGCTCTATTAGGGTCATAGTAACCAGAATCAGCTAGGGCATTGAAACGTGTTTGTACCCAGGTACGTCTAGGTCACGGTTTACTGATTCAACCAATTGAACCATTTGTAAAAGCTTATATTATTTTTAAATATATTTGGATAAAGTATGTAGTTATATGTATTCTCGTGAGTATTGTGCACACAATTGATTGTCAGCTGGGTTGGAACGAATCGAATCCCCTCGTCCATGGTATTGGTTTGTGTTCAAATATTTGTAATAACATCCTTGTACTTTCTACATTTATGAATAACAGTAGGGAGTTAGATCAATTGGCTCAGTTCATATAAAATTGGCCAGAGTTCAAATATTTGTAATAACATCCTTGTACTTTCATTTATGAATAACAATAGGGATTGGATAAATTGGCTCGGGTCAGATAAAATTGCCCAGTTTAGTCTGATTAGTAGTGGTTCTCTACGACTCAATTGTAGAATCGATCCAATTATAGAACTGAAATCTAACATATGTTTAAGGAAATATAGTAAGCGATTGGACCACCCAATTCAGTATGTGGTTCGAGACTTGAGATGAAACCGATTGGATTTTGCCTAGTTCGTAATGGTTCTCTACTGTTCATTTGCAAATCCGATCTTTGCAAACTCGATCTATTTACAGGATTGAACTGCGTGTGACTGAGTTTTGGTTTGATAAGTTTAACCAACCAGTTCGGTTCGCTTCTAATGTCTATGGTTAGAGTGGTAAATAAAGCTTCGTCAGCTCGAGTTTGGCTTATCATGGCTTATTAATTGCAGAATTCAACTTGTGTTTGTAAACTAAGTTAGCCTTATTGAATACGATTTTAGGTTTGATTGAACAATTGAACAAGTTAGTCTAAATTATTTGTCATTAGGTTGCTAATTGGCTCATGTTCAGCTCAAGTTTAATTTAACTTGTGAAAGGACTTCATGTAGGGCTGCAAATGAATCAAGTCGTTCATGTACAAGCTCGAACTTGGCTCGACTAGGACTCGATTCAATTAGAATTAATACACAAATTAAAGCATGAGTCCTAACCGAGTCTGGCGTTTGGTTCACATATGAAATATGTATCGAAAAATAGCTTCTGTGTGTTGGGTTGACACAAAAAATGTCTTAAAAACCTATATTTGAGATTGAAAAACTAGATCCGGAAAGAAAAGGAAAATTGAAGATTAAACCATAAATTTGAAACTTGAAATTGAAAGTTCTTAATAAGCTTAGTTCTGCCAAAAAAATAAATTTAAGTTTAAATTCGACTTTAAAAGCTTAAAACCCAAACTTCAAAATTTATAAGATCTGAGAGAGGGGGCAATTTCTTGAGTTTAGGAAATTGAGATTGTGTGTGGGACTTCAATCTTATATAGATAGATGTGGAAAAGATGACCATCTAATATCAACTAGCACCAATAATAATTATTGTATAAACTTTCGGGTAATCTTGTAATGGGCTTAGTTAACCTAGGTACTCTTTGGGTCAGTCCACGGAAATCAGTGCAATTTGGGTTTGGGTCGTGACAAAATGGTATAAAAGCGAAACCCCACCAATAACAATCATGGACTTTCTAGTGGGCCTATGACAAGCTTAGTTGATCCATGTGTTCGTTGAACCAATGAGCAGGCATATGTTGCGATTCGGGCTCGGATTCATAGAGAGTAGAGTCGGCAAAATTGGCCTGGCCCAATGGGCTACCCAGCCAACCCGATTTTAGGACGTGTTGGGCTCTAGTTTTGGAGACCCGATACAACTTTGGACTGGGTCGGCCCAGTCCGATTTTAAGACTCGGTCCGATGGACTTACATGCGGGGCTGACAAAAATGTTAAATTTAGTACAAATTAGTCCGAAACAATGCGATGGCCCGCGGGCTGCCCAAGCCCGACCCGATATTAAGAGAGGTAGGGCTTCAATTTTAAAGGCCCGATACAAATTTGGGCTGGCCCCGCCTGATTTCAAGGCTTGGCCCGATGGGTTGGGTTTGGGCTGGCCTGGCCAGTCCATTACCAACTCTAATAGAGAGAGTGAGACAAACGAAAAAAAATCATAAATGTAAACAGTGTGTTAGCATCATAGTTAGTAAATTCGCGTATAATACACATACGTACGAATAATTAAAAAATACTCCCGTTTACAGTACTCAAACCAAACTTAATTAAAAATACTTGTACTTTTGGGTTGAATTGTATAGAACTTTAAACGTATTGTACTTCATGTATAAAACTCGGTATATACCAAATTTTGATATAATTTTTTTATTTCAATTATTCAATTTATATTATTAATCTTATTCGAATTGATCAAATTAAATATTAACATGAAAATACTAATCATGAAGTCTTAGAAATATTATTTGTTATCACTCATACTGTTTGAAGTACACGCATAAGATTGTATTTGGGGATAATTATATATTTGATCATCGTACTATTTGAAAATTACTGATTTGATAAACGTACTTCCAATATCTAAAATATGACCATTGTATTGACAAATTGTGTGCAATGTGGTCCCTACTGTTAACATTCCATCCATTTTTCTAACGGGGCTGCTATTTTAGTTAATGTGAGCTAATTTAAAAGGGGTATTTTTGTCTATTCATTTTTTATTTCTTCCCTTACTGTTGTTTCTGCTTGTGCTTCTTCCTCTCGAATTGGGTCTTCTACATCTTCTATAACTTTTTCATCTACAAATTCTTCCAGTGAGCAATCAAGAAACATAATTTCATCTTCGATCTCATCTTGCAAATCTTCAATTTCTTCTTTCACCTTTTCATTTGTCACCAATGTTGCTTCTTGATTTTCTTCTTCAATACTCTGTCTTCAATCTGTCTCCCACCTGTCCCACCTCCCTCCCCATCCTGCAACGCCACCAACCACCTAAACACCGGCCCACGAGCAACTGAACTCTAACCCCAATGTCCTCAAAGCTTCACATATCGGCATCTTCCATATAAGTCCTCCGGATATTTCCAATTTTATGAGAAATTAGCCCATAAAATCCCAAAAATAGTCAAAATTTGAGGAATTTCAAATCTGAATTTTTGATCTCGTTTCCTGAAATTAATTGGTTTTTACAGTTCGATGGCTTGTGTTTTGAACTGGGTTTAGATTTTCTTGTTTTTTGATCTGGGTTTATGAGAATTTAGTGTTGGGGTTTATGAGAATTAGGGCTTAAAGATGTCTGGTAGGGAAACGCATGAAGCTCCTCAAGCTTCACCAGTGTCAAACATGAGAATGGCTCTCCTTGCTTATCACTCTGTCTATTCTTTTGGCCGTCAAATAGCTCGTCTCCCGGCCGGCGTCTGGTCCCTCGGCAACATATTACTCCTCCTGCTTCTGTGGTTCCCTCTTCCTTTGTTTTGGGTCGCTCCGTCACTCACTCCTCTATAAGAATGGAGAAAGCCGATCCCGACTTCTCATTGTCAGAATCTGCTTGCAAACAAACTTGCTTCTTGCCCATGTACTCGTAAGGGATCCCTTAATCTCTAGCCTCCTCTTGATCAAGCTCATGTTCACCTCCACGATTCCGCCCCTACTTGAATTAAAGTCGTCGCCAACACCAACTTATCTGCCTGGTGGTAGTGACGCGTTGGCGGTTGTAGTGCAGTCTAGAGGTTCCCTTCTCAGAGCACTCCGGCGACGGCGGGGGCGGCTGCATTGCTGTCGGGGAAGAAGGCTATAGGGAGGCCTCCTGGGTCTGGAAATAAACAGGTATATGTTTTATCTTTATTGGTCAAATCAGTAAATTAAAAAAAATTGAATGACAAAAATACCACTTATAAATTAGCTCACATTAACCACATTAGCAACGCTGTTAAAAAAACGGGTGGAGTGTTAACTACAGGGACCACATCACACACAATTTGTCAGTATAATGGTCATAATTTGGATACTGTAAATACGTTGGTCAAATCAGTAATTTTTAAATAGTACGATGGGCAAATATATAATTATCTCCGTTATATATATGTTTAATCATGATTTTATTTAGCAATTAAAATATAGTTATTTTATGATAAATGAGTAATAATATGAAAATAATAGCTTCGAGAGTGTATAAATATAAAAAGATTAAGATATTTAAACTTAAAAATGATGAAAATATAAATATTTTCGTACAGAATATGAAGTACCTTTAGTCCCATGTACTTCAATCATATTCATATTATACGCATCTTATAGTTTATAAGTTTACTAAATATGGCCAGCACAGAGAGATGAGAGAGGAAGGAATTTATCCTTGTAATTCAAAAGGGTGGCTTTCTAGTGAATAGGCCGCAGCAATATGAGACTGGTTTCGGTTTTAATTTCTGCGTCTTCAAAAATTAAAACGGGACTGAAACTAGTAAAAGTTATATTATTATTATTATTATTATTATTATTATTATTTATTATTATTATTATTATTTATTATTATTAGCCTTTCCTTCAGTTAAGAGTCTTATGTTGATGTTTTAGTTAATAAATTTGTTTTGTTAATAAAAAATAATCAAAATTGGTATAGCAACTAAAATTGAAACTTGAGAAATTTAAACCATCGGTTTGGTTTTAGATTTTAATTTTAGAGAAATTAATCATAAAAGCTTAATAATAATTTTAGCTCGAAACTGGTGAAATTGATGACGTGCACACCCTTACGAGGGAAAATGACTTATTAAGCACAGCCTCCGACGATGTAAAGGACCCATAATATATTTTGTATTAATCAAAAAATTTAAACTTACCAGATATCAAAAGCGTAAGAAAAAAATATTGAAAATTAATTATATTCGTATTTCGTAAAATAAAAGGAGTTAGGAGCCTAACGTACGTAGATGCAATTCGGAAAGTGACTTTTACTCCGTTATAACTTGAAATTAACTCGTACACGTGGAGAACCCAAAGCGGCTTTGCTTTGGGCCTCTCACAATTTGGACTGGCTCACAAAATTCTAATTAACCACATTCTCAAATGACTCTTCTGTATTCTATAGTATACAATACCACTAATTATTGTAATTAAGAAAACCTAATTTGATTTCAGCTTATAAAATTAACTTTCCATGTAAGTTAGAATTATTATACTAACTAATCACTCATAATTCAAAAAAAAAAAACTCTAAATTTCCAAGACTTTAAAAGAAACTGATTAGACTTGTTTTAATATCCAACAAAAATAAAAATCATTATTAAAAAAATAATAATAAAAAAAGCAGTTTTCGACTTCTCATATATATACTCCTTCCAGTTTAGGGCGAACAAGACGATGTGAGACGAATTCCCAAATAAAATCGAGCACTTACAATCATAGTCAAGTATAATGCTAAACGTAATTAATAAGTACTAAATTATGTACACAAAATGATGTAACGGACTATGACGACGAGCCTAAATTGTTAGTATATAAATATAATTGAGTTAAAGTGTGTCACAAGCTTTAGTTGGCATAGTTGGAGCCATGATCCATTGGATCATGTATGGTGTCCCCAATTAAGTTGATCTAGCTTAGCTTAGCTAGCTACCTGTTGTACAAAGTATGGTCCATTCAAAGAAACAATATAACCCGAACGTGCAAGAAAAGATTAATTGGTGAAGGGAATGATGACAAAAGCTAATAATTCTCCTCCCGAGTTACTATAATTCTTCAATTCAAAACTATTTTAGGTAAAAAAATTTGCAGCCATTTTATTTGAGTCACACACACACACACACACACACTCATTAAATAAAAAGATGGTTTTGGTAATGATTTTAGAGGAGACTGACTATAGGGGAGGGGGTTGTTTTCATAAATGTATGGCAGTGAATAAAAGATTTGTATGGCCATAGATATCAAGCATTCATTCAACTCAATTGAGTACCCATCATCATCTACAAGGCCCATAAATACAATTATTCACTCCCCTACTTTCTTCATTAATTAACCCAACTTGGTTATGCTACTAGCTAGCTCCTTGGAAAATATTTTTCACTTTCTTTTACCGTTTTATTTTTAATTTTAGATATATTGATGCATGGGTAAAGATCAATTGTAGACTAGAAAGTTGTATTTTTGACGTAGAAGATAATTTTATTTACCTTCAAACACGAGGCTTGGTTTGAGTGTAAGGGTGTGTGTGTGTGTTGAGAGAGATTGTAGTAACGGGTAACGCACACCGAAACTAAAAGAGTTTTTTTGGCGAAAGTTGTTTTGGTTGCAATTTCGAGTTTTTGAATATAACTAAAAGAGTGCATGGTCGAAGGAAGCTACCTCCAAATACAATATATATACAAAGAGGTAGCTAGGGAGATGATTGCATTAGCCATGGGAAGTCCACTCGTATAATCTCTGGTTGGGCATTATTAATTGTTGCATGTGAACCAACACTTTTGATCTTTGGGGGTACATTTACATGTGGGATTAAACTTACTTTTTTCCCTTTTAACCATCACCATGCATGGTTTCATCAACATTGCCAACCCACCCCTAGCTCTTTTAATCTTTTTACTTTGTTAGAGGTAAATTTAATCATTTCACATAATACCAATTCCTCCTACAAGGCCGGGCAGGGGTGGGTAATGATGGAATTACATTATTATTATTATTGTTAAGTGCATTCAACCCTACACACGTACGTGACCCTTAGGTTTCATAATTAAATTCAAACTAACCAGTGTTATTATATATATATATATATATATATATATATATATAGCTCTAGCTAGGGGCCGGTAAAAATTACCTGCCCCCTATCATCCAACAATTTGAATTTTAGTTGGATTGTAGGTTGTAATAATTGAACGAACAAGTAATTGGCTCCAATTACAAATTTTTATTTTTATTTTTTATTTCTATGTTCCTAACCTTTAATTAAACTTATAATTAAACAGCACGTTTAACTAAAGCTTTATTAAATTAAAATTCATTTGGTGATATCTAAAGTTTGGTAGGATATGAGCTAGCTTTTTGGTCTGCCCGTGCATGCATCTATGTCCACATTTACTCGAACATAATAATCTAGTAATACCAAATTATTTTTCACGTACATGATAGATAGATGACATTAATTATATAAGGAAGGAGGGAACATTCCAACATAATTTTAAGAAAAATCCCACCAACTTTAATCAGGGAAATGATTTGAAGTGCTCATGCAACTTACCCTTTAATTATCAAACACCATCTCATTTGTCCAATCTTTTTACTATATTTGGTATAATGAGTGAGTGACAAAGTTTGATGACAAAAAGGGGATTGATTGAAAGTTGGATACAAGACTTTTCCAATTTGATTGCTATATATATATCTATATATAGTGGACAACTGGCCGGAGGGAAGGTAAAATTCCATGATTTATTTTTTTTAGGCTTAAATCGCAATTTGGTCACCCTACTTTGACAGAAAATTCATTACGCTCACCCTACAATTTTTTTTTCTCAATTTCATCACTATACTTGGCATAAATCCCACGTTAATCACTCCATCCAGATTTTTGGATGAAAAACTTATTATTTTTTTTAAATTCCAAAAATACCCTTACTAATAACTATCAATTTAATCACTATACTTGGACATAATTATCAAGTTCATCACTCCATCCTGATTTTTGAATAAAAAGTTTAAAATTATACTAAAAATCCAAAAATGTCATTACTAAAATATTAAAATTCATTGCAACCAAGAACAAACAAAAACCCAAAAATTGAGCAACTAGGGAAGAAGATCAAACACCTAAATCAACATCTCTTCATTCCAAGCTCAATCTGCACATACCCTCTAACTCCTTCAAGAACCCCAAATCAATCCAATTTTTTGAAATCCAAATGGACCAAAATCATAAAAGGCCAACAACCCTTCTTGAAACACTCAGTGAAGAAATTATCAGAATTATAATGCTATGCTCAATTGTCACAACACACATATGCCAATCTGTCGAAATTTCACGGTAACGTCTGTTAGGGTTACCAGGGCCGCTGTATCGATTTCACCCTAGTGTCGGACCCTCGATGAAAGAAAGTTTGATGAGCCCACTACTATGGTTGACGCGATCGACCATGATTTTCGGCAATGGCCCTTTAGCTCACTTCTAGCCGAATTTTCATCCTAAAATTCATCCTCAACTCAATCTTCGTCATTCTCATTTCTATCAATCAAAGAACCATTCGGATATTCAATAATAGGCTATTTCATACTGGTTAGAGAGATGATTCAAATCTAATCTACCCACCCAGAGCTGACTAGAATGAGAAAGTGATAGCTTGTGATTTGAGCATGCCGGGAGAGAAAGGTGATTCGGGATCGGAGGGGGTGGATAGAGTGATGGGAGGTGGATGGGATCGGAGGGGGAGATCGGAGAGAGGTGGAGAGAGTCGTCGAGGTCGTCGTCACCGTCGAAGCCTTTGAAGTCGACAATAGCGGAATTGGGGATGTTGGAGCTGGGGGAAGTCGGAGACGGAAGGAAAGTGATGGGTGAATGGTTTTGATTGTTTAAGTTTTTTTGTATTTGACCAATTAATGTAATAATTACTAATCCTAATTTTTTTTGAACACTATTACTAATCCTAATTTAATTAACATTAATATTTAATCTATTACTAATCCTAATTAAATTAACATTAATATTTAATATTATAACTACATTGAGATAAATGACTAATACTTTTAATTAGATTAAGATAAAAATTTGTTATAATTAAATTCCTTAGACATTTTCCATAATACCCTTGAAAAATGGCATGTACCACATGATTGACTTAACAAATTTTTTCTAGTGGTGTCATTAACCCTTATTTAAATATCTATAATTACTTATAAATAATTTATAATAATATTTTAAACTTACTTTATTCTACAATAATAACTATCTCATAATAATTTAATGCATTTGTTTAATATAATTAGTTTTATATAAAAAAAAAGTCAAGCTAAAGAATTTATTGCTTTAGAAAACACCAACATAATCTTTTATTAATTTTGATTAAGAATTCTGATAAGTTAACCTAATTTTTGTTTAATATTTTTAAGAATTAGTCTAAAATTATATTATTTTATTATATTTGAAATAACTTATTTAACTGATTTTATTATTTAAAATATTTTATACACAAAATTTTATACTAGTAGTCTTAATGCATTTTCTGTCAAAGTAGGGTGACTAAATAGAAATTTAAGGTAAAGGGTATTTTGGTCTTTTTGCAGCCCTCCATCCAACAAAACTAACGGAAGTTAAGCGCGGTGAGCTTATTGACTCAACATGTCAAGTATAGTGATGAAATTGAGAAAAAAAATTGTAGAGTGAGCTTAATGAATTTTCTGTTAAAATAGGGTGACCAAATTGCGATTTAAGCCTTTTTTTTATATGCATAAAAATTACCCAGTACATCAGATGGGTACTGCATGAACCAAGTGATTAAAGAAGTCGGAAGAATTATATTTTTATTTTATATTCCACTATTATACTAATGAAGTACGGTCACCAAATAAATAGGAATGATGAGATTCAGTGATTGCTCTACTGGTTAAAGCCTCACCTTCTTGATGTTGGTCTCAGGGTCGAATTTCGTTAGGGGAGTCTTTGGGGTTTAGGGTAAATTTAGAATATCAAAATAATAATAATAATAATAAATAAATAGGAACGGTAGTCCTCACTCCCTCTAACCCACCATGATTCGTTAAAAAAACCTTAAAACCTACATTCAAGCCATGCACGTGCGATTTGGTATAAAGTTCATATCGTTGTGTACTGGTTTTGGTTAAAAACTGGTGTGAGATGGACCATACACCGTTTTAGTCAAAAAAAATTTGTTCATACCGATTTGTACCGGTTGAGATTCATGTTTTGGTCTAAACATAACAAATTTTTAAAATTTTACAATATTAATTAAATAGTTGTGTAACATAAATAAAATAAATGTTAAAAATTAAATTGAAAGTGACAATCATAAAGCTATTTTCGAGCACTTTTCGTATATTACTAATATGGCATCTTCAATTTCAGCACTTTTCAAAACGGAATAGGAATATTAGTAATATTAATGCCTTTTAGGTTGTTCAAAAGCAAAAAGAACAAAAACCATTGCCCTAATCGACCCAAAATCACAATAATATTACTAATATGGCATCTTCAATTTCAGCAGGTTCAGGTTGGGTATGGCTTCCAAGGGACCTTCTCGACTCGATTCTAGATCTAATGGTCGAGTTCTCCGATTTTGATAATATTCTCAAAAATTGATAATGTTGAGAATGGAATGACTCGATTGACCAGGTAACAGGCCAGTTCCCTCCGAGGAAACTGGAAAGCATGCGGCCGCATAGTGCGGACTATTCGGGATTTTGGAAAGCATGCGGTCGCATAGTGCGTCCGCATGGAACACTGGAAACTAAACGTTCGTGTAAGGCGTCCGCGTAAGGTTATGAAAACCATGCGACCGCATGGAAGTCTTGCAAATCGTATGCGGCCGCATTGTGCGTCCGCATAGCGACGGGTTTTAGGGTTTTCTATTGTATCCGTATAAATAGTTGTATACCTAGAACAGTTTGAGTGTGTGTGTCTCTAATAAAATTTCGACAGTCCGTTGGCCCCAATCTCTCTCTTCTTCCTTGTGATTGATCTTATTATACTCTGTTAATTTGTTTGCTAGTCTTCCGCTGTACACAACAGAGAACTATAAATTTGAGAGGAAATTGATGAACAATGAGAAAGAGAGGACTCGTATGAAGAGTGAGAAAGAATATTGCTTCAAGAAAATTTGTATTAACAAATTCTAAAAAGGGTTAATACACTACTAGTCCCTTGATTATGGTCAATTCTACTTGTAGTCCCTTAATAAAAAAATTTCAAATTTTAGTCCCTTGACTATGAAAATTAGACACGGTTGGTCCTTTTGTTGGATGCCGTTAGTATTTTTTCGTTAAGTCCGTCATGTGCCCATCACGTGCCTTTGGTTAAGGGCATTTTTGAAATTTTATGTGAAAAGAAAAAAAATTATTCTTTTCTCTCTGATCTTTCTCTCCCCCCAACCCCCCTACAACATCTTCATCCCCTTCTACCATCTATGATTTCCGACTTCCCCTACCCGAGCTCAGGCATCCCAGCCCCCATCAATCACCACCACCTGCACAATCTCCGACGAATCTCTCTCCCGAGGCTTCAAACTTAAACTCAATGTAAACCTGATAAAAAATTAAAAATTCAAGTTCAAATTTAACTCACTTTACTTATGAAACTTAATGATCTGTTAACAAAGGTACACACCATTTACTCCTATAGACTATTTTTCAGGCAGAAAAAGAGTGTCGGACACATTAATAAAAGCCAGCTGTAAGTAGTCCTTAATTTTCCACCCCCGACAAGACCAAGATATGAAGTCAAGACTATGTATAGAGAGAGAGAGAGCCTCTGTGTGTTGTGTGTGAGAGAAAAAGAAACAGTGAAATTTAGAGAGAAATGAATAAACAGTTGATCTCGGAGACGTGCCTTTTCACTCTCTTCACGACGTGGAAGGTCGTCCCGTACGCCATCTAGCATTTCTAGCCAAAGCAATTGCATCCAGAACTCTCACTCTTGTGGCTTGACGTGGGACCCTCATACCCATCGTTAACCCACCAGATCAGTAGCCCGTTATTGAGCTGGGTTCAGAATCTTAGGCTCTACAGTCTGCTGCTTCATACAAACACACACACAAAAAGTTGATAGATCTAGTATCCCTGTTAACCTCTCATTTTCCTGGCCTGGCCGCTACACAGAAATTAGCAGTTATTCAATGGCATCATCGAAGACGGGTAAGTCAAATCGAACGGGGTATTCTCTCTCCCCACTTAGAGAGAGAGAGAGAGAGAGAGAGAGAGAGAGAGAGAGAGAGAGAGAGAGAGAGAGAGAGATGACCTACCTTTACTGCTCAACCAGAGATGGGGCGAGATGTTGTGGGTGGGGGGTGGGGAGAGAGAAAGATAATATATGGTTTTAAGTATTAAAAAATATCTTTGCACATGAAATTTCATAAATACCCTTAACCAAAGGCACGTGATGGGCACATGACAGACTTAACGAAAAAATACTAACGGCATCCAACAAAAGGACCTATCGTGTCTAATTTTCATAGTTAAGGGACTAAAATTTGAAAAAAATTTGTTAAGGGATTACTGGTTGAATCGGCCATAGTCGAGGGACTAGTGGTGTCATTAACCCTTCTGAAAACAAGATTACATAGATGAATCAAATACTTCATTTGTTCCGGACGAAAAGTTCATGTTTGAAAATTAGCCTTTTAAAGAGATATTTGATATCTTAAAAATGCCCTTTGCAAATTTAAAGTAACAAACTCTTGGCAGACGATCGATTTATGATTAGTCTTCCTTCCCTAACAAAGGGAGGATGAAGTCCTCGTAGTCCCCGGCCGTAAGTATTGGTCTTGTGTTACGGTTCCTTGATCTCTTTCAAATCTTTCTCAGCTCTCTTGACTACCACTTGAGCAATTACGTTTTTATCAGTCTCCAGCTTTTTAATTGTAAATGATATGAGTAACATTTTGAAAAGAGGGGTATAATTAGAAATTTTAAAAAATTATGGCTTAACTTTTGAAAGGGGATTTTTAAGTGATACATATCAAAATGGAATAGTAAACTCTTTGCCTCAAGCGGAAAGAGTATATATACTGAACACTTAACAGAATCCTTAAAAATACGCTAACCACTAACTACCTAAGTGACATCATCAAACTAACTAATTACATCACCTAACTAATAAAACAGAAACTACAACATCCTTTTCAATAAATTACACTCGATACCCCTGATATCTTACACTTATACCACGAGTTTCAGAACTGTGACTTCGAGTGTGATTTCATCTGGTTCTGCTCGTTGTGCAAACCAAGGCGTTCAATTGCATTAGAACGGACCTTAATTCCCATCAATACAGCTGCCGTCGTCTTCTTCTTTTATATTTGTAAATTTTTCACCTTCTCAAGACATGTCGTAATCAATTAATGACAACCAAGGCGAGTGAAGTATTTTGAGTCTCTTACGACATTCAATTGCCCATCCCTCATTCTCAAAGATTCATTGTTTCTTCTCATGGATGGTTGTTTACCTTCGATATGATTATAAGTCGTTAGTTATCACTTATCACTCTAATGAAACCTTTCCTCAGTAGATCATTCCGTCTCCAAAAGTTTGAGATTCCATGTTAATTTAGAATACTGGCTTGAATTCATTGACCATGATGTTGACGCCAATTTCATTCGAAAGGCTATATTGTTTTCCAACCCTGACCATGATCAAGATAATTACGGGGCGTTTCTATTCTATGGTGTGAACCCGGTAGTGATGGTATGCTTAGGATTGCATTACACTCCAGCTCCCTCTCATTGCCCTTCAATGGCTTCAATTTGGATTATGCCGTATTTGAAAACTTAGCTATATGGCTACTTTTTATACTAGTGTTTCTTTTCTCCAAGAAAATATTTATTCTTTTTAATCAGGTCATGATCAATGCGTAGTTATGTGTTTGTTTTCGGCTCAACTGCCTAGTGGATCTAATTCTATTGATACACCAGTTTCCTTTGCATAGAATAGTTGCTAGAATTCTACGGCTTTAGAATAATCAGCGATTTGCACCACGGAAACTTCATATGATGTGATAATTTTCTTTCTTGAACATTCCTCAAGTGCTGTTCCAAGTTGAATGAATTAACTTGACGCTTTGAATTTAGCTTTAAGAACTCTAGGTACTTGAAAAATCAATCTTATGAACACAAAGAAAAACAGAAACTGACTGTTGTTGTGGTCCAGCAGAGTTTATAAAATTTAAGATCCTTTGAGCTGTTGAAGGCCGTGGATGAAGATTTTTTATGTCAACTTCACTAATGGTACGTAAGAGGATCGAAATTGTGTCTTCATGTTTTTCGTTTAAGGCTTAGTAATAATGAACTTGTTCTGTGCTATTGTTCGAGCTCTGAAGGTTACAACATGCTCTTGATGACTTGGATTATGTAAAAGTGGTGTCGATGATCTATAACTGGTTTTAGTTTGGGGTTGCAAGAGGTAGGAGTTCCGAGTGTCATGGTAATTCGTAACAGATCAAAAAGTAGCTGACAAAGTAATTTGAGCATAACTGGGTGCTTTCGGAAGGAGTCTTATTCAAAAGCATGGTGAAATTTGTTGGAATGTTTGGAGGCCCAATAGGGCAACCCATTCCCGAGCCCAAACCCATGGCCCAACTCCTTGGCAGCCCACCCATCTCCCCCTTGCACAAATTGGAGACTTCCCTCCCCTTTTATCACATGTGCTGCTGCTGTCTCCTTTGATTGGCCCTTGGATTTTCTCCCCTAGGCCTGGTGCAATTCCCCTGCTTTATCCCCCAGCAGCTCTCCCCCTCTTTAAAAGGCGAGCTCTCTCTTCTCTTTTCTCTCTTGGTGCAACCAGAAGATCCCGACTGCCAAATTGCACAATAGAAGCTTACTCTATCTCTCTCCCTTTGCAAACAAGAAATTAGGATACTTCTCATTCCTCACTGTGTGTGAACTGTGTGAGGTAGTGTGTGTGAGGGTGATTTTTTGTTTGGTGGGTTTTTTGGAGTTGTTAGCTCTGGCGATTGAGATCGTGAGTTGGGGCTTGTGTGAACCCGATTGCTGAATTGGAAAGCCAATTGAACACAAGTTTACTCTCTCTCTATCTCTCTCTCTCTCTCTCTCTCTCTCTCTCTCCCCTCTTTACAAACTGAAATCAGTGTCTCTCTCTCTCATCTCACCGTGCGTTGCTGTGTGAGTGTGTGTGTATAAGAGAGGGATTTTTGTTTGGTGTTGTACCGGAGTGGTTATCTCCGGTGGTTGTGAACGGAGCTAGGACTTGTGACGGTGACTTTGTGTCGCCGGATTTTTTCGGGGTTACCGGAGTTATTGCCGGAGAAATTGGGGCTTCACCTTGGAACTGTGTAGAGTGTACTTCGTGGATCACTCCGGTGGACATTGCTCAAAGTGAAATTCTGAGCCTTTGTTTTTCGGTTGAAGCCGGCGACAGTGAAGAAGCAAAAGCCGTCGCCATTGAAGAAGCTTTGCTTCTTCACTGTTTCTTTTCTCCCTTTTATATTCTATTATTATTATTGTTTATATTTCTCCATTAATTGCACTATACTAACTAATTTGGTATTTGCAGATTTTTTGGAGATTATAATAATAATATTAGATTTGTTCCCATAGGGTAGATAAAGTGTTATCCCTACCCCTACTGTAATCTATTGAGTGTCTTGGTGAGATCCTCATAGATTGGTTGTATATGTTTTAATATTTAAAGCTGTATTTGTACTCCTACACCGCGTGCGTGATCAACGGGAAGACGCAACAGTTGTATCAGAGCTTCGGGTTGACTTCGCGTACGGTATGGTGGTCCTTCAAATCCAATCAAAAATTAGAAATCCTAGTCAAGGATTTCTGGATGAGCATTTTCTAAAACTCCTTAATTTCTTTCGCTGAAATTTGGTGTTGAGTTTTTAATTGCTTGCTTGATATTGCTATTCCGCTGTGCATGCTCTATTTTTGATATTTGGATTTGTTGGTGAATATTTTGGTGGAATTATTTTTTGATTACTATTTTGTTCCGTGTTGTCTTAAAAAAAATGGTAAACTCAGCGTCTTATAATTTGGAACTTTTTAATGAAAAATCAGACTTTTCTATTTGGCAACAAAAAATCAAAGGGATTTTAATTAAAGAAAAGGTTTTCAAAGTTGTGACGTTAAATTTTGCCGAATCTGATAAAGAAGAGATTAGGGCTAAAATGGATAAGTATGGTAGAAAACTTGAAAGGAACAATGGTCATAGTAATCAAAGTCAAAACCATAATAAGAATTGTGGAAATAACAAAGGTGGGATTTGCTATAACTGTGGCAAAACAGGACATTTTAAAAGGGATTGCACAAACCCTAAAAAGAAAAGTCAAAATCAGAATCATGATGAGCGAAATGATTGTAATTTAGCCTCTTGTAGTGAAGATAATGATGATGTTTTTATGGTGACGGAAACTTGTGAAACCGTAGTGAATTCTGTACACTCTATTTCTGTGTGTATGAATGAGTGGCTTATTGATTCTGCGTATGCGTTTCATATGACACCATTTAAAAATCTCTTTTCTTCATATAAAGTAGTGAAAACTTGAAGTGTTTTCTTGGTTAATGGAAAAAATTGTCAAATTTCTGGAATTGGCAATGTTTGCTTGAAATTTGATTCTGGGTATATTTTGACTTTGGAAAATGTTAGACATGTGTAGCAATCTGATCTCGTGTGCATCATTAGAAGAAAATGGGCTAGAGGGAAAATGGGGAAGGGGTGTGATGAAAATTTTAAAAGGAAACTTGGTAATTTTCAAAGCTGGAAAACAAAGAAATTTGTATGTTTGCAATGTTGTGCCTGTGTCTTTTATTGAAAATAGAACAAATGTTGTTACAGATAAAATAACAAATTTGTGGCATAAAAGACTTGGTTATTTAAATGGTAAAGGCTTAGAAGTATTACACAAAAATGGAGTTTTTGGTAATGATGAAATTTCTTGTGTGCCTTTATGTGACACTTGTGTGAATTGCAAACATTATAGGGTTAGTTTTCTGCCTCCCCCTCTAGAAAGATATTCTAGCAATAATTTTCTTGAGTTGATACATGCGGATGTGTGTGGTCCTTCCTGTAGGCCCACTCAAGGTAGTAATAGATATGTTTTATCTACTGTTGATGACTTTTCACGGAAAGTCTGGGTTTCCCTAATGAAAGAAACTGTGCATGCTAATCTTGAAATTGTTAATAAAGAAATTGATCAAAACGGGGAGGATAAAAATGTGAATAAAATTCCTAAATTTGAAGATTTGGGTGAGTATCAATTTACTTGGGGTAGGCCTATACCTTCCGTTAGGAGGCCGTCTAGTTTTGATAACAATTTTCATATTTTCTCATATGTGTTTTGTGTGCTTAACAATTTTCATAAACCCAAGATTTACAAAGGAGCTTTAAAATCTAGAAATCCTAAATTTGAAGATTTGGGTGAGTATCAATTTACTAGGGATAGGCCTATACCTTCCGTTAGGAGGCCGTCTAGTTTTGATAACAATTTTCACATTTCCTCATATGTATTTTGAGTGCTTAACAATTTTCATAAACCCAAGATTTACAAAGGAGCTTTAAAATCTAGAAATCCTAGTGATTGGTTAAAGATGTTAATGGATAATATTAACTCTTTGCATGTGAACCATTCTTGGAATTTATTGCCTCAAAATGAGGCTGATTATATTAGATTTAAAGCTAGGTTGCTTGTAAAGGGGTTTATTTGTGATGAGAGGATTAGGGTTAAATGTGCTTTGATTGCTCAGTTTTATCGGGAGTAAAAATGTTTGGCGGTAACAAAATTTCAAACTTGTTTAAATATTTTGAAATTTGATTAATGCATATGTGCTGTTGTTACCTCCTAAAATCCTTGCATACTTTGTGTTTGCTGTGGTGTCTATCTCGTTCCTGCTTTGTGCGGTGGAGCAAGATAGATTGCTAAAATCCTTGCATACTTAGTGTTTGCTGTGGTGTCTATCTCATTCCTGCTTTGTGCGCTGAAGCCAGATAGATTGTTTTTCCTTGCATACTTTGTGTATGCTGTCCTGTGATTTGTTTTTTACTTAGTGTTGGAACAAGTTCTATTTCGGTTAAAGGCGATGATGATTCCCATCAATTAAAAAGTCCTGTGAGTCCATGTTGTGTGGACTAGCACTTGTTCCAAGGTGGAGATTGTTGGAATGTTTGGAGGCCCAATAGGGCAACCCATTCCCGAGCTCAAACCCATGGCCCAACTCCTTGGCCGCCCACCCATTTCCCCCTAGCATTAACCGGAGACTTCCCTCCCCTTTTATCCCATGTGCTGCTGCTGTCTCCTTTGACTGGCCCTTGGATTTTCCCCCTTGGCCTAGTGCGATTCCCCTGCTTTATCCCCCAGCAGCTCTCCCCCTCTTTAAAAGGCGAGCTCTCTCTTCTCTCTTCTCTCTTGGTGCAACCAGAAGATCCCGACTGCCGAATTGCACAATACAAGCTTACTCTATCTCTCTCCCTTTGCAAACAAGAAATTAGGATACTCTCTCATTCCTCACTGTGTGTGAACTGTGTGAGGTAGTGTGTGTGAGGGTGATTTTTTGTTTGGTGGGTTTCTTGGAGTTGTTAGCTCTGGCGATTGAGATCGTGAGTTGGGGCTTGTGTGAACCCGATTGCTGAATTGGAAAGCCAATTGAACACAAGTTTACTCTCTCTCTCTCTCCTCTTTACAAACTGAAATCAGTGTCTCTCACTCTCTCATCTCACCGTGCGTTGCTGTGTGAGTGTGTGTGTATAAGAGAGGGATTTTAGTTTGGTGTTATACCGGAGTGGTTATCTCTGGTGGTTGTGAACGGAGCTGGGACTTGTGACGGTGACTTTGTGTCGCCGGATTTTGTCGGGGTTACCGGAGTTGTTGCCGGAGAAATTGGGGCTTCACCTTGGAACTGTGTAGAGTGTACTTCGTGGATCACTCCGGTGGACTTTGCTCAAAGTGGAATTCTGAGCCTTTGTTTTTCGGTTGAAGCCGGCGACAGTGAAGAAGCAAAAGTCGTCGCCATTGAAGAAGCTTTGCTTCTTCACTGTTTCTTTTCTCCCTTTTATATTCTATTATTATTATTGTTTATATTTCTCCATTAATTGCACTATACTAACTAATTTGGTATGTGCAGGTTTTTTGGAGATTATAATAATAATATTAGATTTGTTCCCATAGGGTGAGATCCTCATAGATTTGGTGAGATCCTCATAGATTGGTTGTATAAGTTTTACTGTAATATTTAAAGCTGTATTTGTACTCCTACACCGCGTGCGCGAACGAGGGGAAGACGCAACAAAATTAAAAGTATTGGCATCTGACAAACAAGACACTTATAAACATTACATTCTAGGCACTGCAAGCAGGGTCTGAAGCCAAGTTTTTTAACCAGAATGAATCAGAAACAACTGCTTCATCATCGTCGTTTCTATGCCATGTCCACAGTGCATAACTTGAGTTCACCACCTCTAGTTCGCCATGCCCAAAACTTGCCTCCCTAAACATTGATATGCTTGGTTGTGGATCTATGTATCTGTAAAAGTAAACAAAACAAGTCATGAGTACTCAGTTTTTTTTTATCAAACAATGATACTCCATTATTCTTTGATTTCTTTCTAGTAGCAGTTGAAAGTATTGACAGTTAATTGTTTGTCAATCGCAAGATACTGAAAACCAACTTACTTTGTGGCAAGGCCTTCACGGTTTCCACCATCCCCGATTGTAATATGCAACGGACCACAATCGTTAGCCTTTTGTTTGTAGACGCGCGTCTAAGAGAGAGGAAAAAGTAGTCTTGCTTAAAAAGGGTATAAATACTCAAATACAGAAAGTTATCAGTACTGCAGGCTCGTCTGAGAATGAACCAAACAGAATTATCGTAAAAATTTAGTATCTGCTTGAGATCTGAAATCCCAGTTACCGTTTGATCTATATAAACAATGCTAGTTCGGTAAAACCTGTGTTTAAGATATACTATCAGATTTTGGCCAGGAAGGAAATGGAAGCAATGATTTGATGCATTGGCTGTGTCTGAGTTGATATGTGAATTATTGTCCTATTTTCAGTTTCAATATCTAGAAATTAAGCTCATCCCTCAAGGTTACTTTAATGATGCTAGGAAAGACAAAAAAAAAGGGTTAGGGAACTTACAAAGCGCTCGTAGGCGTGGACATGCCCTGCAAAAATTGCATCAACACGAGCTTTATAGAGTAATTTTTCCATGGATTTCATCATATCAACAGATTCATGCTCCCCTTGATGAGCATGATTAGAATTGTACCACGGTGCATGGATGAGTACAAGCAACCATGGTGTTTTCTTCCTATCGACCTTCCCTAAATCTGATTCAAGCCAACTATATTGTTCGGAGCCAGCGTCAAAATCCGTGTACGAACCCAACATGATGACATGAACGCCGGCAACTTCGAAGGAGTAGTATAAATTGGAAACTGAACCACTCTCTTCAAACGGCATATGCCATCTCGCATTGTAAGACGTAAAGCTTTCGCTGTGGATAACAGTAATTATCTCGATCTCGTGGTTGCCTTGTGTCACCATCCATGGTCGATGGCTGGCGAGGGGCTCCACCACTTGGCCAAACGAATCCCAAAGTGGTTGGTCCGTATCCGCATACGACAAGTCCCCTGGTAGTAGAAACACATCATAGTTTGATTTTGAAATGTGTTGAAGAGTCGAGTTAGTCCATTCAGTTTGCCCAAGATCACCTGTATTTTGCAATTGCCACATATGCTAGATTACCACCACAATATTTCGTTAATTAACAAGATGCTCCCGAAACTCACTTTTCACAAAAATCATCAATTTGCCTGATCATCACATACGTACCTGAAATGGCAAATTTGAGAGGAAGTTGAGCCGGAGGCGTTTTGAAGTCGAATTCAGGGGTCGAATCCAAGCCACATTGATAGTAATACACTGTATTAGGCTTCAATGGACCGATGACGACGTCATGTATGTTTCCGGATGTGTACGTTACATAAGTATACGAAGACGTAGTCCCATTTGCTGAAAATCCATATACACCTGGTGATGTACCATATTTCACCACTGCTGGTATCGAGTTATCAGTAATCCATGATATTCTCATCTTGTCTTCACCAACAAGAGATATGTGTACCTACCAATGACAACATCGGATGTACATGTTGATCAGCCTATGGTACTAAGGAGATTATAGGATCACTTTCACTTACTATTTATTAGTGTATTTGTCACAGTTAAACCGCATAATTTTTGTTGAAGTAATTTGTGCCCAAACTCGTAAAAAAAGAAGGCGATTATTTTTACTGAAGTGTAACTAAATAATTATTTTGGGTAACAAAATGATTTTGACCTCCGGCCTAGAAAGGATGTCAGATTTGAAGAGGAGGTTACTAAGTGAATGAAACTGTGAAAGAATATATGTGGGGCTGGTGGGATGTTGTAACTAGTAATTAGGTGTACCTACCTGCTGTGGAGAATTGGCATCGCGATCGGTGGGGAGTGATACGGAGAGGTTGTTGCGTGGAGGCGGACGATCATATGAGAGAGCGGAATCTAAAGCTCCGGCAAACACCATTGCCAACACCATCACAAGTGCTAGCTGATCCCGAACAGCCATCGCATGCAAAAGAACTTTGAGAGAGAGAGAGAGAGAGCTTTTCAGTGACAGATTTATATATAGATAGATAGGATATGAGATGAGATGATTTGGGTTGTAGATTTTGCTTTCTTTATAGTATTTGATGGATGGTGAGTTTAGTTTCTTTGTGTTTGGCTTTTAACTGCGGGCATTGTCTAGGGAAACTAGGTGGGTGTAACCAATGTTGAATGGGAACACAAATCTATTTTAAGTTTGAAAAGTGTCTCTATTTTGTTGGCGTGATATGCTATTAATTAGTACAATTTTAACATGTGACATAGTTTGGCAGCTTTGGCTACTCTCTTTTCCATTCACACGAACAAGTCTCTCTTTTAAGTTCATTTCTTATTTTCCTGGGATGAAAGAATTTTTGTCTCACATATTAGGTAGTTTAGGAAAATTTACATAAAAGTTTAATTTGCATAAATATAAACTCTGGTTTTACCTAAAAGTCAAAGTATAAACACAAAAAAGTCATAAAATTTTTATCACACAATTATCATTGGTAACTAGAGATTGGTTATATAGTATTTAGACCACGCCGCTAGATGAGATGTTAATTGCCAACAATGAATTTTTTGGCCAAATTTTATTTATTTATTTCACTTTTTTGTGTCTATGCAACACTTTCTTGGGAGGAAAGAGTACTCAAGCTGTTGGCTCAGCGAGCGACTTGACCACTATTGAGTTCTTTTATAGACTAATCCATGGAAAAATTGTCAATTTTGTCACTTTACTCTGACAAATCTTCACATTTTGCCAATGTACTATTTTTGTGACAAAATTGCCATTATAGTTTTAAAGGGAGATGCAATTTCGTCATTATCCTTAACTGTCATCCAATTTTTAACGGATTTAATTTTAATCGCCTCCCCTAAAGTTTTTCAAAATGTTGAGAGATCCTTAATGATAGCTGGTGTTAGTAAATAAATAATTTTTTTGGTTCTTAAATTATTAGGGAGTCTTTTTTTATGGTTAATGATGATATTTTATAAATTAAAAAAGAAAGAAAGAATGAAATATAAACATAAAAGCAAGAAGGAAAAGATATACTATTGTCTAAATAGAAAAATAAGACAAAGATAATAAAAATGTAATAATAAAGAAAAGTAAAAAATATGTTAAGTTTAAAAGAAATCTAATCAATTAGCTAATTTTGAAAGAAAAAAAAATTAATCTATATAATCTAGTTGTCAACACGCATTTTGTTGAATGTAATTAATTTTGTAAAGAAAATTGACTATAAAATTGTGAACTTATTTTTGTATTAATGTTCTTTAAAATCATGTTGTAATTGAAATTATAAACATAACATTAAAAGAAAAATAAAAGTTGAGCACGTATAAATAACCAACATGAAAATTATGCGATGTTAAAAATTCTTTTCTTCATGAATAGTTATCTTTTTATAAGAATTATTTTTAATAAGAATTTATTTTTAATGTTTTATTTAATAATTCATGCATATAAGTATTACTTTAGAGTAAAATTCGCTTAGTAATTTTTTAAAATTAGTTTTGTTAAGAATTAGATGACAATTATGAATAATGACAAAATTACAACCTTTTCTTAAAACTACAATGACAACTTCCCTTAAAAATACTACAGTAACAAAATTTAAGAATCTATTAAAATACAAATTCTCTTAAACCAATAGTTAAGGATTAATATACAATTTGGTCCCTGAACTTGCCAACTTTTCCTACCTAGGTTATTGAACATTTCCTAAATTGGTACTTAAACTGAGGTTTTGGGCTCTCAGTTAGTCCCTCCACTGACTTCCGTCAGTTGAGCCGTTAGTTTCTTATTTTTATGACAAAAATGGCCCTGATTAGTAAGTGCAATGATCCGACGTAGAATAAACCTCCAATTCTGATTAATGAAATATATCAATATTTACTGAGAGAAACCATCAACATCTTCAAACTTTTAAATTAAGAATTATTTTCATTTGGCATCCCAAATTTCCATCCATCTGGATTCTGGAGCAATTCCAATATATGTACAAAACCCAATCTCCATAACAGAACACTATATGTACCAATTTGAAAACATTTAATTCCCAGCAGAAAAAGAAAAGAAGATGTATTGAGAGAATATGAACCGAGAATTACTAAGCTGGCAACAAAGTCTCAATATGTGTCAAAGTTAGCAGAATAAAAGCTTCGCATTAATATCTACATCTCATCCTACCCACAACACTGAGTCAATTTCATCCATTGTAGATTTATATAGCTCAAGTCTTCTTGCACATTGCTGCGTTCTCTCGGCTAATACGGAATCTTCATTTAGTAAACGGGAAAGCTGCTGGCCCTACAGTGTTAATAGAACCAATTCTTCAATAGGGGGTTGAATTCGAGTAAGGGTTAGGGTTTGCATCTTCATTGTCCAATCTGGTTCCTTCAACGTCGACGCCAGCAACCGCGGCGACCCCACTGCCTCCGTGTTGCCCCAGATTTACAAGAGATCTCAAATGTGGCCACTGACGTCGACATATCGTGGTGGTGTGAAGAACTGTTGGGGCCACGTTGGGCGGTGTAATCGAGGAACCCTTGTTAGAGCTCGATCTCATCTTCGTTGGTCCACAGCCGCTGGATACCAACGCCCATGCAACTACCATCGACAACAACATCCTCTCCTCCCTTCGCGGCTCTTGATTTTGGAATCGGGGTAGTAGATTTGGGGTTTGGGTATGGAAAAGATTTTTGAAATCTAGGGTTTTTTTAGGGCCCTTTGATTTGGGGCAAAAGAGCCCGAATTGGTGTAGTGACAGGGAAAGTGTGTTTGTGTGTGTGAAGAGAGAGATGAAGGAGTTGTTTGAGAGTCCAGAGATAGTGAGTGAGAAGTTCCTTTGCCACCTGATCTTTGTCACCGGAGTGTTTATTTTCTACGCATTGCTTGTTAAGGAGAGAGAAAGAGAGGAACTGAGGGGCTATCACTATTTCAATTTCTTTTCTTTTCCTTTTTATATTTTTATTTTTGCCAAAAAAAAAAATCTATCTCAGCATAATTGTCCACGTAAGATCCATATCAACGTTAGCCAGGGGCATTTTTGTCATAAAATTAAGAAACTAACGCCTCAACTGACTTCCGGACTAACTGAGAGCCCAAAACCTCAGTTTAAGTACCAATTTAGGAAATGTTCAAGTGCAATAACCTAAATAGGAAAAGTTGGCAAGTTCAGAGACCAAATTGTATATTAATCCAATAGTTAACTCAGTACTATGAGTACAAAATAGTCAAAAGCCTAATACGATACCATAACACCTTCTGAAAAAAAAAAAAAAAACACACACACACACATCCTTTCTTATCGATGTACATTGTCTGGGGGAAAGAAAAGAGAAAAAAAAAAAAAAACTTTTCTTGTCAATGTTCTTTGTCAGAAGTATATAAGTCAAACAAAAAGATCCACCTATCAATTTTTATTTTGTTTATTATTTTCATTTATTAACGAGTTAAGGCATATTCGGGGGAATGAGGAATCCAATTCCAGAATGAGGAGAAAATAATTAATTAAATTAAATAAAAAAAAAAAAACAATTACTCAAACTGGTTTTGCCGTCACGTTATGTTATGCTTTAGCAGATTGGCTACGTTTTCCTACTACAACATCACCTCATATTCTATAACAAAAGGTCACTGTGGACTTGTGGTTTGTTAACTAACGACCTTTGGCATACATGAGCCCAGAATTGTCGATTAATTATCATCATACACTCCTTTCCTTCCGGTTAAAAGATTTTCATAATCGAAATTAAAATAAATTTATACATATACCTCTAGTTTTTAATTTTTTTAAAAAATATTTTGTTGTTTTAAGTATGATTCAATAAAGATAAACTTCAAAAAGTCTTGAAAAAATGAAGCCAGCCCTAAGTGAAAAAAGAAAGACATTTTAAAAGGAAAGAAGGAAATATATTCTTGGATGCTCAAAAAATGTGAAGAGCCAGTAATACTTTAATTTTGGTCAAAGATTAAATTAGAATAATTTTATCGAGCATTGAATTTATTCAACTGCCTTTAGTTATAAACACGAGCAAACTACACAAATTATTCCGGTACTATACAACATTTTTTGAGTTAGTCCTTATTGCTCGCAATTAGTCTCTGTACTTAGTCTCAAAAACATCATTCGTCCTTTGTTAATTTTTAACTGTTAAATGTTGACACGTACATCTAACATGATTTCTAAGGATAAAATAGTCATGTTAAAGAAACAAGTACAGGACCTCCACGAAATGTTGGGAAAGGAGTTTTCGCCAGAGAAACAAAGTCATGCTGATATGAGCTAAAAGTGTGAGGAATCCAAAGTCATTTGATTTTTCATTGAGCAGATTGAAAATAGACTGAGAAGTAGATGTTGACCAAAATGCTAAAGAAGCACAAAATCAAGTTATCTCGAACAATCCAGGTAAAGGATCTAGCACGAGAAATCGCCGGCGAGTTGTACCGGTGGCGTTTGGGCAACAACTCTCTCTCTCTCTCTCACACACACACACACACATCAATAAAGCTCAAAAATAAAGCGCGGAAGCCCGAACTGAATTATTGCAAAATAAAGAAACGATTGGGGACTGGAACATGATTAAGTCTTTAAGCATGCGGATGAGTGTTTGGTGTCAGCCACTAATGTTGTTGATTTTTGGGTTTAGTAGATTGAAAATCAAAAATCTATAATGCTCTTGTATACGTAACTTTCTCTCTCTAACGTTATGAGTTACTCCCTCTCTCTCTCTCTCTCTCTTTTAGGTATAGAGTCAAATTTTAATTTTTTTTGAGTCAATTTAATTAAAGAAAAAATGCTATTGCCAGGGAAGAATGCTTTGAATAATTTTATTATTGACTGATAAACTATATATTTGCTTTTCATATAGTTTATGTGTGTATTCAAAAAAAAGAAAAAAAAATGTGTGTATTCAAATCTATCAAACCTATTACAAACCACTTCCAAAGTACTAAATTCTACACCTTACAAGCTGAATTAGAAGCCACACTTGTTACCCACAGTGAATCGGATGCAACTGGTTCATCATCGTCGTTTCTATGCCATGTCCACAGCGCGTGGCTTCCATTTACAACCTGTAACTGCCCATGCCCAAAGCTTGCCTCCCTAAAAACCGAGATAGTTGGTTGTGGATCCTTGTACCTGTTAGTAAGCGCAAAAGCATTACTCCATGAACTGAGAAGCAACTAGTAGATCAACGTTATAAATATATTCGTAGTCGTAGCCTATTGATCATGTGAAAAAGTCACTTACCGGCTGGCAAGGCCCTCACGGTTGCCTCCGTCCCCAATGGTGATATAGATTGGGCCGCAATTGTCAGCTTGATCTTTGTAAACCCGAGTCTGACAACAAGAGAGAGCCAGAGAAAGATGACAGTGTTTCAAAATTTTTTATACAAAAAAGAAAATGATAGAAGAGAAAATTATTGGCGTAAAAGAGTGCTTACAAAACGCTCATATGCATGGACATGCCCTGCAAATACCATATCCACTCGAGCATTGTAAAGTAACTCTTCCATGGAAACCTTCATGTCAGACGATTCACGTTCCCCTTGATGTGCAGTATTGGAATTGTACCAAGGCGCATGGATAAGTACAATGAGCCACGGTGTTTTGTTCCTATCAACTTTTCCCAAATCGGATTGAAGCCATTGGTATTGTTCCGAGCCAGGCTCAAAATCAGCGTATGAAGCCAACATAATGACATGAACCCCAGCAACTTCAAAGGAATAGTATAAGTTGGAACTGGAACCACTCTCTTCAAATGGCATATGCCACCTTGCATTGAAGGCTGTGAAGGACTTGCGGTGGACTAGCGGGATTTTCTCTTTTTCGTGGTTTCCTTGCGTTACCATCCATGGTCTCTGGCTAGCTAGCGGCTCCACCAGCCGGCCAAATGAGTCCCAACGGGACTGGACCATATCAGCATATGACAAGTCTCCTGGTAGTAAGAGAACGTCATAAGTTGCTTTTGAAACATGTTCCAGAGTCGAGCGAGTCCATTCTGTTTGTCCAAGATCCCCTGAGTTTCACAATTCAAACAAAATGAGAATTTTGTCTAACAAAAAATCTCTTTGTATAACATTGTCCACAATTTTACTTTCTCAAACGAAAAAGAAAAAAAAAAATACCTGCAACAACAAAGTTGATTGGGAATTCGGCTGGGGGAGTTTTGAAACTGAACTCAGGGGATGTGTCTAGACCGCAGCGATAGTAGTATACAGTGTTAGGGTTCAACGGACCAATGACTACGTCGTGGATTTCCCCAGATTGATAAATCACATAATGATACGAAGAAGTAGTCCCGGTTGCTGAAGATGTATAGGATCCCGAAGATGTACCATACTTAACGGTTGCCGGAGTTGGCGATGATGTAATCCATGATATTCTCATCCTGTCTTTCCCCACCAAGGATATGTGAACCTGCAATGGCGATAACAATTTGTCAAATATAGCATACCTACTGCCTACTAAGGATAACCAATAACATTTTTCATAATCGAGGATGACTGTCGATTAGTACTCACTGGAATCACTCATCTTTTCGATGTGTCTTTAAGAGAAATTGGAACTCTTTTACTGATGCAGTATTACTTCAGTTGTTATACCACGATTGAAGAACTCATTATTGGAGGAGGCTAACGGGCTTTCTGAATGACTACTATCTAGGAATGTTCAAATGCTATTCTGTAAGTTACTGATATCTCCACACATGGTTTTTCAACTCTTTTGAGTATATACTATAGGCAATGTTATCATCACAAGAATGGCCAAGTGTTGTCATTAAGGATGTCATTGGAATAACAAGTTTATGGGCTTGTGATGTATTGGGCCTAGGTACACAACATAAATCCCGACTCTTTCCTCCGTTTTATACAAAGAGTTTACTATTTAGTTTAAGGATGTTTCACTAAAAAAATTCACCTTAAAAAAATTATAATTCATAACCTTTCAACTTTACCTTCTATATATACTACTCAAATACTACTTATACACTCTTTTTTTTTTTTAAATTATTATTAGCGTTTTTAAATGTAAACTGTTTGGGTAAAACAGAGGGGGTATATGGTATCGAGTGTGATTAATAATCTAGTTTTCCTGATTTTATATTTTCTGATTTCTATGTTTGGGATTGGTGGAGGAAGGTGTGACAATTGAACGTGGAAGACTTGGTAAGTAAAGGAAAACCTTCCCTAGTTGGTGACTGGCTTTAGATTTCAAATTGACAGCCCAAGAAAATTGATGAAAACTAACAAGAAGACAATAATAACTTCGGTACTCTCTGTGTCGACTCGTATGTCTATTTCTTGTTTTTTATGGAAATTAAAAAAGCTTATTTTAAAACAATATTACTAATTTACATATACATAAATCTGATAAGTGTCCAGATTATAACTTTCCAACTCACAATAAGGCATAGTAGATTACAAAATTGTATTTAGTAACTAAATACAATTTTGTAAATTACAATTAATGCAAACGGGTTCTAATTTACATATAATGCAAGTAGGTGAGTCATTTAATGCATTAAATCTCAACCTTTAATTTTTGATCCAATGATTGATAATGAGAGTAACCATTGATGGTTAAATAAAAAATTAACCATTAAATCTCATATATATATATATATATATATATATATATATATTCATGTTAGAAGGAAAGGAATTTCATTTTTAAATTTTAGTGTTGGGCCTGTTACGTAAAGCGAGTTAACTGTTGGCCCAACACCGACACATAAAGCGAGTTAACCTAGCTCGTAATTGTATCATACTCTAATTTGGATTTTGGAGCTTCCAATAAGCAAAGACAAAGTACGATATTTATGGCCAACAGGTACATTGATATTTATTTGCACTTTTATAATAGTTAATTTAATTCTACCAAAATCCAAATTAAATTTGTCCTGTCTTGATTTTTAAAGTAATCTGATAATTTTTCAAATAAAAATTTAATGTGTCTTTTTTTTTTAAATCATAAAATACGTAATTTATTGAATAAAAATAATAATATGAATTACGTGTTTTATAATTTTAAAAAAATACATGTTAAATTTTTATTTAAAAATAATTAATTTAACTTTAAGAAGTTAAAACAGCCGGTTATTTAGGAATAGATGGAGGACATAAAACACTCCCTCTACCCAAGTTGAGGGTTGCTTTTTTATTTTTTGAAAAATTTTCCCCAAAAAATGAGTATCTCTTTTTATATAGGGTTACTTAATACAACTTTACCATCTATCATGTCTTAATATATATTTGCAATTTTATAGTGTGAAACATGAAGGATATATTTTTCTTTTTTTTGAGGAAATCGAATGACATTTATGTATATGTACTGCTGAAACAACTGAAAGCCAACTTTTTTTTAAAAAAAAACAGACACTTAATTAAAGTCGGAGGGAGCATTTAACCATGTGACTGCAGAAACAGTAGAATTTTCTACTCAATAAAACCAACTTATTCAATTAAAGCATTTGTTTAAACTTTAGAAAAATTAATTACACCCTAGAAATTTCTAAACTTATACTAGTACACCATATTAGATATCCATCCTCCTTTCGAGGCCACACCAAAATAAAATTTTTTAACTTTTTAAATATTAAATTTGCAATTAATCGGTTATCAATATTATTAAAAAAAACACGAAAATACTCCCAAAAGCACCAGGGGTTCAATTTTGAGATGAATGAATGCAGCCTCTAAAAAGACGAAAAGAGTGGAAAATCATGTCAGATATATATATATATATATATACCTGTTGCGGGGATGTATCATCCCGATCTTCCTGCAGTGACACATATATTGACCTGCGTGCCGGCGGCCTGACGTACGTAACAGCACCACCACCATCAGTTGTTGCGGCAGACAGCACCACCAGTCCCAACAACCACATCACCACCGCACCCGCGGGTACACCCATTTCAAAATTTCACACACAAACACACGCACAGAGTGGAGGGAGAGAGAGAAAGAGAGAAATAAATATAGGGAAGTTCCAAAATGGTACTAAGGCTGACGGTGGTGGTCAGAGTAATAATGTAGGCTTAGACTTTATAGAGAGAAGGAGAAGAAGAAACCAATTTATTAGGCGTTTCGTTTTATTAGATTTGGTGCATAGCAAGGTACGATGTAATGGCTTGTGTGTGAACGACCACAAACTAGATTTGATTTTGGTTGGGCACTTGGCAGTTATGTTTTAATGTTATTCCTAGTAGGCAAAGAAAGCGCGATAAAAAAGTGGGGCGGGATTTGTCGATGGATGGAACCGTAAAATTTTATTTATCTTTTGATATACTCCCTCCGTTCCATGTAAAGAGTTTACTTTTGATTTTTTTTTGGTCAACTAAGCTAATGTTTGACCAATAATTAACATAAATCTAGTAGTTTTTACAAAGTTATTAAAGTTGTAATCTATAGATTATTAAGATAGTTTTTAATTAATGAAATTTTATTTCTTAAAACATAAGTAAAGTATGTAAATTTTTTATTTAATTTAGTTTTATATTGACTTCTATAAAAAGAAAATGGACTCTTTGCCTGAAACGGAGGGAGTATCATATTAATATTCAGTAAAAATAAGCTAAATTATTATTATTTTAAGAAACGGTAATTATAAGTTTTAGTGACACAGATTTTTTTCTGTAATCTTATTTTCTTCCCTCTACTATATCCTTTTAGTAAAATCTACTAATTCTTTTCCAGTACGTCAACTATTGTTATTTGAAGAATTTTAATGCAAAATGTAATCGTTGAAAATAAATTTTTTATTTTTTATTTTTTATTTTTTTAAAAGGATCAATAGTTATTTTTGTTTAGTGATAGCAGATATAGATAACTAACCACATCTATGATGGGCTGAACTTAACGTCTGCAAACTTCCCCGGCGCCGTTATATGTAATTGTCACGTGGCTGATTATTGTGTTAGGCGCGTGTTAGGATCAAATTGGATCCTCTATTTTAAAATGGTGTTCTATTTCTTATTCTAACTATTGGATTTGCGCCACATGTGCATAAAAAATTACGGGATAATTAATGTTGTTTATTCACATGCACATATGGCGCATATTCAACGGTTAAAATAAGAGATAAAATATTATTTTAAAATAGAAGATCTGATCTGTGTTAGGACAGCGTATTGGGAGACGAGGAGTGACGGAACTAAAGTGTTTGGGCTAAATCTGTTTTTTTTTTTTGTTCCTATTTTTGTGCTGTCTATGCCTTATTCGTAGTCACGAGATAAAGTTCACACTTTGTGTGCCTCCTTGGTACATGTCATTTAGGAGTTTACCAAAATTATACTCAAAGTGATGTCCGAACAATTTTAATTTGGTCCTAACCTAATTATATGTTATCCTGTTAAAATACTCTGTCTCACCTAAAAAATTCAAGCTCAAAAATTTAAATAATTAAAAGTATATATAAATTTTATTATAATTAAAAAATTATTTAAGTATAGTCAATATGTAGAGGGATGTTCTTCGATCAATCAAAGTAGGCGGCGGTCTTCGCAAAAAAGAAAAATTTAAAGATTTAAAGAGATTGTAAAAATAATTTTTTTTAAATAGACTCTTTATATGAAATATCTCAAAGTAGAATAGTTAACTATTTGCCTACAAAAATTACGTAAAAAGTAAAAGTTGTATTAGTTAAAGAAAAGTATAAATAACATATAAACGTTTATTTCAAACAAATTAAAATCTTAACTTTAGACGATATCAAATATAATAGACAACTTGAATGATGATTTGTTAGGGAGAAAATGAAGAAAGATTACGGTACGTGAGAGATGAGCGAGAGGAGGAAAAATTACTTAGATACAATACATGAGAGAGAGAGGGGAGGGGGGGGGGGAATTACTTTCATTGTATTGAATGTTAATTTATTATCCTAACATTTCGGTTTGATTCGTTTAAAATTAATTTTATTAGGTTTAAATTGATTCGATAATGCCCTAAATTTCTTTACTTTCCAGCTTTAAAAATTCATATCCCAAAATTATGTATTGTTGACCTTTGGTTGGGAGAGAGGGGGAAACTGATTTGATTTATTTTTTAGGTGCTAATTTCACTTTGTTTTCTAATTTTGGAAGAAAATTCATTCAAAATTCTTGTTGACCGCTCGGGGGTTGATTATATCGTAAGAGCATCACCGATACAAATATGAATGTGGAAAAAATTAAGTGTTATTTAGGATTTTTACATTTTTTAAAAAAAAATTCCAATGTAATTATAGAGGAAGGTTGTGGATACGATATATCAACTAAATTATTTCCCAACACACTTGATTTTTTGACATTTAATGCGAATTGTGGAGGAGGATCTGAATAAAAGAGATTGTGTTCACATCCTCCTCCACAATATTTTGTAATCTCTATAATTTATCCTCATGTATTGTAATCTCCATAATTTCTCAAACTTTATCCTCCACATGTCCTTTAAGTATCTTAGTTATGTTCAAGTATTTTTTTTTGCAATAATCAACTCTGATGATACTAATATATTCCTTAAATATCATATTTTTCAAATGTTAACTCTTTGAGAAGAACAAAAAGAATATCACTATTTATCAAATTTGAAGTTTTTTTTTTTTTTTTTTCAGATTTTGATTCTTAGAGCATCATCAATGCAAATGTGAATGTGGAAAGAATTGGGTGCCACCTAGGATTTACACATTTTATGAAGAAAAAAAACTCTTCAATGCAATTGTGGAAGAGTGTTGTAAATATGATATGCCAACTAAATTATTTTCTATTGGTTATTAGACTCTTGATTTTTTTATATTCAATGCAGATTGTGGAGGATGATGTGAATACAATGTGGAGGAGGGTTGTGGATACGATGTTTCAACTAAATTGTTTCTCATTAGTTATTAGACTCTTGATTTTTTAACATTCAATTCAAATTGTGGAGGAGGGTTGTGGATATGATGTTTCAACTAAATTGTTTCCCATTAGTTATTAGACTCTTGATTTTTTAACATTCAATTCAAATTGTGGAGGAGGGTGTGAATAACAATTGTATTGGAAAAAAAATATATTTGAAAAATGTGTAAATCCTAAATGGCACCCAATGTTTTTCACATTCACATTGAAATAGGTTCTTGGAATGTGATTATCCTAAAATAGTTTTCTAGGATATCTTTTTCTGTATTATTTGTGCTCGAATTTTCAATAGGTACACTCTAAAAGTTGTTTAATTTTGTTTATCTATAATAGTTTACAATGGAGTATCTTTTATTAGTGTCCCTAATTACATTGGGCATGAGACTAATTTTCGATTGTGATACTAAGCTTGTCGCTTGCTCAAGAAAATTTGTACTTGGCAAGAGTCGAACACCTTCAATTGCTTTAGCATTAGATTTTAGGTTAATTACTCTTTTAAATTATCGAACTTTGTTTAAGGATATAAAAAGTTAATAGATGTAATTTTTATAAATAATTCTTATAGATGTAATTTTTATAAATAATTCTTATTAAAAAACCTCATCCAGTACCAAGTATTCACCCAGAAACTCAACAAGATGCTAAAATCTCATCTTCATTATAATTCACATGATCAAGATTAGGGGCTGATCACGCAAAAAAAGGTTGAAAGTGACCGCGTCTGATCCACATGTGTAGTCTAGTAGGATTCCAGCTTGTGCTGCAGGGATTGCCCTTGAAGTGTAAGTAGCTTTAAACATGTGATCAACAAAGAACACCGTAAGGGGGGCTGGGTTGTCCCAGTGATAACCCTCAGGCGTGAGAATTAGCAATACTTTGATGGAGAGGTAAAGCTAAGAGAGTCTATAAGCAAGTGATTTGCATGTACCGTATGATGCCTGTGATGGTGCTTTTTTATAAGGAGATAAGTCATAATCCTTTAAGGTTTTGGAATGAGAGAGATATGATCAATTCTCATGTCTTTCGGATTACGTTACCTTGTCTGTTTAGGACTGATGTTTATAGAGTTTGTAGCAGGACTCTTCCCAGGCTAGAGGTGATTCCGTATAGGGCTCTGTTCGCCGAGCTGAGAGGGGTAACATCGAGGTCGGCCTGATATGTGCCCAGGTCGCTTGATGTTAAAGCAATCGGGGTCGGCCTGGTTTGCATCCAAGTCGTCCGATGCTGCAGTGGCCGGCCTGAAACGTCTCTAGGTTACACTGTGGGTCCCTATGGTCAGCGTGCTGGGAGAGTACATTGGTAAAGTTGGCGACCTGTCGTAGTACGATAGCCAGGTCGTTGTATCGTTGTGGGCGTATGCCACCTCGGCACTTGCCCAGCTGGAGCCTATGAAGTCGCGATGTCTGCCACGTGTCCAGTTCAAGGCTGAGGTCGTTCAGTAGCCCCCTATTTCTCAAGGAGAGGATTTATCCTCGAGGTGTGAAGTAAATATGCGCTGCGCCGAGCTAACTGGTTCCACGCGAAGTCGCCAGATTCTAATTTGACTTTGTACTTTCCTTGGGAATCGTGCACATTTAATGGGTGCAAAGCTCGTGGCTTATCAGACGGCGCGTTTTTTCAATTTTGAATTTTTGGCGGTTGACATCTTTGCTTCAAAACGAGGTCGTATCGGGGTCCGCGTGTTTGTTGAGTGGATCGACCCGGCTACTCCGGGTCCCCATATAAGTGAATCTTCACTGTTCCTTTTCATTTACCAGAATCTTCTAAATCTTTCCGACGATCAGGCGATTTTCGGTGAACTATCCGACTTCCAAAAAATCTCAGAGTCAAGTTTTTCCTTCGTACCTCTGTGCTTTCCTAGGACTTTAGGTTAGTTTCCCTTGATCTCTACTCCATTTCCTTCCATTTATCACCTGTATTCAAGTTTGTTTACTTGTTTCAACTTCCTTTGTTAGTTTCCCTTCAGAGTCAAGTTATTCACCCCGTAGCTTCGTCCAGGTCGGTCTGGTTAGGTCGATCTTATCCAGGTTGCAGTGTCCTCACCTCATAACCATTCTCCCTGCAAGCCCTTCTTCCTCGTGTTCTCTTTCTATGAACATGAGGATCAAACGTGCCAATGAGGGTCCCATGTTTGCCAGGTCGCAGAAGGGACATGCAATCTATAAGATCGGGGACGGCGACTGGAAAGTCATTCTTCCATGTGAGGCCAAGGTCCTGCTCACCGCTTGGGGTGTAAATTTAAACGACCTGGTTGTCCCTACCGATGATCCATACAAGGTCGATGACATACCTTTTGGGACCTCGATGAGGATCATCGAGAAGTATGATGTGGCCATGTCAGGGTTGCTGTATTTGTATTTTGACGAGCACCGGGTGGCAAGTAGGGCCGCGAGGCCCTCTAGAGTTCCCACTTCGGCTTCTTCCGCCTCGTTCCTTGACGCCAGCCACACACTACGAGCTCCTCGGAGTAAGAAGAGAAAGTCCAAGGTTGACGTTGATGCCGGGGGTACTGCGAAGCGTACCTTTCGAGATTGGAGGAATAGGATGTCTGTTGCCAATCTCGATATATGGACGACGAAGCATCCCAATAATTTTGATGATTACCGAGGTCATGTCCCTGATCCCGAGCTTGGCCTTCTCGATCTGAGGAGTATGCGGGGTCAAGTAAGCTTCTATATGAGTTTCTTCGAGCTGGCCTTCGATTCCCCTTGGACCCTTTCATCTGTGAATTCCTTGATGTCACTTCGACTGTTCCCCTTGATCTTTCCTGGAACACTATGAGAATCTTCATTTGTTTTGCCGCGAGCACCCGTATACTAGGATTCGAGTCGACCTTGACCCTCTTTTGTCATTATTTCCATCTTGATCGAAACAATAAACGTCTTCAAGCCAAGAGCCAAAATTACCGAGTTAAGCTATTTTCTGATCCGCCTGGCAAGGTTTCGGGCTAGGCTGACAAGGTCATCATGGTCGAGAGTCGACTTGGGTGGAACTTCGCGGTGCCAACCGAGGAGCCCTATACCTTGGTACATCACGCCGATCTCGATGAGTATGACAGGTCAGCCAAGCAGGCCCTAGAGGCTCCACTTGGCATTCGAGGTAACACACAAGTTCGGTGCTATGAATGGAGGCGGATAGTTCAAGATGAAAACCTTCTTATTGTTGCCGGGTTATCCCCATTGAAGGTTAACGGCTTTGAGCCGATGTGCACTTTTCCTCCTTTCGAGAATTTCCCAGAGTGGATACTTCACAAAGACTTCATGCTTCATCAGCATTGTTCGGGCTATTATAGAGATCCGGAGAGGGGTTGTGTCCATAGATGAGTCCTTAAATGTACTTCCTTCGTAATGCTTCCCTCTTTTTTATTCGTACATATATGTTTTTCTAATGCTTGACCTTTTCGTTTATTTGTCAGAGATGGAAGATGTTGATGCGATGAGAAGGAGTTCGAACAAAAGGACTCAGGCGAAGTCTGATCGGTCCGAGCAATTGGGCCGGGCTCGCGTTGCCGCGACCTTAGCCAGGACTACCGAGGTGCTTCCTACCATTGCTTTGCCCGCTGATAAGGGTAAAGAGAATATGTCGAGCTCGAGGGCTCTTGCAAAGCGTTCCCTATCCACATTGGCCTCTGCGCCGGCCAAGAAGTTGAGGGTCGAGGAGCCCGTGAAGGCTGTTGACCTCGTGGAGCCATATTAAGGTCGTCCTTTCTATCGGTAGTGATAATGTTGCCGAGCTTGATATCGTCAGGCGAGCTTCTCTAGCCGGGAGTATACGCAGTGTAACTAGTCCTTCAGTCGAGGTGCACTCCGCTCCTAGTTCAGCTACTCCCCCTTGGGCTGCGCCTGCCTTGAGTCTTGGGGCCCACTCATTCGAATTTGGCCGGAAGGTCGTCCTCGATATTGCCGACGAGGGATTGAGTAAATCCTTTGATGATTGTACTCCTTCTCGCCTGGCTGGTATTATGGGGATTGATCTTACCCACGTAAGATGTCTTTATTGGATCTCTTCCTCTTTACTTTCTTATCAACTTCTCATTTTTGACTTGTCTTTTTCTTTTTCAGTTCGCCGCTAGCATCAAGTCTTTTGTGAACAGGCTCGCTCAGGCTCATAAAGATAAGCGCGAGTCTGCCGAGCGTGTCGCTGAGCTCGAGAGGGAGAAGTTGGAGAGTGTCAGCAAGGCTGAGCTCGAGGGAGCCCTTGCTCGTATAGCTGTGTTTAAAGATGCTGCTGCTAAGGCCCAGGAGGATATCAAGCTGAGTCAGGACTTGGCTGCTAGCAAGGTGGAAGAAGCGAATCGTGTTTCGAGGAGGCCGGCCGGTTGAGGGAGGAGCTTACTGAGGTAGTGGCTAAACGGGCCCAGCTTCGTGTTGACCTGAAGTCTTCTCAGGGTGAAGTTCTGACTGCTCAGGGGGAGCTGACCAAAACAAGGCTATCTTTTGAGAGTAGGGTTAGCGAGCTGGAGCGGCATCTAACTGAGGCGAGGAAGGCGGTGAGCCCGAGCACCGCTGTTGCCGAGTTTAAGGAGAGTTCGTCCTATATGGACGAAATTCTTTCTTATTATGATAAGGGCAAGGCTCAGATCTTGGGTGTTGCAACGGCTTGCGGCACTCCTCTTCGGGACTTGGTTAAGTGGGGGAATGCCGAGCTTAAGGGTAACCTAGCTCGTGCCTTATTTGCCCGAGGAGCTCGACTTGATTGCGAGGAAAGATGCCGAAGCTGGCCGTGAGTCCTGGGTCCCTCCTCCTCCCTTTGATAATAATATCCCCTATCTGCTCGACGCCTTAACTAATGGCGATGAGGTGGATTTTGATGGAAATTTTAAGTTAGGAGAATTTGAAGGGCCAAATCAAACAAGGATGAGCATGTTCGTTCTGTGTACGAGGCTGAAAGTCGAGTTGACTTGTAATCCCACTGCGTCGAGCTCGATTTGGCCTAATGTGCCTTGTAATCAAACAGTTTCGTTTTGTATTTTTGGCCCTCTCGGGCTTTGTAAACAATTTAATTTGTATATAATCACGAGTCATTTATTTAGTCATGTCTGTTTATTTTATTCAACATTTTTGCACTAGTATTTTCTGTTCTTACGATCTTCTTCACCGTGGTGAGGAGTGGGTCGTAAGATGACCTCGTTGTGGCGAGGTGCCTTTTGACTTACGATCTTCTTCAACGTGGTGAAGAGTAGGTCGTAAGGTGACCTCGGTGTGGCGAGGTGCCTTTCTACTTACGATTTTCTTCAATGTGGTGAAGAGTAGGTCGTAAGGTGACCTTGGCGTGACGAGGTGCCTTTTTACTTACAATCATCTTCAACGTGGTGAAGAGTAGGTCATAAGGTGACCTCGGCGTAGCGAGGTGCCTTTTTACTTACGATCTTCTTCAACGTGGTGAAGAGTAGGTCGTAAGGTGACCTCGGCGTGGCGAGGTGATTTTTTACTTACGATCTTCTTCAACGTGGTAAAGAGTAGGTCGTAAGGTGACCTCGACTTGTCAAGGTGCCTTTTTACTTGCGATCTTCTTCAACGTGGTGAAGAGTAGGTCGTACGGTGACCTCGGCGTGTCGAGGTGCCTTTTTCACAACTTTGAGGAAAGTAAATTTGTGGTAGACGCAAGATAGGAGAAATTCTTCTTTTATTGATAATTTCTGAAAATGTACTACATTAGTGATAGTATCTCTTCAGGTGATCAGCATGCCAAGGGTTTTTTAGTGAGGTAACGTCCTCCTCAGCCAGTCGATAAGTCCCTTCTCTGATTATGCCTGTCACTCTGAATGGTCCTTCCCAATTTGGAGATAGCTTGTTTCTTCAAGCGTTTCTGCCTGTCACCTCGATCTTTCTGAGTACCTAATCTCCGATGTTGAAGGATCTCGTTTTAACTCGCTTGTCATGGTGAGCCTTGGCGAGCTGTTTGTAGTTGATCATCCTGAGACTTGCCTCTAGCCTTCTTTTCTCTAGGTAGTCAAGGTCTAGCCCCCGAGTAGTCTTATTGTCTAGTGGGCTACCCTTAAGATTGGTAGAGCCATCTCTATTAGTGTCATTGCCTCTGATCCGTATGCCAGCGTGAAGGGTGTCTCCCCTATTGAGTCTCTGACCGAGGTGCGAATCCCCTATAGTAAGATAGGTAGCTCGTCGAGCCACTTCCCTTTTTTCTCGTCCAGATTTCTTTTTAAGGCATGGAGGATTTTCTTGTTCCCAACTTCGGCCTGACCGTTTCCTTGTGGGTGAGCAACCGAGGACTTCCAATGCTTGATACTCATATGCTCGCATCTTTTAGTGAACTTGGTGGAAAACTAAGTGCCGTGATCGGACACAACGGCTCGAGCCAGGCCAAATCGGCACCAAATGTAATCATGTATGAAGCTGATTGCCTTCTCTTCGGTTATGGTAGCCAATGGTTTGGCTTCTACCCATTTTGTGAAATAATCTACTGCCATTATCAAGAACTCGCAGCCTCCCTTGGCCTTTGGGAAGGGCCCTATGAGGTCGACCCTCCACATGTCAAATGGCCAAGCTGCTACCACTGGTGTTTGAGGGACTGATGGCAATCTTGGGATATTAGCAAATCTCTGGCACTTGTCGCACTTTTGTACGTAGGTCTTCACGTCTTTCCACAAGGTCGGGCAGTAGTAACCATGGAAGATGATTCTGTCTGCTAAAGATCTCGCACCTGGATGGCCACCACATACTCCTTCATGGATTTCGGCGATGAGGTCTTCCACTATCTCTGGTCGGACACATCTGAGCAACGGCTTGGTGAATGACCTTTTGTATAGTACCCCAGCAATCACTATGTAGCGAGCTGCTCTCTGCCTTAGTAGCTGGGTCAAGTCTTTTTCTCCAGGCAGTATTTCGTGCTCAATATAGTCTTGTATCTCATTTATCCAGCATCGTTCTATCGGGTTGATGGGCATGGCTTCCTCCCTATTCACTGATGGTGTCTCGAGGGTTTCCAACCATACATCTGGAGGGAGGTTGGCGGGATAAAAATTACTGTCAGAAATAATCCGACAGTAATTCAGGTATATTTTCAGAATATTCCTTTTCATCCGACAATAATTACTGTCGGTATCTTTCGACAGTAATTTTTCGACAGTAACTAAGGGAATATTCTTCGAATATTCGTTTTTTGCATCCTCAGAATTTTGGAGATTGATATTACGGCGGATTAGACGAAATTATCCGACAGTAATTCGTCGGATAATTTCTGTCGAATCCGACAGTAAATTAAAATTAAAACCCTAAATCGAACAGCCCCCTCCCCAGCTTTCTCAGTTTACTCTTTCTCTCTCTCAGTTCATTCTCTCTACATCTCTCTCTCTCTCTTTTGCTTCAGCCGTGGTCTCCGCCACTGTCAGCCGTCCCCCCACCCCACCGTCACCACCGCCGTCGTCGCTTGCCGTCATCGCCTCCGTCAGCCGTGGTCTCTAGATCTCTTTCTCTCTCTCTCTCTCCCTGCACTACCTCCGCGGCGCCGCACTACCACCGTTTTATCTTCACCGGTAACTGCTTCCGAGCAACTCTTCACGCCGGTAATCTTTTCTCCCTCTCTCTCTCTCTCTCTCTCTCTCTCTCTCTTTCTCTCTCTCTCTCGATTCATCGCCTGTTGGAGATTAGTATTACTGTTGTTCGTTTCATTCCATTCACAACTATTGGATGTATTGTTCTTTGTGGTAGTTTTGTCGTCCCAATTTGACACCCATTTGCTAGTACGTGGATTGTGTGTGTATTGTTCTAAACTGATTGGTTCATGGTTTGAAATTCATTGGTAAGATGAGATATATTTTTCTTTAATTCTTTCTTGATTTTAGGTAAGAGGTAGTAGTTGGTTTGATTTTTTGTTAATTTTTTGTTTTTATTTTTCTGTTGTTTGCTTTCAAAGCAGTTAAAACTGTTAAAAAAAAATTGAAAAAGGCCAATTAGTTCATGTTAACTTTACACAAAATAAACTACATTTTGTTTGTTTTAATTAAAAATTACATGAGAATGTAAAAGATATATATGTATATACCCAACACTCATCTTTTTATCCTCATAATATTATGTATCACACAAACGAAAGCATAAATAGTAAATCTGTCTCTTTAAAAGTACACTTCAACCAGTAGTTCTTTCTTTTTTGTTTTTATTTTTGCAGAACTTTTCTCTCTAGTTTCTAGTTTCAAATGCTATCATTAAAGTAGCTACATAAGGCATTTCTAATGCTACATCCAGTATTAAAATTATTAGATAGTGGAGTTTTATATTCAAGTACATTAGTGCAAGAAACTAACTTAATTAGGCGGACTACATGGTTAAGCTAAAATAATTATGCATTGATGTTTATATCCACATATACATTAACAGAAGGGAGCTTTCATTTATACTTTACATGCTCATAGTGTAAGTGTATAAAGATGCGCATTTTTCATTTCTAATCTATGTGAGTTCCATTAATATAAATAAGTATGAACTGATCTTTTCTTCTTTCGAGTATAGCTAGACTTCTCCCTTTCCCCTCCCTGGTTAATCAATTGTCTTTTTCTTATTCTTCATTCATTTTTCTCGCTATATTCTTAAATGCCAAAAGATATCTCCTATTCAAGGCATTTGCCCCCCACCCCAACCCTCCTATTATTTGCCGACCTCTCAAACATATTTTGTTGTATGTATATGATCTTTATTTTATTATTATTTTTTAAAAATTAGCGTATATTTTACAGGTTTAAACTCTAGTGGTCCTAATATATCCAGTTTTTAGTTTGAAAAGGAATTTTGTTTGGCTTTTATTGTTTTTTTTGGGACAGTCGATTGTACGTATATTTGCTAGTACGTGGATTGTGTGTGTGTGTGTGTCTTTTTACAGGCGTATGTTTATACTTTGGGTAACAAGCTTGGCTGCTTTGGGTAACTAGTTATGAGAGCAAATTCAAACATATTTATGTAACAATCTTTATGTAACAATCTTTTGAAAATCAGTTTTTCTTACAAAGTTGGCTAGTAAAGATTGTGGGAACTTTCTAAAATTAAATTATTTCTTTGTACATTCAAGGTTGTCATTACTATATTGGAGAATTACTCGGTGGAGGTCAATGAAAATGTCAACTTTTATGTCTTAAACTACAAATCTCATTGTGCTAGTCATTAATTGTTTTCAAGATTTTATGGATACTATTTTTTATTATGGTCCTCAACATATATTTTATGACTTCTTGGTATACCTAGAATTTTCATGTTTTTCTATATGCAAAGTGTATCCTACAATACGTATCATGATAGATGAAGTATACACTATACGTATCCCATTCGATAACTATGTTCTCTTTCCTTTTGCTAGTTCTTTGTGGTAGACTTTTGCCTTGTAGACTTTTGCGATACGAATGGATCGTGTCACCTTGGTATAATGACACGGTTGCCCTTAGAACCCGACGTGCATGATATTTGTGTTGAGTTGAGAATTGAGAGTATTATGTTGATATTCATGCCTTAGTTGAACCACTTAATGTGTTTCACTTCCCTTTAGAGATTTAATGTCTCTATTGTATGCCTGTAGCAGGATGGCACGAACTAGGAAGACTGTCAGGATGTCAGTTATGCATCCGATCGTATTTCAACTCAGACACACATTACGAGAACTGAGAGAACTTGAGGACCAACTGAATGTGGCCCTAGGTGAAACACCCCGAGTGGAGCAAGTGACCCCACCGAACCCTCCTGCACCTACCCAAGAGTCCAATAGGGAATGTAATCATTGAGAGTGTGTTACACTCTATGTTTCGACTAGCATGTGTAGTATGTGGTATTGGTATCCAATGATACCGATCCGTTCCGTTGAATGTATTTAGAGTTCGAAACTCTTATTATTATTTATGTTGACCTTGTGACTTATTGACGTGAATAGTGCATCACGAGCATGTTAACTTGCGATTCCGTTAGCTTTTTATATTGTCGGCTTGTGATAAAGCTGGTAGTGCAATTATTCATAACAGAGTCCTATGAATTATAATATCTGGACACATATATTTTGTGATCATTCATTAATAAATTATAATATCTGGACACCAGTCGCACTTTGGTGGTTCTTAGAGTTATCAAACTTTAAGAATGGACGGGTAGAACAAAAGGATATTATTTTTCATTAATGAATTTCGCTTGTTTCTTTACCCTATAAAGTTTCAGAATTACCCTTAATCACAACCTTAAATTCTAAACCCCAACCTAAACACTAAATTGGACCCTTAAACAACCCTAAACCATATCTAAACCGTATCCAGTTAAAATTAATCAAATATATTTATCTTTTAAAAAAAAATCAAGTTTTTAGAAAATTAGGATGTAAGCTAAGAAATCAACTTTGACTTAAATCAATTAAACATATATTTTGTGATCATTCATTAATAAATTATAATATCTGGACACCAGTCGCACTTCGGTGGTTCTTAGAGTTATCAAACTTTAAGAATTGACGGGTAGAACAAAAGGATATTATTTTTCATTAATGAATTTCGCTTGTTTCTTTACCCTATAAAGTTTCAGAAATTACCCTTAATCACAACCTTAAATTCTAAACCCCAACCTAAACCCTAAATTGGACCCTTAAACAACCCTAAACCATATCTAAACCGTATCCAGTTAAAATTAATCAAATATATTTATCTTTTAAAAAAATCAAGTTTTTAGAAAATTAGGATGTAAGCTAAGAAATCAACTTTGACTTAAATCAATTAAACATATATTTTGTGATCATTCATTAATAAATTATAATATCTGGACACCAGTCGCACTTCGGTGGTTCTTAGAGTTATCAAACTTTAAGAATGGACGGGTAGAACAAAAGGATATTATTTTTCATTAATGAATTTCGCTTGTTTCTTTACCCTATGAACACTAAACCTTATCTAAACCCCCTAAACCCGATCTAAACCCTAAATTCTAAATCATATCTAAACCCTAAACACTCAACTCTATCTAAACCCCAGAAACTCTATCTAAACCCTAAACCATGCCTAAACCCTAAATATTATCTAAATCAGTATCTATCATTATATTCTCGTCATTCCCAGATCTAAAGCTGATCGTCCCAAATTTCCCACATCAATGTAGGTTTATTGGATTCAAGATGGGAGATCCTTCAATTGAAGTACCTCTTTCATTCGCCGTGGAGCAATTACTTGATAAAATTTGTGTACGTCGTCGTTAATTATCTCTGCCGCCTAATTAAGCTTATTTAAGAAGAGGAATTCTTGAAAGCATCCAAGGACAACGGAGTTTTGTAATTCTTTATGTCGTTGATAGCTGTCCGTCCTTTCATAGATCCCTACAAATATTGCTCGTGAAGAAGAGTTCACGGCATTTGGGACTGACCTCAAAAGGGTTGAAAACTATTCTTATGTTGGAGATGCTACTAAGTTTTGTTAAAGCTTAGTCTTAACTCCAGTGTAAGGATACTTTGCAATCCTTGTGAGCTCACTCCCAAAGTGCTGAGAACTCTTTTCACACAATATTTTTAGGCTTCAATGAACGATGGAGAGTCGTCAACGACATAGGAATTACAAAACTCCGTTGTCCTTGGATGCTTTCAAGAATTCCTCTTCTTAAATAATCTTAATTCGGATAATTAACGACGATGTACACAAATTTTATCAAGTAATTGCTCCACGGCGAATGAAAGAGGTACTTCAATTGAAGGATATCTTGAATCCAATAAACCTACATTGATGTGGGAAATTTGGGACGATCAGCTTTAGATCTGGGTTTGACGAGAGTATGATGATAGATACCGATTTAGCTAATATTTAGGGTTTAGACAGTGTAACAGGCGTGATGTCGACCGATGAATTGTGATTACCGTAATAAGTGTATTTTTCTCATACTAATCATTTGTTGCTTAATAGGAGTTATGTCGACTGACGATCGCAGTTGGATGTATAATAGGAGGTTGCCGAATCGTAGTGGTATTACAGATGAGTTCATTAGAGGTTTGAAGAGTTTTATCGAATTTGCTTTAGCGAACCCCAAATACATGAGTGATAACAACATAAGGTGTCCATGTGATGGCTGCAAAAATCGAAAGTACTTCCCTTCGATGATTGTTGAGAAGCACCTTCTCCAGCACGGGTTTTAAGTTGGGTACAAGCGGTGGGTAGCTCACGGTGAGCAAATCAGAGTAGTGTCTAGGCCGGAAAGTAACCAGCAGAGGATTCATGTACGTGAACCTGAACCGATAAATACGAGTGTGAACGATGAACCATTTCGTGGTATGGAAGATATGGTTAGGGATGTTGCTGGTCCTCATTTTGACTGGTCGGAGAACGCACGTCAAGAGAAGCCAAATCCCGCAGCTAGTAAGTTCATTGAAGCTATGGAGTCTGCAACGGAGAAGTTGTATCCTGGCTCGGCGGACCGTTTTGGAGACGTGGTGAGTTCCTAAACATCAAGTCGATTGCAATATTAGTCAATCTGGTTTCAATCGTCTTATGAAAGCACTGAAAAAAGCTTTGCCGAAAGGAAATAAGATGCCAGAGAACTTCTATCAGACAAAGAAGATGGTTGGGCATATTGGGTTGAAATATGAGAAGATTGATGCGTGCAAGAATGATTGCATGCTTTTCTACAAGGAAGATTCAAACTTGAAAGAATGTTCCGTGTGTGGCCATGATCGATATAAGCCGAAACGGAGGGCGTTCAAACGCAAGAAGAATGAACCTTATAAGCGGTTGCGTTGCCGTTGACTCCGAGATTGCAACGCCTCTACGCGTCTAAAGCTAATTCGAAGCTATGCGTTGGCACAAAGAAAGCCCGCGCGAGGATGGCGTGTTGACTCATCCGTCGACGGCTTGGCTTGGAAACAATTTGATGCAACCCATCCCGACTTTGCCGAAGCTAGAAATATCGGTTGTGCATATGCGCGGATGGTTTTACTCCTTTCGGGCCTGGGGCGAAGTCCTACTCTTGTTGGCTGGTTATAGCTACCGTCTACAATCTTCTACCGTGGTTGTGTATGAGTGATCCTTATATGTTCTTGTCACTGTTCATACCTAGACCGACTAGCCCTGGCAAGAATATTGATGTTTATCTCCGCCCTTTGAATTACGAGTTGAAAATGCTCTGGGAAGACGGAGTGGAAACATGGGATGCATTAAAAAAAATTAAAATGAAAGCCGCGTTGATGTGGACGGTGAATGACTTCCCTGCCTATGGGATGTTATCGGGTTGGAGCACACATAGGAAGCTTGCATGTCCTATTTGTATGGATGACACTAAGTTGGTCACACTCGAGCACTCTCGTAAACCTTGTTGGTTTGATTGTCATCGTCAATTTCTACCGGATGACCCACCCTTTTAGATCACAGAAGCAGTAATTCACCAAGAATAGGGTTGAGCGTGATGAGGCGCCTAGACGTTTGAGCGGTGAAGCTGTTTATGAAAAGGTGTCTAAACTACAGAAGACCAGGTGGGGGAAGATGTATGCAAAGGATAGACTGCGAGATTTTGGTGTAAAGCATAATTGGACCAAAAAGAGTATATTCTGGGAGTTGCCTTATTGGAAAGATAATTTGATACGCCATAATCTTGACGTCATGCACATTGAGAAGAATGTGTTTGACAATTTTTTAACACCATTATGGATTGGAGGGCAATTACCAAGGACACACCCAAAGCCCAAATGGACATGAAAGACATATGTAAGCGGCCTGCCTTGGAGCTAAAAGAGGTCAATGGTAAAACAGTGAAACCTGTCGCTCCATACGTGCTAACCAAGGAACAAAGACTGCTAGTGTTGAAGTGGTTGAAGGGATTGAGGCTTCCAGACGGTTACGCTTCTAACATCGGAAATTGTGTAAATGTAGATGAAGGAAAGGTTCATGGTTTGAAGAGTCATGATTGTCACGTGTTACTGAGCAGGTTACTTCCTATTGCGCTTAGAGACTTGTTGCCCGACAATACATGGATTGCGTTAACCGAGCTGAGTGAGTCATTCAGAGCGTTATCATCCAGCACTCTGCGGGTTGATGACATGAGAAGACTCGAAGTGAGCATTGTCGTGACGATTTGCAAACTTGAGAAGATCTTTCCTCCGTCTTTTTTTGATTCTATGGAGCATTTACCGGTCCACTTGGCATATGAAGCTAGGGTTGGGGGTCCAGTTCAATACAGATGGATGTATCCATTTGAGAGGTAATAACTCGTCTCATAATAATCGTTTTTCATGATCTATAACATAATTAAAAGTCGGTTATAGCTTGAGTAACATTTTTTTATCCTGTCATGCATCTGCAATTAGGTATCTCGGTCATTTGAAAAGGAAGATGAGAAATAGGGCAAAGGTTGAGGCCTCAATATGCAAGGCTATTATTATAGAGGAAATTGTTGCCTTTGCCGCGCAATATTTTCATCCCGATACTGAAACGAGATTGACTAGGGTTGGGCGCAATTATGATGGTGGAAAGCCCAATGTCAATGAGGACATCTCATTATTTAATGCTCCGGGTCGGCCACTCGGTAAACCGGTTAAGACTCGAATGCTAAGCAATAAGGAGTATGAAGCTGCCAGACTCTATATACTCCTTAATTGTCCTGAGGTTGAGGAATATCTCAAGTAAGTTAATTATCAATTTCATTTAATTTTAGATAGTCGTCCGATTCAAATTAAAGTTGCAAGATGCACAAATAACTCGTATAAACTCTAAACCTAATGCAGTATGTTCGAAGATCAAGCCGGAGATGATATATCTGACGAATTACGAGATATCAGGACAGAGAAAGAGTTTCCGTCGTGGTTACGCAAATATGTAAATATCATTTCCTGGCTCGATTTATATGTAGACATCTTATATATGCATCCAAACGGTATAATGGCTCAGTCATTTAAAAATGTCTATTATGAAATACTTTTCAGGTTTTGGAGCATCCTAATGACCCGAGAGTCGCGAGATTATCTCACATAGCTGCAAATCCGTTGATGAGAGTTACTTTATACAACGGATATTATATGAATGGCTATGTCTTCCATACAAAGGAATACGGGGAGGGAAAACAAACAGATAACAGCGGTGTCAATCTTAAAGGCAACCTTGACTATTATGGTGTCCTTAAAGAAGTCATCAAGTTACGATATCTCGGGAGGAAAAATATAGTCCTATTCAATTGTGACTGGCGAGACGCTGTACGAGGTATAAAAAAGCACGACTCATTTGACCTAATCGATGTGAAGCAGACGTCTAGACATACGGGTGATGATGTGTTCATCTTAGCATCACAAGCACAACAAGTCTACATGACGCCATACCCTTATCGGCGAGCTGATGAGAGGGGATGGTGGGCTGTTTGGAAGACCAAGGCCAGAAGCACTATTGATATAGCATATCGGTCTGACGACATAACTACAGAATCGTCATTAAAAGGATGTTATCAAGAGGATGAAATGCCCGTACCTCCCGTTGTATCTTCTGATAGTCATCCAATGGATGAAATGCCCGTGCCTCCCTTGGGCCTGGAGATAGTATTGCCCGTTGATTTGCCACCTCCTTCCCCGTCTGAAGACGAAATCCCGATTATTGAAGGTGATGCGAGAAGAAGACGACGAGGTAATGAAGGTGAAGAGGATTGGATGTCCGAGGATGAGGCGAAGAAGAACTTGAGTTTTGTAGTAGCGACTCAAACGCCGAGACCGGAGAATCGAGAATGAAGAAAATGCAAACACCGAGAATGAAGACTCGAGTAGTCTTGCAAGATGTACCGTTTAGGATCTTTTATTTTTTGTTAGAAATTAAATGTCATGTGTAGAACGATATTTGTATGTTACTTGTTATCATGAAGATGAGAGATTTTAATTTATGTTATGTATTTTAACTTAATTGTCATCTAAACTTAGCGTTAATTGTCAACATTAATATACTAATTTATATATAGACATGTCGGGCGAGCCGGTAGAGGTAGGAGTCGGACACCTAAGGTCCGACTTCTACCTACTTGCATTACGGGTACACGCCTACTGCACTGCAGGAGGAGCCGAGCCGACTTGGATCGGCCCGAGGATGCGCCCGACTCTCCCCACGAGCCGATGAGCGGGCGGGTCCTCATCGACTCAGATGGGCACGCGAAGATGGTAGGATTATCGTTACCATCTCCAAATTAGCGAAGTAATAATATTTCGCTTTTAAAATTTTAATGCTTGTACATTGGTTAAATGTTAATTGCATATTTGTATAATATATTTGTTTAATATATATTTGTCAGGTTTGCGGGCGGGTATCCCGATCCGACCCGCTTCCTTGGACGTATTCTACGACAGATGAGGCACGAGGAGTACTGGCCACATTACTCTAACGTGCCTACGGCAACCCGAGACCAGTGGTGGGATGATTTTAGGGTAAGGATTCTAAGGATATATAAAATATGTTAATGTTTAATAATTTAAAAATTTCTATCAAAGTTTATAATTAATATGTTTAAATTGGTTAAACTTGCAGCGGACTTATTGTTGGCCTGAGCACTCTGACGCCGAGGCGCACAAGGCGTTTAGGTTGATGTGCGCGAAGAAGTACCGCGACTGGATTTACGGCATGAAGAGGGCGTGGACTGAGAGGAGGGCGAGGGCTCCAAATTTCATCGATGATGTCTGGCGCCAGTAAGTACATTATAATAATATACTTGATTTAATTTCATTCCTTAAATAGATTAGAGATTTTGTATATATTGTATCTCTATAATAATTTTAACATTTTCACAGGTATACCGAGGGTTGGGATTCCGATGACGCTAGGGCTGTCGCCGATCGCCACAGGCAGAATAGGCTGAATGGCACGGGGAGGGGGGTGAAGCACACCTTGGGGTCGATCAACACCTCCGAGAACCACTTGCGCATGGTAAGGACTTTAATGTGTTGTATTGTAATTAATTAATACATGCTTTAATTGTTTTACTTATGGTTTAAATTGTTTTGTTGGGTAGCCATGTAGATGCTATGAAATCCATGGCTGAAAGCAGGGCACTGATCAGTGCAAATATGTTGTTTTGTAAGGGGTTTGAGTGTAAATGTACTGTTTTAGAAGGGTTTGAGTGTAAATAGGCTGTTTTAGAAGGGTTTGAGTGTAAATAGGCCTTTATGAATTCATCAAAACATACATATTATATGTTATTGTTTTACTTATGGTTTAAATTGTTTTGTTGGGTAGCCATGTGGATGCTATGAAATCCATGGCTGAAAGCAGGGCACTGATCAGTGCAAATATGTTGTTTTATAAGGGGTTTGAGTGTAAATGTACTATTTTAGAAGGGTTTGAATGTAAATAGGCTATTTTAGAAGGGTTTGAGTGAAAATAGGCCTTTATGAATTCATCAAAACATACATATTATATGTTATTGTTTTACTTATTCTTTAAATTGATTTGTTGGGTAGCCATGTGGATACTATGAAATCCATGGCTAAAAGCAGGGCACTGGTAACAATTAGGTTGTTTTAGAAGGGGATTGGGTGTAAATGTACTGTTGTAGAAGGGTTTGAGTGTAAATAGGCTATTTTAGAAGGGTTTGAGTGTCAATAGGCCTTTATGAAATCCTCAAACCCTTCATATCATGCTTTATTGTTTTAGCGGTGCTTTAAATTGATTTGTTGGGTAGCCATGTGGATGCTATGAAATCCATGGCTGAAAGTAGGGCACTGAGTGCAAATATGTTATTTTAGAAGGGGTTTGAGTGTAAATGTACTATTTTAGAAGGGTTTGAGTGTAAATAGGTTGTTTTAGAAGGGTTTGAGTGTAAAAAAGCCTTCATGAAAGGGTTTTTCAGTTTAAATAGGTTGCTTTAGAAGGGTTTGAGTGCAAATAGGTTGTTTTCGAAGGTTCTGAGTGTAAATAAGTTGTTTTAGAAGGGGTTTGAGGGTAAATAGACTATTTTATAACGATTTGAGTCTTAATAGGTTGTTATGAGAATGAATTGAGTTCAAATAGGTTTGTCTTAGTAGGGTTTGAGTGTATATATAGTTTTATTGTTTTCTTATAAGTTGATCGTGTTATAGCTTAATATGTGTTCTTCACTAATTTTAATTCATTATATTTGTAGAATCGATACTACGGTACCGAGGTACCGATGACCGATTTATTTGTTTGCGATCCACACCCCTGCTCCTCCTAGTGCCGATTCGCCTTGTCTTTGTCGATGAGACGCAGAGAGAGCATTTGTAAGTATTACTTAAAATATTTTAATTCTATTTTGTTTATTAGTTAATGGTAAATGTTAATATTAATGTTTTTATGTTTTTGTGACACGAGTGCCTATAAGGCGAATATGTCCACGCAGTCGCCGAGGGCTTGTCCACCCCCGAGGTGCGAGACGCCATTTGTCGGAGACATTTGGCATTCGGTCACTGCGAGTCAAGGAAGAAGAGGGAGATCGCCTCTACGGCTTTGGTGACCACGGCGCCGCTGCGTTTAGACCAGCGGATCGACTTCTTCCTCGGCGACCACGTCCTGGTCCTCGGAACCGATCGGCTACCGAGCGTGCCTGCTCGAGAAGACGCAGACTCGAGCGGATTGCAGCAAGGCGAGCGAATGCAGCGAGCCGAGGGTGCAGCGAGACGCGGCGGATGCAGCGGCGGAGCACGAGCGCAGCGAGACGAGGCGATGCGCGGCGAGCCGAGCGGCTAAAGGCTGCGGCCGTTATGGGGGCGTAATTTATTTGACCCCCTCCACAGTAGACCCTCCACAAGTAGACACATTTATTTTAGTACTGTAATATATTTTAATTTGTATATATATTAATTTTAATTTAGTTTATGTTTTAGTTGTTAATTAGTTTAATTTAGTTTATGTTTTAGTTGTTAATTAGTTTTGTTGCAGTGTTGTGTGTGTGATTTGTGTATATATAATTGTTATATCAGGTGCAAAAAAAACAAATTTCAAAATTTAAATTTTATTTTTTTTATTTTTATTAGAAATTACTGTCGGAGGTTCCGACAGTAATCAAAATACTATTTTACTAGTAAATTACTGTCGGAACCTCCGACAGTAATTTCACCACTATTCTGTTAGTAATTACTGTCGGAATATCCGACAATAATTACTGTCGGAATATCCAACAGTAATATCCGACAGTAATTACTGTCGGATATTCCGGAGGAGTGTTTGGGATTTGGGATTCAAGCTCTTGTCATTAATGGCAGCTCCATTACTCTGATTCTATGTCGCGATGGGTGGTTGGAGAAGACAAAGATTTAGTGCTATTGCTAGGGAAGGCGTATGGAACAATTTAATGCTATTGCTAGGGAAGAATGCTTTGAATAATTTTATTATTGACTGATATACTGTATATTTGCTTTTCATATAGTATATCTGTGTATTCAAAAAAAAAATGTGTGTATTCAAATCTATCAAACCTATTACAAACCACTTCCAAAGTACTAAATTCTACACCTTACAAGCTGGATTAGAAGCCACACTTGTTACCCACAGTGAATCGGATGCAACCGGTTCATCATCGTCGTTTCTATGCCATGTCCAAAGCGCGTGGCTTCCATTTACAACCTGTAACTGCCCATGCCCAAAGCTTGCCTCCCTAAAAACCGAGATAGTTGGTTGTGGATCCTTGTACCTGTTAGTAAGCACAAAAGCATTACTCCATGAACTAATTGTACCACTGAGAAGCAACTAGTAGATCAACGTTATAAATATATTCGTAGCCTATTGATCATGTAAAAAAGTCACTTACCGGCTGGCAAGGCCCTCACGGTTGCCTCCGTCCCCAATGGTGATATAGATTGGGCCGCAATTGTCAGCTTGATCTTTGTAAACCCGAGTCTGACAACAAGAGAGAGTCAGAGAAAGATGACAGTTTTTCAAAAAAATTTATACAAAAAAGAAAATGATAGAAGAGAAAATTATTGGCGTAAAAGAATGCTTACAAAGCGCTCATATGCGTGGACATGCCCTGCAAATACCATATCCACTCGAGCATTGTAAAGTAACTCTTCCATGGAATCCTTCATGTCAGACGATTCACGTTCCCCTTGATGTGCAGTATTGGAATTGTACCAAGGCGCATGGATAAGTACAATGAGCCACGGTGTTTTGTTCCTATCAACTTTTCCCAAATCGGATTGAAGCCATTGGTATTGTTCCGAGCCAGGCTCAAAATCAGCGTATGAACCCAACATAATGACATGAACCCCAGCAACTTCAAAGGAATAGTATAAGTTGGAACTGGAACCACTCTCTTCAAATGGCATATGCCACCTTGCATTGAAGGCTGTGAAGGACTTGCGGTGGACTAGCGGGATTTTCTCTTTTTCGTGGTTTCCTTGCGTCACCATCCATGGTCTCTGGCTAGCTAGCGGCTCCACCAGCCGGCCAAACGAGTCCCAACGGGACTGGACCATATCAGCATATGACAAGTCTCCTGGTAGTAAGAGAACATCATAAGTTGCTTTCGAAACATGTTCCAGAGTCGAGCGAGTCCATTCTGTTTGTCCAAGATCCCCTGAGTTTCACAATTCAAACAAAATGAGAATTAATTTGTTTAACAAAAAATCTCTTTGTATAACATTGTCCACAATTTTACTTTCTCAAAAGAAAAAGAAAAAAAAAATACCTGCAACAACAAAGTTGATTGGGAATTCGGCTGGGGGAGTTTTGAAACTGAACTCAGGGGATGTGTCTAGACCGCAGCGATAGTAGTACACAGTGTTAGGGTTCAACGGACCAATGACTACGTCGTGGATTTCCCCAGATTGATAAATCACATAATGATACGAAGAAGTAGTCCCGGTTGCTGAAGATGTATAGGATCCCGAAGATGTACCATACTTAACGGTTGCCGGAGTTGGCGATGATGTAATCCATGATATTCTCATCCTGTCTTTCCCCACCAAGGATATGTGAACCTGCAATGGCGCTAACAATTTGTCAAATATAGTATACCTACTGCCTACTAAGGATAACCAATAACATTTTTCATAATCGAGGATGACTGTCGATTAGTACTCACTCGAATCACTCATCTTTTCGACGTGTCTTTAAGAGAAATTGGATGCAGTATTACTTCAGTTGTTATACCACGATTGAAGAACACATTATTGGAGGAGGCTAATGGGCTTTCTGAATGACTACTATCTAGGAATGTTCAAATGCTATTCTGTAAGTTACTGATATCTCCACACATGGTTTTTCAACTCTTTTGAGTATATACTATAGGCAATGTTATCATCACAAGAATGGCCAAGTGTTGTCATTAAGGATGTCATTGGAATAACAAGTTATGGGCTTGTGATGTATTGGGCCTAGGTACACAACATAAATCCCGACTGTTCCCTCCGTTTTATAAAAAGAGTTTACTATTTAGTTTAAGGATGTTTCACTATAAAAAATTCACCTTAAAAAAAATTATAATTCATAACCTTTCAACTTTACCTTCTATATATACTACTCAAATACTACTTATACACTTTTTTTTATTTTTATTATTAGCGTTTTTAAACATAAACAGTTTGGGTAAAACAGAGGGGGTATATGGTATCGAGTGTGATTAATAATCTAGTTTTCCTGATTTTATATTTTCTCATTTCTATGTTTGGGATTGGTGGAGGAAGGTGTGACAATTGAACGTGGAAGACTTGGTAAGTAAAGGAAAACCTTCCCTAGTTGGTGGCTGGCTTTTGATTTCAAATTGACAGCCCAAGAAAATTGATGAAAACTAACAAGAAGACAATAATAACTTCGGTACTCTCTTTGTCGACACATATGTCTATTTTTAGTTTTTTATGGAAATTAAAAAATCTTATTATAAAACAATATTACTTAGAGTCCGTTTAGTCGAGCGTTTTGGTCAAAACGCTGGGATAAAATGCAGCTTATTTGCAAAAAATGTGTTTCAATACTGCGGCAGAAAACGCAAAAAGCAGTTGCGTTTTAAAACGCTGGAATTCCCAGCTTTTTCCCAAAATGCAGGTTTTAAAACGCTCCTAGAAAAAAAAAAAAGCTGTGTATTGAAGTGATATCCCAAACGTATTTATAACTGCGTTTTGTAAACGCTGTACCAAACGGGTTCTAATTTACATATACATAAATCTGATAAGTGTCCAGATTATAACTTTCCAACTCACAATAAGGCATAGTAGATTACAAAATTGTATTTAGTAACTAAATACAATTTTGTAAAATGCAATTAATGCAAACGGGTTCTAATTTACATATAATGCAAGTAGGTGAGTCATTTAATGCATTAAATCTCAACCTTTAATTTTTGATCCAATGGTTAATAATGAGAGTAACCATTGATGGTTAAATAAAAAATAACCATTAAATACTCCTCCATATATATATATATATATATATATATATATTCATGTTAGAAGGAAAGGAATTTCATTTTTAAATTTTAGTGTTGGGCCTGTTCATAAAGCGAGTTAACTGTTGGCCCAACACCGACACATAAAGCGAGTTAACCTAGCTCGTAATTGTATCATACTCTAATTTGGATTTTGGAGCTTCCAATAAGCAAAGACAAAGTACGATATTTATGGCCAACTGGTACATTGATATTTATTTGCACTTTTATAATAGTTAATTTAATTCTACCAAAATCCAAATTAAATTTGTCCTGTCTTGATTTTTAAAGTAATCTGATAATTTTTCAAATAAAAATTTAATGTGTCTTTTTTTTTAAATCGTAAAATACGTAATTTATTGAATAAAAATAATAATATGAATTACGTGTTTTATAATTTAAAAAAAATATACGTTAAATTTTTATTTAAAAATAATTAATTTAACTTTAAGAAGTTAAAACAACCGGTTATTTAGGAATAGATGGAGGACATAAAACACTCCCTCTACCCAAGTTGAGGGTTGCTTTTTTATTTTTTGAAAAATTTTCCCCAAAAAATGAGTTCTCTCTTTTTATATAGGGTTACTTAATACAACTTTACCATCTATCATGTCTTAATATATATTTGCAATTTTATAGTGTGAAACATGAAGGATATATTTTTCTTTTTTTTGAGGAAATCGAATGACATTTATGTATATGTACTGCTGAAACAACTGAAAGCCAACCAAAATTAATTACACCCTAGAAAATTCTAAACTTATACTAGTACACCATATTAGATATCCATCCTCCTATCGAGGCCACACCAAAATAAAATTTTAACTTTTTTAATATTAAAAATTTGCAATTAATCGGTTATCAATATTATAAAAAAAACACGAAAATACTCCCAAAAGCACCAGGGGTTCAATTTTGGGATGAATGAATGCAGCCTCTAAAAAGACGAAAAGAGTGGAAGAACATGTCAGATATATGTATATACCTGTTGCGGGGATGTATCATCCCGATCTTCCTGCAGTGACACATATATTGACCTGCGTGCCGGCGGCCTGACGTACGTAACAGCACCACCACCATCAGTTGTTGCGGCAGACAGCACCACCAGTCCCAACAACCACATCACCACCGCACCCGCGGGTACACCCATTTCAAAATTTCACACACAAACACACGCACAGAGTGGAGGGAGAGAGAGAAAGAGAGAAATAAATATAGGGAAGTTCCAAAATGGTACTAAGGCTGACGGTGGTGGTCAGAGTAATAATGTAGGCTTAGACTTTATAGAGAGAAGGAGAAGAAGAAACCAATTTATTAGGCGTTTCGTTTTATTAGATTTGGTGCATAGCAAGGTACGATGTAATGGCTTGTGTGTGAACGACCACAAACTAGATTTGATTTTGGTTGGGCACTTGGCAGTTATGTTTTAATGTTATTCCTAGTAGGCAAAGAAAGCGCGATAAAAAAGTGGGGCGGGATTTGTCGACGGATGGAACCGTAAATTTATCTTTTGATATACTCCCTCCGTTCCAGGTAAATAGTTTACTTTTGATTTTTTTTTTGTCAACTAAGCTAAAGTTTGAACAATAATTAACATAAATCTAGTAGTTTTTACAAAGTTATTAAAGTTGTAATCCATAGTATTATTAAGATAGTTTTTAATTAATGAAATTTTATTTCTTAAAACATAAGTAAAGTATGTAAATTTTTTATTTGATTTAGTCTTATATTGACTTCTATAAAAGGAAAGTGGACCCTTTGCCTGAAACGGAGGGAATATCATATTAATATTCAGTAAAAATAAGCTAAATTATTATTATTTTAAGAAACAAATGGTAATTATAAGTTTTAGTGACACAGATTTTTTTCTCTAATCTTATTTTCTTCCCTCTACTATATCCTTTTAAAATCTACTAATTCTTTTTCAGTACGTCAACTATTGTTATTTGAAGAATTTTAATGCAAAATGTAATCGTTGAAAATAAAAAATAAATTTTTTATTTTTTATTTTTTTAAAAGGATCAATAGTTATTTTTGTTTAGTGATAGCAGATATAGATAACTAACCACATCTATGATGGGCTGAACTTAACGTCTGCAAACTTCCCCGGCGCCATTATATGTAATTGTCACGTGGCAGAGTATTGTGTTAGGCGCGTGTTAGGACAGCGTATTGGGAGACGAGGACGAGGAGTGACGGAACTAAAGAGTTTGGGCTAAATCTGTTTTTTTTTTTTTTTGTTCCTATTTTTGTTGCTGTCTATGCCTTTTTCGTAGTCACGAGATAAAGTTCACACTTTGTGTGCCTCCTTGGTACATGTCATTTAGGAGTTTACCAAAATTATACTCAAAGTGATGTCCGAACAATTTTAATTTGGTCCTAACCTAATTATATGTTATCGTGTTAAAATACTCCTTCCGTTCCACCTAAAAAATTCAAGTTCAAAAATTTAAATAATTAAAAGTATATATAAATTTTATTATAATTAATTATAATTAGAAAAATATTTAAGTATAGTCAATATGTAGAGGGATGTTCTTCGATCAATCAAAGTAGGCGGCGGTCTTCGCAAAAAAGAAAAATTGAAAGATTTAAAGAGATTGTAAAAATAATTTTTTTAAATAGACTCTTTATATGAAATATCTCAAAGTAGAATAGTTAACTATTTGCCTACAAAAAATTACGTAAAAAGTAAAAGTTGTATTAGTTAAAGAAAAGTATAAATAACATATAAATGTTTATTTCAAACAAATTAAAATCTTAACTTTAGACAACTTGAATGATGATTTGTTAGGGAGAAAATGAAGAAAGATTACGGTACGTGAGAGATGAGCGAGAGGAGGAAAAATTACTTAGATACAATACATGAGAGAGAGAGGGGAATTACTTTCATTGTATTGAATGTTAATTTATTATCCTAACATTTCGGTTTGATTCGTTTAAAATTAATTTTATTAGGTTTAAATTGATTCGATAATGCCCTAAATTTCTTTACTTTCCAGCTTTAAAAATTCATATCCCAAAATTATGTATTGTTGACCTTTGGTTGGGAGAGAGGGAAACTGATTTGATTTATTTTTAGGTGCTAATTTCACTTTGTTTTCTAATTTTGGAAGAAAATTCATTCAAAATTCTTGTTGACCGCTCGGGGTTGATTATATCGTAAGAGATACAAATCACCAATGATTATAGATTGTGGATACGATATATCAACTAAATTATTTCCCAACACACTTGATTTTTGACATTTAATGCGAATCCACATCCTCCTCCACAATATTTTGTAATCTCTATAATTTATCCTCATGTATTGTAATCTCTATAATTTCTCAAACTTTGTCCTCCACATGTCCTTTAAGTATCTTAGTTATGTTCAAGTACTTTTTTTTTTTTTTTGGCAATAATCAACTCTGATGATACTAATATATCTCTTAAATATCATATTTTTCAAATGTTAACTCTTTGAGAAGAACAAAAAGAATATCACTATTTATCAAATTTGAAGATTTTTTTTTTTTTTTTCAGATTTTGATTCTTAGAGCATCATCAATGCAAATGTGAATGTGGAAAGAATTGGGTGTCACCTAGGATTTACACATTTTATGAAGAAAAAAAACTCTTCAATGCAATTGTGGAAGAGTGTTGTAAATATGATATGCCAACTAAATTATTTTCTATTGGTTATTAGACTCTTGATTTTTTTATATTCAATGCAGATTGTGCAGGATGATGTGAATACAATGTGGAGGAGGGTTGTGGATATGATGTTTCAACTAAATTGTTTCCCATTAGTTATTAGACTCTTGATTTTTTAACATTCAATTCAAATTGTGGAGGAGGGTTGTGGATACGATGTTTCAACTAAATTATTTCCCATTAGTTATTAGACTCTTGATTTTTTAACATTCAATTCAAATTGTGGAGGAGGGTGTGAATAACAATTGTATTGGAAAAAAAAATATTTGAAAAATGTGTAAATCATAAATGGCACTCAATGTTTTTCACATTCACATTGAAATAGGTTCTTGGAATGTGATTATCCTAAAATAGTTTTCTAGGATATCTTTTTCTGTATTATTTGTGCTCGAATTTTCAATAGGTACACTCTAAAAGTTGTTTAACTTTGTTTATCTATAATAGTTTACAATGGAGTATCTTTTATCAGTGTCCCTAATTACATTGGGCATGAGACTAATTTTCGATTGTGATACTAAGCTTGTCGCTTGCTCAAGAAAATTTGTACTTGGCAAGAGTCGAACACCTTCAATTAATGCTTTAGCATTAGATTTTAGGTTAATTACTCTTTTAAATTATCGAACTTTGTTTAAGGATATAAAAAGTTAATAGATGTAATTTTTATAAATAATTCTTATAGATGTAATTTTTATAAATAATTCTTATTAAAAAACCTCATCCAGTACCAAGTATTCACCCAGAAACTCAACAAGATGCTAAAATCTCATCTTCATTATAATTCACATGATCAAGATTAGGGGATGATCACGCAAAAAAGGTTGAAAGTGACCGCGTCTGATCCACGTGTGTAGTCTAGTAGGATTCCAGCTTGTGCTGCAGGGATTGCCCTTGAAGTGTAAGTAGCTTTAAACCTGTGATCAACAAAGAACACCGTAAGGGGGGCTGGGTTGTCCCAGTGATAACCCTCAGGCGTGAGAATTAGCAATACTTCGATGGAGAGGTAAAGCTAAGAGAGTCTATAAGCAAGTGATTTGCATGTACCGTATGATGCCTGTGAGGGTGCTTTTTTATAAGGAGATAAGTCATAATCCTTTAAGGTTTCGGAATGAGAGAGATATGATCAATTCTCATGTCTTTTGGATTACGTTACCTTGTCTGATTAGGACTGATGTTTATAGAGTTTGTAGCAGGACTCTTCCCAGGCTAGAGGTGATTCCGTATAGGGCTCTGTTCACCGAGCTGAGAGGGGTAACATCGAGGTCGGCCAGATATGTGCCCAGGTCGCTTGACGTTAAGGCAATCGGGGTCGGCTTGGTTTGCATCCAAGTCGCCCGATGCTGCAGTGGCCGGCCTGGAACGTCTCTAGGTTGCACTGTGGGTCCCAGTGGTCAGCGTGCTGGGAGAGTACACTGGTGAAGTTGGCAACCTGTCGTAGTACGATAGCCAGGTCGTTGTATCGTTATGGTCGTATGCCACCTCGGCACTTGCCCAGCTGGAGCCTATGAAGTCGCGATGTCTGCCACGTGTCCAGCTGAAGGCTGAGGTCGTTCAGTAGCCCCCTACTTCTCAAGGAGAGGATTTATCCTCGAGGTGTGAAGTAAATATGCGCTGCGTCGAGCTGACTGGTTCCACGCGAAGTCGCCAGATTCTAGTTTGACTTTGTACTTTCCTTGGGAATCGTGCGCATTTAATGGGTGCAAAGCTCGTGGCTTATCAGACGGCGCGTTTTTTTAATTTTGAATTTTTGACGGTTGACATCTTTGCTTCAAAACGAGGTCGTATCGGGGTCCGCGTGTTTGTTGAGTGGGTCGACCCAGCTACTCCGGGTCCCCATATAAGTGAATCTTCACTGTTCCTTTTCATTTACCAGAATCTTCTAAATCTTTCCAACGATCAGGCGATTTTCGGTGAACTACCCGACTTCCAAAAAAGCTCAGATTCAAGTTTTTCCTTCGTACCTCTGTGCTTTCCTAGGACTTTAGGTTAGTTTCCCTTGATCTCTGCTCCATTTCCTTCCGTTTATCACCTGTATTCAAGTTTGTTTGCCTGTTTCAACTTCCTTTGTTGGTGACCGGCCGAATTCTGGGTAGGGTTCCGGCGATTTTGATTTTTAGGGTTCTGGCAAGTGTTATTCACCCAGTAGCTTCGTCCAGGTCGGTCTGGTTAGGTCGATCTTATCCAGGTTGCAGTGTCCTCACCTCATAACCATTCTCCCTGCATGCCCTTCTTCCTCGTGTTCTCTTTCTGTGAACATAAGGATCAAATGTGCCAATGAGGGTCCCATGTTTTCCAGGTCACAGAAGGGACATGCAATCTATAAGACCGGGGACGGTGACTGGAAAGTCGTTCTTCCAAGTGAGGCCAAGGCCCTGCTCACCGCTTGGGGTGTAAATTTAAACGACCTGGTTGTCCCTACCGATGATCCATACAAGGTCGATGACATACCTTTTGGGACCTCGATGAGGATCATCGAGAAGTGTGATGTGGCCATGTCAGGGTTGCTGTATTTGTATTTTGACGAGCACCGGGTGGCAAGTAGGGCCGCGAGGCCCTCTAGAGTTCCCACTTCGGCTTCTTCCGCCTCGTTCCTTGACGCCAACCACACACTACGAGCTCCTCGGAGTAAGAAGAGAAAGTCCAAAGTTGACGTTGATACCGGGGGTACTGCGAAACGTACCTTTCGAGATTGGAGGAATAGGATGTCTGTTGCCAATCTCGATATATGGACGGCGAAGTATCCCTATAATTTTGATGATTACCGAGGTCATATCCCTGATCCCGAGCTTGGCCTTCTCGATCTGAGGAGTATGCGGGGTCAAGTAAGCTTCTATATGAGTTTCTTCGAGCTGGCCTTCGATTCCCCTTGGACCCTTTCATCTGTGAATTCCTTGATGTCACTTCGACTGTTCCCCTTGATCTTTCCTGAAACACTATGAGAATCCTCATTTGTTTTGCCGCGAGCACCCGTATACTAGGATTCGAGTTGACCTTGACCCTTTTTTGTCATTATTTCCATCTTGATCGAAACAATAAACGTCTTCAAGCCAAGAGCCAAAATTACCGAGTTAAGCTATTTTTTGATCCGCCTGGCAAGGTTTCGGGCTGGGCTGACAAGGTCATCATGGTCGAGAGTCGACTTGGGTGGAACTTCGCGGTGCCAACCGAGGAGCCCTATACCTTGGTACATCACGCCGATCTCGATGAGTATGACAGGTCGGCCAAGCAGGCCCTAGAGGCTCCACTTGGCGTTCGAGGTAACACACAAGTCCAGTGCTATGACTGGAGGCGGATAGTTCAAGATGAAAACCTTCTTATTGTTGCCGGGTTATCCCCATTGAAGGTTAATGGCCTTGAGCCGATGTGCACCTTTCCTCCTTTCGAGAGTTTCCCAGGGTGGATACTTCACAAAGACTTCATGCTTCATCAGCATTGTTCGGGCTATTATAGAGATCTGGAGAGGGGTTATGTCCATAGATGAGTCCTTAAATGTACTTCCTTCGTAATGCTTCCCTCTTTTTTATTCGTACATATATGTTTTTCCAATGCTTGACCTTTTCGTTTATTTGTCAGAGATGGAAGATGTTGATGCGATGAGGAGGAGTTCAAACAAAAGGACTCAGGCGAAGTCTGATCGGTCCGAGCAATTGGGCCAGGCTCGCGTTGCCGCGACCTTAGCCAGGACTGCTGAGGTGCTTCCTACCATTGCATTGCCCGCTGATAAGGGTAAAGAGAATATGTCAAGCTCGAGGGCTCTTGCAAAGCGTTCCCTATCCACATTGGCCTCTGCACCGGCCAAGAAGTTGAGGGTCGAGGAGCCCGTGAAGGCTGTTGACCTCGTGGAGCCTATTAAGGTCGTCCTTCCTACCGGTGGTGATAATGTTGCCGAGCTTGATATCGTCGGGCGAGCTTCTCTAGCCGGGAGTATACGCAGTGTAACTAGTCCTTCAGTCAAGGTGCACTCCGCTCCTAGTTCGGCTACTCCACCTTGGGCTGCGCCTGCCTTGAGTCTTGGGGCCCACTCCCTCGAATTTGGCCGGAAGGTCGTCCTCGATATTGCCAACGAGGGATTGAGTAAATCCTTTGATGATTGTACTCCTTCTCGCCTGGCTGGTATTATGGGGATTGATCTTACCCACGTAAGATGTCTTTATTGGATCTCTTCCTCTTTACTTTCTTATCAACTTCTCATTTTTGACTTGTCTTTTTCTTTTTTAGTTTGCCGCTAGCATCAAGTCTTTTATGAACAGGCTCGCTCAGGCTCATAAAGATAGGCGCGAGTTTGCCGAGCGTGTCGCTGAGCTCGAGAGGGAGAAGTTGGAGAGTGTCAGCAAGGCTGAGCTCGAGGGAGCCTTTGCTCGTATAGCTGTGTTTGAAGATGCTGCTGCTAAGGCCCAGGAGGATATCAAGCTGAGTCAGGATTTGGCTGCTAGCAAGGTGGAAGAAGCTGAGTCAGGACGGGCCCAGCTTCGTGTTGACCTGAAGTCTTCTCAAGGTGAAGTTCTGACTGCTCAGGGGGAGCTGACCAAAACAAGGCTATCTTTTGAGAGTAGGGTTAGCCAGCTGGAGCGGCATCTAACTGAGGCGAGGAAGGTAGTGAGCCCGAGCACCGCTGTTGCCGAGTTTAAGAAGCGTTCGTCCTATATGGACGAAATTCTTTCTTATTATGATAAGGGCAAGGCTCAGATCTTGCGTGTTGCAACGGCTTGCGGCACTCCTCTTCGGGACTTGGTTAAGTGGGGGAATGCCGAGCTTAAGGGCGACCTAGCTCGTCGGGGGCACGAGCTCGTGCCTTATTTGCCCGAGGAGCTCGAGTTGATTGCGAGGAAAGATGCCGAAGCTGGCCGTAAGTCCTGGGTCCTCCTCCTCCTTTTGATAATAATATCCCCTATCTGCTCGACGCCTTAGCTAATGGCGATGAGGTGGATTTTGATGGAAATTTTAAGTTAGAAGAATTTGAAGGGCCAAATCAAACAAGGATGAGCATGCTCGTTCTGTGTACGAGGCTGAAAGTCGAGTTGACTTGTAATCCCCGCTGCGTCGGGCTCGATTTGGCCTAATGTGCCTTGTAATCAAACAGTTTCGTTTTGTATTTTTGGCCCTCTCGGGCTTTGTAAACAGTTTAATTTGTATATAATCATGAGTCATTTATTTAGTCATGTCTGTTTATTTTATTCAGCATTTTTGCACTAGTATTTTCTGTTCTTACGATCTTCTTCACCGTGGTGAGGAGTGGGTCGTAAGATGACCTCGTTGTGGCGAGGTGCCTTTTGACTTACGATCTTCTTCAACGTGGTGAAGAGTAGGTCGTAAGGTGACCTCGACGTGGCGAGGTGCCTTTTTACTTACGATCTTCTTCAATGTGGTGAAGAGTAGGTCGTAAGGTGACTTTGGCGCGTGAGGAGGTGCCTTTTTACTTACAATCATCTTCAACGTGGTGAAGAGTAGGTCATAAGGTGACCTCGGCGTGGCGAGGTGCATTTTTACTTACGATCTTCTTCAACGTGGTGAAGAGTAGGTCGTAAGGTGACCTCGGCGTGGCGAGGTGATTTTTTACTTATGATCTTCTTCAACGTGGTAAAGAGTAGGTCGTAAGGTGACCTCGGCTTGTCAAGGTGCCTTTTTACTTACGATCTTCTTCAACGTGGTGAAGAGTAGGTCGTACAGTGACCTCGGCGTGTCGAGGTGCCTTTTTCACAACTTTGAGGAAAGTAAATTTGTGGTAGACGCAAGATAGGAGAAATTCTTCTTTTATTGATAATTTCTGAAAATGTATTACATTAGTGATAGTATCTCTTCAGGTGATCAGCATGCCAAGGTTTTTTAGCGAGGTAACATCCTCCTCAGCAAGTCGATAAGTCCCTTCTCTGATTATGTCTGTCACTCTGAATGGTCCTTCCCAATTTGGAGATAGCTTGTTTCTTCAAGCGTTTCTGCCTGTCACCTCGATCTTTCTGAGTACCCAATCTCCGATGTTGAAGGATCTCGTTTTAACTCGCTTGTCATGGTGAGCCTTGGCGAGCTGTTTGTAGTTGATCATCCTGAGACTTGCCTCTAGCCTTCTTTTCTCTAGGCAGTCAAGGTCTGGCCCCCGAGTTGTCGTATTGTCTAGTGGGCTACCCTTAAGATTGGTAGAGCCATCTCTATTAGTGTCATTGCCTCTGATCCGTATGCCAGCGTGAAGGGTGTCTCCCCTATTGAGTCTCTGACCGAGGTGCGAATCCCCCATAGTAAGATAGGTAGCTCTTCGAGCCACTTCCCTTTTTTCTCGTCCAGATTTCTTTTTAAGGCATGGAGGATTTTCTTGTTCCCAGCTTCGGCCTGACCGTTTCCTTGTGGGTGAACAACCGAGGACTTCCAATGCTTGATACTCATATGCTCGCATCTTTCAGTGAACTTGGTGGAGAACTAAGTGCCGTGATCAGACACAACGGCTCGAGCCAGGCCAAATCGACACCAAATGTAATCATGTATGAAGCTGATTGCCTTCTCTTCGGTTATGGTAGCCAATGGTTTTGCTTCTACCCATTTTGTGAAATAGTCTACTGCCATTATCAAGAACTCGCAGCCTCCCTTGGCCTTTAGGAAGGGCCCTATGAGGTCGACCCCCCACATGTCAAATGGCCAGGCTGCTACCACTGGTGTTTGAGGGACTGATGGCAATCTTGGGATATTAGCAAATCTCTGGCACTTGTCGCACTTTTGTACGTAGGTCTTCACGTCTTTCCACAAGGTCGGGCAGTAGTAACCATGGAAGATGATTCTGTCTGCTAAAGATCTCGCACCTGGATGGCCACCACATACTCCTTCATGGATTTCGGCGATGAGGTCTTCCACTATCTCTGGTCGGACACATCTGAGCAACGGCTTGGTGAATGACCTTTTGTATAGTACCCCAGCAATCACTATGTAGCGAGCTGCTCTCTGCCTTAGTAGCTGGGTCAAGTCTTTTTCTCCAGGCAGTATTTCGTGCTCAATATAATCTTGTATCTCATTTATCCAGCATCGTTCTATCGAGTTGATGGGCATGGCTTCCTCCCTATTCACTGATGGTGTCTCGAGGGTTTTCAACCATACATCTGGAGGGAGGTTGCTGATTTTGAATGATGCCATCTTAGATAGGTGATCAGCTCGCATGTTCTCTGTCCTGTCTACCTGTTTCAGCTCCCAGTATTTAAATTTTTCTAACAGGCGTTTGGCAAGCTCGCAGTATTTGGACAATGTGGGGGTGATTAGCCCAATTCTCCCCCTAAACTTGTTTCACAACGAGCTCGGAGTCGCTGTAAATGACGACCTGGCTGGCCCCAAGCTCCAATGCGAGGTCTAGTCCTGCGATCAAGGCTTCATATTCTGCTTGGTTGTTGGATGCTTGGAACTTGAATCGTAGAGCTTTGCTGATTTTTCTCCCCTCTAGTGGGTGTAGAGATAAGCCTGCACCACTTCCAGCCATGCTTGACGAGCCGTCAACATATAGGGTCCAATAGTGAGGTGGCCGAGTATGTGACGAGCTAGTTGTTTTGATTTGCTTGGGCAGGCTGAGGGGGTTTGTCGAAGAGCTCGGGCCGGCCATCGTGGTGGCCGAGCTTTGATCTGTTTTGACAAATGAGGTCTCAGCGATGAAGTCTGCAAGTACTTGGGCTTTTACTGCTTTGCGCTGCTCATATGTAATGTCGTATCCTAAGAGCTCGACTGACCACTTTAGCATTCTTCCTGCCACATCCGGTTTGTGAAGGATTTACCTGAGTGGGAGGTCGGTGTATATCGTTAGGGCATGAGCCTGGAAGTATTGTGTCAGCTTTCATGCTGCTATTATCAAGGCCAGTACTACTTTCTCCACGTTTAGATATCTTGTCTCTACATCTGTAAGTGCATGGGAGACGTAGTATATTGGCTTTTGGACTGCGTCCCTTTCACTGAGTAGGACTGTGGCGACAGCTGTGTCTGAGGCGGTGAGGTAGACGTAAAGGTGTTGGTGCTCTCCTGGTGCCGGGCTTGTCAATAGTGGCGGGTTGCCCAGATAAGTTTTCAGATCGACAAAGGCTTTGTTATAGTCTTCATTCCAGGTGAACTTCTTGCTTCCTCTCAGTGTCTTGAAGAATGGAAGGCTCTTTTCTGCTGACTTTGCTATAAATCTCCCCAGTGCTGTGATTCTTTCATTCAGCTGTTGTACCTCTCTGATCGAGCTGGGAGCTTTCATGTCGACCAGGGCTTGGATTTTTTTCGGGTTGGCCTCTATACCTCTCTTATTCACCATGTATCCCAGGAATTTGCCAGCTTTTACCCCGAAAGCACATTTGGCTGGATTGAGTTTCATCTTATTTTTCCTGAAGTTCGAGAAGGTTTCTTTCAGGTCGTCAACGTGGTTCGCTTGCTTCGTCTTGATAATCATGTCATCGATGTGGGCTTCCACGTTTCTTCCCAGCTGGTCTCCAAAGACCTTGTTCACCATCCGCTGGTAAGTAGCCCCTGCATTTTTAAGCCCGAAGGGCATCATTTTGTAGCAATAGATGGCTCTTGCTGCTCGGAAGGCTGTCAGCTCCTGGTCGACAAGCCACATGCATATCTGATGGTACCCTGAGTATGCGTCGATGAAACTAAGTCTTTTGTGGCCTGCGATTGCATCTACGAGCTGATCTATCCTCGTTAGTGGGTACCAGTCTTTGGGGCAGGCTTTGTTCAGGTCTGTGAAGTCGATGTACATCCTCCACTTTCCGCTGGTTTTCTTGACCATTACCACATGTGCGATCCAGATCGGATACAAGACTTCCTCAATGATGTTTAATTTAAGTAGCTTGTCAACTTCCTCCTTGATCGCTGCCTGTTTTTCGGGGGAGAATATCCTAGGCCGTTGTTGGACAGGGGTTATGGTTAGATCGACGTTCAGTTTGTGCACAGCGACCTCCTCGCTAATTCCTCCATGCAAATACGTCCTTATTCTCCCAGAGGAAGGCAATTATTGCCTCCCTTTCATCCTTGTCAATTTCCAGCCCGACCTTGATTTTTTGTTCGGGGAAATCGAAGTTGATGACCACCTCGTCAAGATCTTCATGTGGTTGGATCTCAGGATGATCCCTTGGATCTAGGCTCTCTACCATGACGACTTTGTTGGGCTTCTTCATGTCACCGTTGGTGACCTGGTGTGAGTCGGCCTGCTCGGTGTCCGAGGTGGGCACGTCGGTCAGGACGTCATCTGGGCTTTCGTCCTGGTGCGGGGTAGAGAGGCCTTTTCGTTCGAGCGTTTGGGTGATCGGGGGCGAGTCGGTGTGCTCGGTGTCCATTTCGGACACGTCCGACTCATCATTGTCCTTGTCGACCTCTATGTGCAGGCTGGAGGAGTCAGCCCGCGCTGACTGCTATGCTCGGTCATCAGAGGGGCCTATCTCGGTGCCCTCTTTGATTATTATTGACTTTAGTCGCTTGTCATCGAGGTCTACTTGATAGACCTCTTCGTGGACCGAAGTCACCTTCTTTTTCCCCTTGAGCCAAACTTCCTCTAGAGCCAGCAAAATTAGCCCAGCCCAATGGGCCGGCCCAGTCAGCCCGATGTTTGCATGGGCTAAACTTTAATTTTTGGAGGCCCAAAAAAATGCGGGCCTTTTTGGCCCAGTCCATTAGGCCCGATGGTTCAATTGGGCTTGCATCAAAAAAGCCCGGAGCTTTTGGGCTAGGCCCAGCCCGCACTATTTTATTATTATTTATTTATTTTCACTCAAAAAATAATTCTAACTTCTTAAATAATTAAAGCAATAATTAAAGATCATTCTATTTTAAAACTAACTAGAATGATCCAGTTAGCTTTATTCTTTAATATTATAATTTATACATGTTGTAATGCAATCTCAGACATTGAAGCAATATGTTCCAATTTGATTATTGCTTTATCGTTTAATTATTGGTTTAACTGACCAATAAAGTTAACTTCTTAAATAATTCAAGCCCTGGACCATTACAGTATCATATTTATTTCTATTTTAATTAATGTTTGATACGGTGATAGCATTATTTTACCTTTAGTAGTTAGCAGTTAGGACAAACAATAATTCGTAGTATTGCTTTTGTTTAGTAAGTAACTTAGAATTTAATTTGGCAATTGGCATCACCATTGTTCCTTTTAGTTTATTTATTTTTTCAACAAGGGCTTTTTGGCCCGATGGGCTTTGATGGGTTGGGCTGGGCTTTACTTTTCTTCGGCCCTAGTAAAATTGGGGCCGGGCTGGATATTAAGTGTTGGCTCGGTGGGCTTGTACTGGGCCGGCCCAGCCCAGTCCATTGCCAGCTCTAGCTTCCTCGACCTTCTTTTTTTCTAGGAGGTGGTTCAGAGTGCTCTTTGGATCATTTTTCACCTCTCCGACCCTGTTGTCCGTAGGGAATTTAATTTTCTGGTGAGTCGGAGAAATTACCATCTCGAACTTTGTCTGGGTGTAAAGTCCCAAAATGGTATTGTACGGAGAGGGAATAGCGAGAACCAGAAAGGTGATGACCTCGGTGCGAGAGTTGTCTTTGGAGCCGAGGACTACCTTTAGGTCGACTATTCCCTTAACAGCGACCTTGTGTCCAGTGAAGCTTTCCAGCTTGATTCCACTCGGAGTCAGATGCGAGCTTCCCAGTCCTATTGCCTGGAAGCACTTGTAGAACAAAATGTCCTTCCCTGCTCCGGTGTCGATAAGCACTCTCTTCACCCTTCCTCTGCCAATTTTTGCTTTGATGGTCAGAGCATGCCCTTTGGCAGCGGGGTTGGCGGCCAGCTCGCTCGATAGGAATGTGATACCTTTCTCTCCTCGAACTTGAGGCGGGCTGACAGTATGGTTGAGGCTGTTAATTGCGGTCCTCGTCGACATTTGTCCTCGGGGCCTCCCGTGGCTTTTCTCTGTCCCCACCTCCTCGCTGTTCGTATCTTTTAAGCTACCCTCTGTCAATCAGCTTCTGGATCTCCTTCTTGAGCTGAATGCAGTCTTCGATGGTGTGCCCGATGCCGTTGTGGTAGGCGCACCTTTTGTTGGGGTTGCGAGGATAGGGAGTCTCCCTCTGTGGTGGGGGTAGGCCAATTCTGTTTTCTTGTAGCAGCACGTTCATGATCTGCTCCCTGGTCATGTTCAAGGGGGTGTAGAACTCTTCTTTCCTGGCCCATTTGTTCTTCCCTTTGCCTTTACCGTTTCCGTTGCTGCTCCCCTCCCTCTTCTGATCCCCAGACTTGTCCTCCTTTTTCTGTTTCTGGGTCCCAGAGGACTTATGGTCCTCCTTTTCTTGCTCAGCCAGGGTTTTTTCAACGTTTCCAATATTCTGCGCGGTAGTGTACATCTCCGCACTAGTAGTTGGTGGTCGCATGCCGATCTCAGATAGTAGTTTGGCGGATCGGCACCCAGCTTGGAAGAAGGCCATTATGGTTTTGTCGGGGACGTTCAGCAACTTCTCCGCAACGTGCTTGAATCTGTCGAGGTAGCTTTCCAGGGATTCGCCAGGTCGCTGCTTGATTCCACAGAGATCAGATTCCTTTTTGGGAAGGTTGCATGCCGATGAATATTTCTTCAGAAAAGCCTTCTTCAGGTCGTACCAATCTCTGATGGAGCCTTCCTCCAGCTCTTCGAACCAGTTGAGGACAACCTCCACAAACGTGCTGACAAATACTACACACCACAGATCCATATCTCTGGTGCACACTCCCATCTTTGCCTTGAAGCTCGATACGTGATTTCGAGCATTCGTGTTTCCTGCATAGCTTTTTAGAGATGGCAGCTTCAGGCGATGATTTGGAGGAGTAGCCCTAATCCTTCTGCAGAAGGCTGCTGTCACGTTCCCTGATAGCTTGCCCTCGTTGCCTCTTTCGAGCGCTTCCAATCTTTCCTTCATCTTGAGCAGTACCTCGTTTTCCAGGTCGCTGCTCCAGCCCATCCTTTTGGATCGACGGTCGTGGCCGTCGATCCTGGAGTATTTATGGGAGGATGCATCGCTGCTGGAGGTACTGTGCTGGATGGACTTGCGTTTCGACCTGTGGCTATAGTCCTCCTGCGCCCTTCGAGGTCGTTCCTTGTCACGCTTTATTCGGAAGGACCTGTAGGATTTGTCTGGGCTGAGATTTCTAGCTCGGGTCCCCACTCTGGAGTGTACGCTTCCCCTAGGTCGTTCCCTATCTGGGGTTCCCAGGCGATCTTTGACGCTGGGTTTCTGTTGTTCCTCCACCCTTCGTCCAAGTCGGCTTTTTGCACTCACCCTGGGAACATCAATCCTAGACCCCCCATGGTGGCTGTCAGCCCGCAGACCCTTGGGCCCGTTCTTGCCAGGTCGACCATCGTGGTGATCATTTCGAGAAGGATACGAGCTCGGGGTTGGTAGCTGAGGTGCCTGGGCGGCTAGTTTGCTGGATAGTTCGTATTCACGTACTTCCAGCTCTCTCTGTTTTTCCAAGAAAGCTTTTTCCTTTCTTATAAGCTCCAGCTCGGCGAGGTCGATTTCTTGTTGTGCGCGAGGTAGCCTATCTCCTATCATGACGAGGTCATCTCTATCTCCAGAGTCCTCTTGCTTGAAGAGGTTGGGCTCGCTGTCTGTCCCTCCTGATTTGACCTGGCCGGTCCTTTAGCGGGCGGGGTCAGCCGTTTGTCCATCGCCTTTTTCCTCATTGCCCGAGCTAGTTTTTTGGCTCGGGTGTTTTGGTGAAGAGGGAGACCTGATGAGGGCACAGCAGGTGATTCTTTCTTAGGCTGCTCGAGAGGTTGGCCAGCAAGCGGAGCAGTTACAGGCATTGCCGAAGTCGGCGCTGGGGCTGCCTGCTTGGAGACTTGCTTAGAGGTTTTCATGACTGATCACAGAAAACTCCTAGGTCTCGGCAACGGTACCAAACTGATCACGCAAAAAAGGTTGAAAGTGACCGCGTCTGATCCACGTGTGTAGTCTAGTAGGATTCCGGCTTGTGTTGCAGGGATTGCCCTTGAAGTGTAAGTAGCTTTAAACATGTGATCAATAAAGAACACCGTAAGGGGGGCTAGGTTGTCCCAGCGATAACCCTCAGATGTGAGAATTAGCAATACTTCGATGGAGAGGTAAAGCTAAGAGAGTCTTTAAGCAAGTGATTTGCATGTACCATATGATGCCTGTGAGGGTGTTTTTTTATAAGGAGCTAAGTCATAATCCTTTAAGGTTTCAGAATGAGAGAGATATGATCAATTCCCATATCTTTCGGATTACGTTACCTTGTCTGCTTAGGACTGATGTTTATAGAGTTTGTAGCAGGACTCTTCCCAGGCTAGAGGTGATTCCGTAGAGGGCTCTGTTCGCCGAGCTGAGAGGGGTAACATCGAGGTCGGCCTGGTGTGTGCCTAGGTCGCTCAATGTTAAGGCGATCAGGGTCGGCCTGGTATGCATCCAGGTCGCTCGATTCTGAAATGGCCGGCCTGGAACATCTCCAGGTCGCACTGTGGGTCCCTGTGGTCAGCGTGCTGGGAGAGCACACTGGTGAAGTTGGCGACCTGTCGTAGTACGATAGCCAGATTGTTGTATCGTTGTGGGTGTATGCCACCTCGGCACTTGCCCAACTGAAGCCTATGAAGTCGCGATGTCTGCCACGTGTCCAGCTGAAGGCTGAGGTCGTTCAAGGGCATAATCACTCTCCTATATCATTGAGCACTCATCATTCCTATCATCATTATCAATTTCATCGGGGAGCATTATCAATCAAGTTATTAGTGATTCCATTGAAAATCTTATAGAGTGAGGATTTTTTATACAATTTTCTCAAACGTCAATGGGATTTACATTTATAACGTTATATTAATAGGTTTATGTTGATTTTTGTATTTGACATTGCTGTACCCCGGAGTTGCGAATGAACAGGAGAGCAAGAAATAACAGTAGATGTAAAGACGAAAGAGAAGAGAGAAAACTAAATTTGTATTTTAATATTGTGTTTCTAATATTAAATCATAAGCAATCTTTATATCTAGGATAGAGCCCAAATGGGGTTACAAACTCTCAAAAGAACAAATGGGCTTCTTGGGCCTAATACAGATACAAACTTTAACACTTCCTCTCAACTCGTACAAAGAACTCTTGTGTAGTGTTTGAGTTGGAGAGATGCAAGCAAATGGGCCTCTTGGGCCTAATAGAGATAATATCTTCAACAAGAAGACAAGCAGATTGTGCGGAGCCCAAAATGGATCATCCTGAACAATTGTAGAAGTAGTAAATGTAGAGAAGCCCAAAAATGAGTCAATCCTCAAAAAGCTCTCTCAATAATTGGCAAAAAATAGACAAAAGAATAGCCCAAACCACATTTTTTCCTCAAAAGCACTTTTTTAATCCAAGTATTCAAAGTCATGGATCGAATAGCATCCACCAAGAGATATGTCAACCAAGTCATTATTTGACTTTGGTAATCAAAGAAGGAGTACAGTAAATATTTCTGAACTCATATTTGAGTGACTCATAAGACTCAGTGAGTCAACTCTCGTAATTAAAAAAACCACAAAGTCAACTTAGGACTCAAAGAACCCTAACTCGGTGAAATACATCAATTTCTCATCCGATATTCTCGAATGCAAATCTCAACACGCGGTTGTAGATCAACAAAGCCAAATATAGGCACTAACGAGCAAGTCCGGAGAAGAAGAAGCAATTCCCTCGCGGACAAACGTCCAATACATGGACACAATAACGCATACTCTGCCTTTACCGCTTCAGCGGCTCTCACCGACGACAAGAAATACGGTAAGGTACCGGAGAAGAATGATGTCACTTAGGCGGCAACAATTGACTTATTTTTTACTACCCTGTTCTGAAGAAACACTGAAAGAAGAATAACCCACTCAAAAATTGTTATTCAAACTAGTTCTTGGGAATTCTACAAAACCAAGATTTCAAAAATAATCCATAAAATTGCCATCACCATCATGAGAAGTAATCGAAGAAGGCTTCGAATGGTGGGAGTAATCGAGGAAGGAAGGTCGGTAGCGGTTGGAGACTTCAGAAATCTCCATTGTTGTACTTTTAGGAGTAGATACAGAAGCCCCAATTGCCATAGATCAAAAATCTGATCAAGAACAAGGAAAAAGGAAACCATAGCTCGATCGTCGATCGCAAGAAGGGAAGTAAACACGAACAGAATATCAATCTGCAAATAAAATAGATCTATACGACGGAGCGAAAATCCTAAATCTGAATAGATTTAGGGAATTGAGGCACAAGGCTTGGGGGTTTTGCCAGAAGCTTACTTACTTCAGATTTAGAATTTTAGGGTTTTAAGAGGGGATTAAAGAGAATGCGGAAGCGTAAAAAAACATAGATCGATAGCTCTGATACCATGTTGATTTTTGTATTTGACATTGTCGAACCACCGTCATAGGTGGTGGTTGGAGTTGCGATTGAACGAGAGAGCAAGAAATAACAATAGATGTAAGGCGAAAGAGGAGAGAAAATAGAATTTGTATTTTAATATTGTGTATAATATTACAGGAAATTGCTGACTGGTCCACTTTCAAAACTTTTTAACCCCTAAAGTTCACCCTTATTTTTTGTAACCTGAAAAAGGCACTTTCATATAATTATTCCTAAAATACCATCGTTTCTTCCATAACTTAATGTTTCCCAATACTCCGATAGGTCCATTGTAAAAACTGGTCAGCAATTAACAAATTAGTTGAAACTTGAAACCCAACTCAATTCTGTAGCTCGTATTACAGAATCAATGTTAGTACAAAATATTTCATTGTAAACAATCTCTGCAACTATGCGAAAACTGCCCTGGAGATCATAATTCATAATCGAATTCGAATTCCTACTATCCGGCTCAAAACTAGGTGAATAAAAACTCAGGGGACGAGCCGATTATATATATATATATATATATATATATATAGATTTGTTATTGTGTTAAATCATAATTATTCGCCAATCGCAGTATGCTGGGCAACGCAACGGGGATCAGGGGCAACGCCCCCGAAAGGTAAACGAAAATCAAGTCCGCTCCAGCGGTTGAAATTCAAACGGAGCATCGTGATGCACAAAGTGGAGCATCGAGATGCACGTGGAGCATCGCGATGCACAAAGTAAAACATCGCTTTTTGTCCCCACTACTCGCCTGAGCGATGCGGCAGCTCGCCTTAGCGAGATGCGGCAATGAAAATGTTTCATTTTTTTACCTTACTCGCCCTAACGAGGTGTAGCAGGGCGAGGTTGCTCGCCTTAGCGAGATGCGGCAACCTCAAATTTTTGTTTTGTCTCCCTGAAATTGGATTCGCGATGCAAAAGCGGTGCATCGCGATGCAAAAGCAGTGCATCGCGATACAAAAGTGTTGCACCGTGATGCAAAAGTGTTGCATCGCGATGCCTTGATTACTAATGCGCGCGCGTTTTTCTTTCATTAATGGCATAATCATCTTTTTAGCCCAAAAATATTTTTTTCAATTTAAAAAAAATATGAGTAGACCTCTCATATTTAAAAATGGATCGGCCTGTAATTCACTCATATTTATAACTAAGATAGGGCCCAAATGGGCTTACGAACTTTTAAAAGAACAAATAGACCTCTAGGGTTAATGGGCCTCTTGGGCCTGATAAAGATACAAACTTTAACAGTTTATTTTACCATATAAATAAAAAAGCATTTCACCCTCAGAATTCATCTTACTACTCCTTCCATTCTTAAAAAAGGGTCTTGATGACAAGTCACATAAATTAAGAAAAACTAATTGATTATCTTATAAATATTAATATCTATTGTATTTTTCAAGGATACCAATGTACAGAGTGGGACATATTAATTAAAGTAGCTAGTAAATCAAGGGCAAAATGGTAAAAGTAACATCTAAAAAAAGTAAGATTAAAAATTTAACCCTTTTTTTAGAACGACCTAAAAAAAATAAGACGCTTTTAGAAAGAAAAAAAAAAGTTATTTTACCAAAACAAACATTTTTATCAATTTTAACCCGTTTGTTTAATTTTTTTTTTTTTTTTTTGCATTTTATTATAGTTTCACCTCCATTGAGCCATATTCAAATAATACCAATAATTTTCTGCTTCTAAATTAATTTTAAATTCCTTTTCGACAAAATTTTAGCTTTGTCACTAAGAGGGAAAACCTAATTTTAGTTAGAAAAAAAAAATAGGATTGCTAAGGTTTTCTTCCCCTCAAAATGTAGGGTTTTTGTGTAAAGTAATACTCCCTCCGTTCCGCCAAAGAGTCCAGGCTTGAAAAGTTTACTTATTAAGGGATATATTAATATTATTGGAGTTTGTCATAATTACAAAAATACTTAAACACAATCAAGATGATTACAACACAAATGAAGGGTAAAGATGAACAATTATGAAAATTGTAAACATAATTTTTTTATAGTGGATTCTTTACATAAAATATCCCAAAATAGTATAATAGACTATTTATTTGTAACGGAGGGAATATTTGAAAGTAGCAAGTTGTGCTCATTGCTTCCGTCTAAGTATACTGAGAAAGTTTAGCTTCTTCGGAATGTATCATGGCTCTATTTATTCTTAAACAAAGAAAGAAACGGTTCATGCAAAAAGAAAAAAAAAATACATATTATAAGCGCTAAGCTTTGTGTATTCGTTTACCGGCTCCATTCGTTTTCTAGTCTTGCTCGTAGAGATTCGCCAAAGTCGTTCACCACTTGACCCGACTCACTGTGTATTGGTGGAGTGAGTTGTGGAAGAGTGAGGCTCCGACTTACAAATTAAGATTCATAAGACGCTCTCACAGAAGACCTACTCAACATAAATTAGAATGTTATATAGCAAACTAAAGGATTTGGGGAGGGATAAATCATTCAGATTATGCTATTTATGTGTAAAATGTAAATTGTAAGATTGTCAGAGGTTTGAGTAAGAATAAGTGTGTTTCTAGGATTTCAAAAAGGTAGGAAAAAAGGAATTAAGGATCAAAATGTTAATTATATATATATATATATATATGGGACTTTTCAATAGTTATTTTATCTCTCCAACCATTGATAATTACTCTTGTTATTATTCATTAGATCAAAAATCAAAAGCTAAGATTTAATGGATTAGTCTATCTGTCTGACCCGAAAGTCGCTAAAGGCTAAAGCCCTTCAAAGCAGATAAAACGATAAGGTAGGCACAGAGTACAAGAAGAACCCTAGATCTGATGCTCTCTCTCTCTCTCTCTCTCTCTCTCTCTCTCTCTCTCTCTCTCTCTAAAGGCTAAATCTCTCTTTTTTCTCTCAAATCGGGCATTTGTTGGGTTTAGGCCTTGACGGAGGAGGGGTTCGCCCGAAGATCATGTGTTTGTGTGTGTGAGTGTGAGAGAGAGGGAGAGAGAAGGGGAAAGACGACAGACGATAGTAGTGGATGAAGGGGAATTGAAAGATAGACGGCAGTAGTGGATGACGGAGATTATGAGCGATGGAAGACGACGAAGAGGACCTACTGCTGCTGCGGTTTGCCGGAGATGATGGGGGGAGGGGGTTTGCCGGGTTTGGGCCTTGATAGAGGGAGGGGGTATGCCGGAGATGATAGGGCTCCGCTACTTTGCTGCTGCTGCGTTGAAAGAGAAATTAGGGCTTTTTGATTTTTCTTTTTTTTTTATATATATAGAAAAAGGAATTTCCCATAATACCCTTGAAAAATTGCATGTGCATCACACATAATTAACGTAACGGAATTTTATTAACGACGTCTATCAAAAGGACTAACTGCGTGACTTTTTGATACTCTTGGGACTAAAATTTGAAAAAAAAATTGTTAAGGGACTACTGCTGAATTAGTCAATAGTCGAGGGACTAATGGTGTAATTAACCCTTATTATAATTTTTTGGTCAAAATTTAATAAAGTTAATCAAAAAAAATTTCAAAGTGAAACTATTTATTTGGGATGGAGGAAATATTGTCTTTACATTCTTTCAACTCCATTCCTTTCTTTTTTTCATCAGGATGGAAAGGTCATTTCTCTTCCAACTATTGTATAGAATGGATATTCTGTCAGACCAGAATGATAACATTAGTCATTTTACATGACTACTATACATAAATATCAAGTTCCTTCGGTGTTTGTACATTTGAGGAATTTAGTGAGAAGTGTTCTGGCCTTTTGCATAGGCGGGTGTGTCTCTGGCATGAATATACTTGGGCCTAATAGGCCTTAGGCTTAAGCATATATACTCGAGCTAAATAGAATTTAAGGATGAATAGGATATGAAATGTTTATGAAATAATTTTGCCTGCATTAACATTAATGACAACACTAAAAAATACTGTCTTACGTTTTGGGTATTTTCTTTAAGACGGACCTACTTGACCCGACTCACTATGTGTTGGTGGGGTGAGTTGTTGAAGAGTGGGGCTCCGACTTACAAATTAGGATTCATAAGATGCTCTCACAGAATACCTACTCAACATAAATTAGAATGTTATATAGCAAACTAAAGGATTTGGGGAGGGATAAATCATTCAGATTATGCTATTTATGTGTAAAATGTAAATTGTAAGATTGTCGGAGGTTTGAGTAAGAATAAGTGTGTTTAGAGGATTTCAAAAAGGTAGGGAAAAAGGAATTAAGGATCAAAATGTTAATTATATATATATAAATATATATATATATATATATGGGACTTTTCAATGGTTATTTTATCACTCCAACCATTGATAATTACTCTTGTTATTATTCATTAGATCAAAAATCAAAAGTTAAGATTTAATGGTTACTTCATCTCTCTAACCATCAATAATTACTCTTGTTATTATCCATTAGATCAAAAATTAAAAGTTAAAATTTAATGATTAGTTGAAAAATGCAATTAATGAAAGTAGGTAAGTTATTTAATACAATTAATTACAACCTTTGGGAGTTTTGCTCTAATTTGGTTAATGGTGGAAAATTTTGAGTACTGCAATTTGCTTGGAATTGAGTGTGCTCATTCTTGAAATTCATATATTGATTTTGGTTAAGTGTGGAATCTAGTCTTTTGCTAAAAAATTGAGTTGGGAGTTTTCAGTGCACAAGTAAGACTGGCCAATCCTCCGTAGTAGGGGTGAGCAGAATTTTTTAAAAATCGGACCGGACCAAAGGAACTGGACCGAATCAATACTTTTGGTTGTGTTCTAGTTCTAATTTTTAGTAGAACCGTTTATTTGGTTCGATCTCGGTTTTGAAAATTTTAGATTAGTTCTGAACCGGACCGGACCAATGTATATTACATAATATATATATATATATATTAATAAATTAATGTTTTACAAAATATAATTTCTATTTTTTACTACTAACCCAAACTCTAGATATAAATACTTACTTATTGTTACAACTGCTGAGGACAAAGGTTGGTGGCGCCACATGCAGTATATAATGGGGTTTTTTTTTTAACAACTACAGAACAATTTAAACTGCTTTATAACTGAGGAAATTTTTGATTGTCAAACATCCTCTTACATTTTGGTTTCTGTAACATGTGTTGTAACTTTTAAGGAAATTATTTGGTTGCTGTGTGCGTGTTTTTGAGCAGTTTTGAAACATCGTCTTGGTATTTTTAGTTGTACTGTAATTCAATGTTTTTAATTATTATATACTGTAATTCAATTAAAATTATTTATTCCATTAGAACCGAAAAATGTGCAGGATCGAACCAATTAGAACCGGACCGAAGTATTGGTTCTCATAAATTTTTGTTTGATTCTGGTTCTAAATTTTTTAAGAACCAGAGTATTGGTTCGGTTTGGTTCTCTATTTTTTTTGCAAAAAATAGACCAAACCGAATCGTGATCACCCCTACTCCGTAGGCTCCATCTACAAATTTTTCACAAGACCCCTTGTTTTGATGGTGTTACCCAAACCCCCTCGACTTAACTCTCACAACGGAAATGATGAAAATGTCCGGCGCGTGAAAGATTATATGCACTTTAACGTTAGTTTTGTAACGGTCATCGGTGCTAGGGGCCAAACTAGAATCATTAGTAACATTGTACACCCAGGTGGAAAATATTTCATTTTCGGTACCATTATGGGATTGGGTGAATACTTTGGGGGATTTTTTCATATTTTGGCCACAAAAAAAAATAAAAAATAAAAAAATCAAAGTTTGTTTACTAACATCAGCCCTGTTTTGGTTAAGTGCAAGGTGATCCACTGAACAGGACTCCAAAATTTGAAGGATCCAATTCTTATATATATGTATTATATATAGGTTCTTTATTTACTTTTGTCTGAACAAAAGACACACTAGTTCACTTGGTAGAATAGATGCTTGTTGTGGTAAGTATCTTAGCCTTCCTTAAGTTATTGGTTTGAATATGCTAAGCTGAACTTTTGTTATTAAATAATACAATTTTTTTTCAAGATTTGTACTATAATTATTTAAACCCCTTTTGTTTGACATGAATGTATGAAAATCAATTTCTGACATTTCTATTAAAATGTTTATTTGTCTTTTTCGCTCAAAACATGAGTCATTACCAAATCAAAAGAAGACTTGACACTTGATAATGGCCACCATGTATGTGCATGTCTTTTTTTTTTCTTGTACCATTACATTACCGTATCCATTGATAATTCATCTACATGTTTTTTTACATTTTTAATTAACTCTATTATGTGGTAAAGTAAGTACACGCTTGAAGAAAATGATCACTAATTTGGTTACTCATCATTCGTAGTTTCATTTTTTCTTTTCCATTTATTGATCATCATTTACCAAGCCCACAAAAAACTTTTAAGCTTAAATTGCAATTTAGTCACCATACTTTAGCAGAAAATTTATTAAGCTAATTTTACTTTTTTTTAAATATAATTTTATCACTATACTTCGCATAAATTCCACGTTCATCACTCCATCCAGATTTTTGGATGAAAAGCTTACTATTTTTTTAAATCTCAAAAATACCATTACTAATAACTATCAATTTAATCACTGCACTTAGACATAAGTATGAAGTTTATCACTCTGTCTAGATTTTTGAATAAAAAGCTTAAGATTTTCCTTAAAAACCTGAAAATTCCCTTACTAAATATTAAAACTTCTTGCAACCAAGAACAAACAAAAACCCACAATTTCATTTGGTCCTACATGTTGCATTTCTTGATTAGATTTCCCCCACTCACTGTTATCGTTAGAATCTCCATCTATTATATTTTTTAATGTCCAAAATACCCTTACTAAGAAGTTTCTGACTTTTCAAAATGTCCAAATAAAGGGCGGTTCAAATTGCCAACGCACAAATAAGGTCATGTTCAACCTCTAGAAACCCAGCAACTTAGAGATTATCTTATCTAGGGTTTTAGAATTCTTTGAAGCCATGTTGCTTCATCAGTTAGAAAAATTTGCATAAATAAAAAAATCAAACAAAATTCAATTCTCACTAGTGCATACTATATCACTCGCTTGCCATTGATTGATGTTGTTTTTACAAAATTCAATCCTTACACATAATGTTGACAAGTCATGAGGTAACAGGTAGTCTCTCTCTCTCTCTCTCTCTCTCTCTCTCTCTCTCTCTCTCTCTCTCTCTCTCTCTCTCTCTCTCTCTCTCTCTCTCTCTCTCTCTATCTCTCTATATATATATATATATATATATTATGTGTATATATATATATATTATAATTAATACCAACGTATATCATTTACTCACATCTTCATATCAAAACTGAGGTACTCACTGTTCCATGTTGTCTCTCCCATTAACTTTCCATCCAATTTTCTAACGGAACTGCTAACGTGATTAACGGAGCTAATTTAGTAGGGGTATTTTTGTCCTTTCCTTCCAAATCTCATCGCCCTAGTGTATGTGGGTGTGGGTGAGGTGGTGAGATTTAGAAGGAAAGGATAAAAATACCCCTTATAAATTAGCTCCGTTAACCATGTTAGCAGTCCCGTTAAAAAATTGGATGGAAAGTTAACGGGAGGGACCACATTGGACTCAATTAGTGAGTACATTGGTCAATTTTAGAATATTGAAAGTACGGGGTGAAATTGGTTACTAAATAATAGTACGTTGGTCATTTTTTAATTTTCCCATATATATATATATATATATATATATATATATATATATATATATATATATGGGGGAGTATTTGATGGTTACTTTTTTTTTAACCATCAATGGTTACTATCATTATCAACCATTGGATTAAAAGTCAAAGGTTGAGATTTAATGATTAGTTGGAAAATGAGGAAGCTCACTAGGGCATACTATATCACTCGCCTGCCATTGATTTCACCAACATGTGTTTTGAATTCATTACTAACGTTCAACAATGTGCGTTAATGTTAATGCTCTTTTCGTCCCAAAATGACTACTCTTGTTCTTTTAGGACGTTTCATTATTCTTTCTTTTTGCACTTTATGTTTTTCTTATTTGAACAAATAATCAGTGATTAAAATAACATACAGTACTTCAATTATGAATTTTTGTGTCTTTATTTTATAAGTCAAAAACTTTAAAAAAAACTGTATTAGGGATATTTTCTGTAAGACGGATCTCCTTGATCAGACTCATCGTATATTGGTGAGCTGAAGTGTGAGAGGTTGGGACTCCGTCTTATGAATTAAGATCCGTAAGGCGGTCAGACCTACTCTCTTTTTATAATGTTTTATTCTTTTTCTTGGTACTTTCCTAACTGTTTTCGGTTTAGGATACTTTGATTCTCTCTTGAGATTGATAGATCTGGATTCATGATTCATCATAGTTGTATTAGTCGTAGATGCCTTTGGATATTCTGATTCTCTCTTGCTAATTTGGTTTTGAAGTCATTTTACCGGAATTTTTTAATGGACCCCCTGCAAGGAATCAATCGCAAAGCTGCATGTGTGTACACGTGCTTAGCTGGGGGAAAAAAAAAATGGATAAGTGAATTTTCTTCAGTTTTCGAATACTTAGTCGTAAGTTTATAGCTTCTGTTTAATAACACAAGAATACGTACCTGTCATTCCAATCATTTTCATTTTCATTTTCATATAGTTCATATTTCGTTTTCGCAAAGAGAGTTCTATGAAGGTAGGTTTATTTATTTATTATTTATTTTTTTTTAAAAAAAAAAAACGCTCCTGTCCGTTGACAATGTGATTGTGACTCAGGTGCATCATCAGGAAGACTATATTTTAAATAAATAAAAAATTAAGAATAAAAATGTCGAAGGAGAATAAGAAAGAGTGATAGCTTATACTCCCTCCGTCCCTAAATTATTGTCTTCCTTTCCTTTTTCGTCCGTCCCAAAATAATTGTCTTGTTTGAAACTTTCCTTTTTAGAACATCACTTTTACTATTTTACCCTTACTTTTTCTTCTTACTTTAATTATGGGCCACATACACATGGGCATTAAAGGAAACAACACACTTTTTCAACACTATTCCAATATTAATAATCAAGTCAATTGAGTTTTTTTAATCTGTGTGCTGGGTCAACCCAGACAATAATTTAGGGACGGAGGGAGTATAATACAGAGCAAAGACTTGCGTGCACCATGATCATTATAACCAGGTTTTAGCACTATGTGGTGGCCTGGTCCCGTCAATCTACGTTTATATATTTAATTTTCGCTCAAATAAATAAATATAGTCATATCTTGCTTGGTTGTGTATTTGGGTGGGTGTATCAGCCAGTTATAGTGAAAATAAAAAATGTTTTTAATTTGCTTCCAATGTTCAAACTCTCCTTGAATTTGCTAGCTCTTGCTTAAACGTGCAAGGATTTTCATGTTACACAACGTTAACAAGAAGTACAATGTGGTCCTTCCGTTTATAGAGTGAGTGGGGGCTAAATTCAAGTCGTCAATTCAATTCTAAACCAAAATTTGATTGTTTTCCCTTCAGACAGGATCCTCTATTCAAAAAAGGTATTACATCTCCTATTCCGACCGTTGGATCTTCGGCACATGTCCACCAAAAATCACGGAGTAATTAATGTTATTTATTCCTACGCACATACGACGAAGATACGACGGTTGGAATAGGAGATGAAATACATTTTTAATATAGGATCTTATCCTTTTCCTTCCGTTCTAAATTAAAGTTCATAATGGCTCTTGCCCCGCTAATTTTATTTCATAAATTCCATAATCTAATTCTATTGATTTAGAATTTTTATTTCTCAAGCTTGAGATCGTTGAGATCATAAAAAAAATCGTGTTGTTTCCTTTCCTCCGGCCTCGGATAGAGAAGAAATTAAAGAAGAGAAAGGACTGGCAAATTGCTGCCGACATGCCTTTTTCGTCAAATGGTTTCGAATTGTCTTAATCCACGTAAAAGAATTTAACGGAAACAGTTTTTTTTGAAACGGAAAAAGAGTGTATAGTTAAGTTTTTTATTTTTATTTTAGGTTGGGAGAAATAGATTTTACCACAATCTTTATTTTTATCATTTAATGTGTTTGAATGGCTACACTTAAGAGTATATGATATCTTTTTGGTGTGGCTAGAACAAATAGTGAGCCTTTTAAACATCCGATCTTGAGGAGTACCAGGGTGCAACTGCGACATCTTTGTTAATCTGAGACTTGAACATCCAACGAGTTGAGCTAGAGCTCGGTATAGTTAAGCGGGGCTAAGCCAAGCGAATGAAGTAAAAGCTTAGGGCAGCTGCTAGTAGAAGAGAAGACTAGATAATTTTTATTTTATTTTTTTGTGTGGTGATTGCTGTAAGCATATCCAAAAAGACATTATCCCCAATGAACTTACTTCACGCCATTGCAATCCTTCCCCATCGCATACTCTCAATAGTAGAGTGGTACTTTAAATTATTTCTCAAATTCTCAGACACCCCACACCTCGTACGTACCTTTCATAAATACACATTCCAAATGTTTTTTGATTCTCTGAAAACACGAAATGGAGAAAACTTGGTCGCATTTCCTTCTCCTCCTCCTCCTCCTCCTAACCGCCACCTCCTTCCACCATGCATCGCCTGACTTCATCCGTCCACCACCTCGCTCTCTCATCTTCACCGCACATAACCGCCCCGATTCTCATCCTCAACAGGTCTTTGTGTATATATATATATATCCCTCTCTCTTACTCAATCTCTCCTCCCCCGGCCCTCCTCTAGCTCGTTCTCTAACTTTTTTTTCTTTTTTACATGAACCATTTTAGGTTCACATATCATTGGCAGGGCCAGATCATGTGAAGGTCTCGTGGGTTACTGTCGAGAACCGCGTGCAATCGCTAGTAGAATATGGGAAGACACCGGGAGAGTACGATGCAGCGGCTACCGGAGAGCACACGACGTACCAATATTTCTTCTATCGGTCGGGCAAGATTCATCATGTTATAATAGGGCCGTTGGATCCAAGCACCACGTATTATTACCGGTGTGGTGGGTCCGGGCCGGAGTTTAGCTTCCGGACACCGCCTTCAACCTTTCCCATTGAATTTGCAGTTGTTGGTGAGTCCTCCTCCTATTCATTGCTTAACAGTTAATTCCATACTTATACATGCTCCATCGGTGTATTGCTTGCCTTGATTAGTAATGAAGGCTATAAAAAAAAAAAAAAACTTGCCCTGATTGGGTAATTTGAACTACTCATACGAAAGGTAAAATCACCACTACACTATTATAAACACAGCCTAAAAATCATGTATGTCGATTACAAATTACTACTATTGGAAACAAAGTGAAAGCTAATTAAAATAATGCCAGAACAAGCTAAATTAAAACTCCACAAATGTTAAAGTGAGTCAAGTCACACAGGAATTCAGTAGACAACTCACTAAATTTATTACCCAAAAGAAATGCGACATACCACCCACATTTTGGAGATAGGAGGGAGAGAGAGAGAGAGATGTGTACATGTGCTAGCAATAGCATTATCATTATGAATTTATTAACGTCCATTTTTAATAATCAGCGTAACATTTGGATCTAATACAAGTATACAGCCCATTAAGGTATATTTTTAAAATACATGGACTAAGTCATTATAATTAATTTTTAATTAATGAAGTTATGGTCTATGTAGTATGGGTATAGAAAAATCAAAGTTCAGCAACTTACACACTGGGTTGGGTTTGATTGAGAAGATTCTCACCTGATCTAACATTGGTTTGGGCCGCACTTGTTTTTTGAATTTCCCGAGTCAACCAATTCATATCCAAAGTTGGGGAGGGGGACACATCGGGTCGGGCCGATTTGAGGTTATTTTGCCACTATACGATTTTATCATTCGCAGCAATTCACCCAAAATAGGATAAAACCAACCCAATCTAATCCACGTTCTAGCTGATTGATTCGTGACTGTTGGGTACGTTGCGGATTAAGCCTTTGTTATTGGTTCACTTTTTATTAATACTTTTTAGTCAAAATTTAAGAAATAACACTTGGCAGTTTATATCTTCTCTTAGAAAATTTCTTCAATATTTGAAAGAACCAAAAAGAGATTAATTTTGAAAAATTAAGAGACTAACCATCTATAGAACAATTTAATTAAAGATCAATTTTAGATTTAATGGATTTTTATCTATTAAATCCACTAATCCAGGTTTCAAATCTTTTATCTCATTCTCTGTCACACTTCTTGTCCCATTTAATCTAGTATTACACGTGTCTTTATTTGCTCATCTAAAAAGAAGGCCGGGTAAAATAACAAGGACACATGTAGAGCTAAGATTCAATGGAGGCATTGAGTGTATACATGTTGGGCTAAGATTCAATAGGACAGAGAGCGTGATATAAAATGAGATAGAAGATTTACAAATTTCCTTTTAAAGAATCTATTATTTACCAAAACATTATTTAATTCGTCCAAACCATAAAATTTGAATAGGATTAGGTGGTTTGGCGGATCTTGCACACTCCCGGGTGACACATTGTGAGAGAGTTTTTTCTCACTCGCAGGCTTCACTAGACCATCTTTCTAATGACCATATTACCCCCTCCCCACTGATGCGTGTTTAAGGCCATCAACCATTGCATGCTAATCTAACAAAGGGTAAATTGTGTGAGACAGGTGACCTAGGGCAAACTGAATGGACTGCTTCAACCTTGGCACATATTAACGCGAGCGATTACGATGTGTTATTGCTACCGGGCGATTTATCTTACGCGGATGCACAACAACCACTCTGGGACTCATTCGGATCTTTAGTCGAGCCATATGCAAGCTGTCGGCCGTGGATGGTTACAGAAGGCAACCACGAAATCGAGATCTTCCCAATCATTTACCCTCATGGCTTCAAAGCCTACAATGCCCGCTGGCCGATGCCATATCAAGAGAGTGGGTCCAAATCCAATTTGTATTATTCCTTCGATGTTGTCGGGACCCACATTATAATGCTCGGATCATACACGGATTTTGATGCCAATTCTGATCAGTACAAGTGGCTTCAAGCTGACTTGGCTAAAATCGATAGGTTGAAGACCCCGTGGATCATTGTCCTCCTCCATGCACCGTGGTATAATTCTAATCTTGCTCATAAAGGGAAGGAGAAAGCATGAGGAATGCTATGGAAGAAATGTTGTACAGTGCACGAGTGGACTTGGTATTTTCAGGGCATGTTCATGCTTATGAACGCTTCGTAAGTCATTATTATTCAAAAAAAAAATTCAGTTTTTCTTAGAATTATCAAAATTTTAACTCTTTTTCTTTTCTAGTTGTTTGATACTTGTATTTTTCCAACTTAAAATTTTTAGACTAGGGTTTACGACAACAAGGCTGATCAATGTGGTCCTATATACATAACCATTGGAGATGGAGGAAACAGAGAAGGACTTGCTATGCTGTGAGTATTTATAAATTATAATTAAACTTCAATTATATTTAATTTCTTACATAAATTTATCAATGAAATGATCTATTTGTCATTGACATTTTGATAATTTGAAGGTTTGAGAAACCTAGTCCCTCCATTTCACTTCGTCAGGAGGCAAGCTTCGGACATGGCCGATTCAGAATATACAACCAGACACATGCACATTGGTCTTGGCATCGCAACAACGACTCCTATTCAGTTGTGGCCGATGATGTTTGGGTGGAAAGTTTGACCTACTCAAACTCATGCAAGCAAAGTCTTCCACAAGAGCAAAATGTACAAACAAGAACAACTCATAACGACGAACTTTGAGCTCATATCATACAGATAACTTGCTGCAGTCCAGAATTAGTTGAAATTGATATATGTCAGTGAGATTTGAATTGCCACAGCAGAATGACTTTCTGAAGATACTTTTTTTTTGGTTCATTTATCCTTATCAAAATTACTTTCATTAGGAGGGTGGTGGTAGTAGTAGTATCAAGTGTGGGATTATCCAAAACAAAGCATTATAGGATGGAAACTTTACTAGGATATATGTAGAGTGTCTATTTGAAAAAATAGAAATGCTTGCTTGTACTTGATAATTTGGAATTACCAAAAATTGTAATAATGTTACATGTAAAAGAATAAATTCAAAAACTTATATTTGGCAGTTGGAACATACTGTATATACATGAGTACACTTTGTTGAGCCATCTCCAGACTCCCAAATCGATTAGATCTATATATCTCCAGGCTCCTCTCTTTAGTCTATCAAAAAAAAAACCTAATCTGAGCTTTTAAACTTCCACATGGTTAGTTAGCATGCGAGTGTTTCTTCACTTTTTCAGTTAAATATTTGATGGATCACTCAAAAGAGATGACACTCAAAATTTTAGAAAGCTAATTCACTTTATTGGAAGAAAAAAAAAAACGTTAATGACTACATTGAAATTTGGCAAAAGGAAGAGACCAAATTATAGTTTTTGGCCAAGAAAAGGAAAAAGGAAAAATAAAATAATTCAAAAGTTAATTAATATTATTAACTTATACATTAAATATCCATTTTAGCATTATTCATATCGTAAAGTATTGAAAAGGGGAGACACTACTCGATTGGGAAAATTAAAAGGTGAACAAAAAGAAAATCTACATTGATCACGCAAATTTGGATTTGGTGAACACGTCAGGTCCACGTGTAGCTAGTCTTCATAGTCAAGATGCATCGGCTCTCTAAAGGCTTTCTTTTTAGGGACTTGATTCTGGGACCTACAACGATGCGACAAAGACAAGAACCGTTAGGGGTGTCGGGAGTTTGACCCGACTATTACCCTCCGGTATGAGAATCAGTTCAGGGGTATTAAATGAGAGAGAAGCTAGTGAAGAGCCCTCTTTAATACTCAGACAGTACGATAAGTGTGTGTTGTAGGTGAATAAGAGTAAGCTTTTAAGAGCTTTGTCTTCTTGAGAGTAAATGTTACCTTAGTCATAAATGAAAGTGGCTCCCGGTATTTATAGCCAAAGGTGGCGTACGTAGTGATACAATTGGAGCCACCTGCTTGCTGAGGGATGAATACACGTTGAGGGGCCATGGCCCATCTTTGTTGCCGGGGATAAGTTGACAAGTAACAACTTCCTTCTGGGGAAATGGGAAGCTAATAATTATTGGCAAAGGCACACGCCAAAGAATGTCTCCTCCGGTGAGAATGTCTTGATTACGCTAGGTTAGGTGCGACGGTCGTAAGCATTTAATGCTCTGAAACCGACCTGCACCGAGGTCGCGCATTGCTCGCCTTGGAGTCGACCTCGTAGACGACCTGAGCGTTGGATCACGCCGAGGTCTGGCTTAACCGACGACCTCGGCCTTGGGACCTTGACATTGTGGATGAGGAGCTTCAAGCTCTTGATCTTCCTATGAGGCCAACGGGCTATGTTAAGCTCTCTGCACCTCTTCTTTAGCACAGTGACCCCAACCCTTAGTTCCTTAGCAGCTTTGGTTATTGGAAGATGAAAATAGTTGTTGATCTCCTCCAACTCTAATCTAGATGACTTTGGCTTCGACCTTTTCAGCTGCCTCTTCATTCTGATATGGTCACTTGCTGATGAGCTTGATTCTCTATCCTTCATCATATTAACATCGTTACTAAAATCATTAATATGATCATTGGCTACAATAAATTTGGTAATCGGTTTAACTAGTTCTATGTGGATTAAGGCCGGTTCATTGTCGGAATGGGGCAGCACGGAAAGGTTTGTATTCCACTAGATATCGAAGTCGTTGAAATATTCAAAAGTGGCATGCATATGAGCTGAGACCGAGCTGGCCGTTTACACTAACTCTCAGCTAGCCGTTTACACTACTCACTCTCTCATAAATAAATGAGAAATTCTCGCTCAAGTTATGTCTTTAGTATTGGATCATGCCGAGGTGTGGCTTAACCGACGACCTCGGCACGGGATCCAAACTCTACGCCAACGTGGATCCATGGGCCCACCTAAGGCTAACGTGGAGGACACGTATTATGCATATTTGGGAGGATCCCGTCATACATAATTCTTATTTCTTAATTTAACTTTGAATTGAGTAATTAAGATTTTCTCTTCTATTAAAGGTATTATACCACTTTAAACTAGTCAAACTGGTCAAACAAATATAATGCCTAACTGAATCTTAGGGTATGTTTGGTAACCCAATTAAGAGCTTAATTAGGAAAGTTTTAAGTGATATTAAAAATAAGATTGTTTGATAATGCAATATTATATCACTTAATAAATTAAGTATCTCTTAAAAATAGCTAAAATTTTAAGTCAAAAGATGATGTCTTAATATTTTAAGTTCTACTTTTTCAGACATCGATTTTCAGAGCTTAATTTTCAGTTTTAACAAACAGGCCCTTACATGGGTACTGATCAGATGACTCCAAAACCATATATATTGACTAAACATTTTCGATCGGTAGTAATATTAAAAAAATATATTTTATAGACTTCATAATTAATATTCTCATTTTAAAATCTTATTTGATCAATTCGAAAAAGAATAACAATATAAGTCAAAAAATTTAAATGATAAAAGTTATATCAAATTTTTTTATATACCGAGTTTAATACGTGGAGTACAATACATTTAAAGTTCTTTACATGTACTATTTGATTTAACCGAAAAGTATGAATTTCATAATTAATATTCTCATTTTAAAATCTTACTTGATCAATTCAAAAAAGAATAATTAACAATATAAGTCGAATAATTGAAATGATAAATTTATATCAAAATTATGTATATATCGAGTTTAATACGTGAAGTACAATGTTTAAAATTATTTATGTGTACTATTCGATTTAAATCAAAAGTATGAAAAAAAATTTTAATTAAATTTTGCTTGAATACGATAAACGAGAATTTTTTTTTTTCAATTATTCATATGTGTATGTATTATACACTTATTTACTAACTATAGGAATAAGGTCTATTGGACTATTTTCAAAACATTGATTATTTATATAGTGTGAACTAGCAGCCCCTGTCCAATGCACAGGAATCGCAACAATAATTTTATTTATATTTTTTATTCAATAAAACAAACTCTAAATTAATACTTAATTTCTTTGTTTTGAGGTTTTTTTTTTTTTATATTGTTTATAATTTCTTTATGAAATTTTTTATAATGTAGTCATTGGATTTAACATTAGTTAAATGTTCTCATTTCCTAAAATTTGTGAAAAATCAAAAAGAGACAATTATTATTTTAAATAAAAAGTTTAAAGGTTCAAAAACTCATTCAAATTAGAATTAAAAAAGAGTAAACTACAGAAAAACAAAAACCCTCTCAATTATGTATGGACAAAAATTTCTACTTTTAACTCGAGTGGGTCAATCCACTTGACTCATTCATTGTAACGGAGATAACGAGAAATGGTAAAACTCATTAATTAGTAGAGATGGATTAAAGTTAATTCACGGAATGGTGATAAAGTTTATGGATTCAGTGGCCTTTTTTGTATATATAGTTGCCCTTCAGTTAGGATTTGTTCTTAAATTAGGGTTTGATTACAAATTTTCTCAAAGAATTTGAGTGTTTGTGAGGCACCAAATAATTAAAAGGATAATGGGAAAAGATTTTGTTAGATACCATTGCTGGAGACGGTGACACTCCGTGACAGAGGCGGAGGCAAAGATGACTTTAGTGATGATGATGGCGCAAAGTTGCAGTATTTTATTTTATTTTTTTTTTTTTTTGGTGCATTACTTCTTGGGGTGATCTAGAGAAAGGGTATTTAAATAATTGTTGGATTACCTTCCCAAATGTAGATTTAATATATTGATCAATTGATGCAATTGATCAAATGAAGAATTTGCCATCCAATGAACTAATGACCTGTCAAAACCCGCGATCAGTTCCTTATCATTTTTATTTTCCATATCAAATCGCAATTTGGTTAAGTATGCGAATTTTGGGTGTTCGTCTCATATGTAGCAAAGTTGTTTTTCAAGTTGTAGATTCAAGAGAGACAAAATTGGAGTTTGATTTTTTAATTTTATTTTAGGAAAGTTGTTGATTTTTTTTACTTCAAGGGTACTTTTGTCTTGAAAAGTGGCATTTTGTTGCACGTGACATTTTTGGTTATCTATACTAACGATGAGTTAACGGGTGGGTTAATTTTTCCGGGTTTAACCCACTAAAGGGCGACCCTCCCAAGTCAATAGTGAATCGATACTAGTATATATCAGTATGGCTTTAACCCGACAAAACAATTTATATGTCATTTTATTAAAAGTTAACACAAACTTTCTATAATACCCCCAAAGCAACTTAAAACCAAACTCAGCCTTACTCTCTCTCAAATCTCGGCTTCCTCTCTCAAACCACATCCGTCTTCCTCCCATCGTCAACCACATCGTCGCCGTCTTCCTCCGTCTCCGACCACATCGTCTCCTTCTACTGTCATGGATCTGGTAAGTCTTCCTCCCATCTACTACCATGAACCCCTATCTTTCTCTTCCTCCCATCGTCTCCTTTGAATCAAGAAACGATCCCGTGAATCGTTTAAACGACTCAGTAAATCGTTTAAATGACTCCGTGAATTGTTTAAACGATTGCGTGAATCGTTTAAACGACTCCGTGAATTGTTTAAATGACCCCTTAAATTGTTTAAACGACTCCGTAAATTATTTAAACGACCCTTTGAATTGTTTAAACTACTCCGTGAATTGTTTAAATTACGCCGTGAATTGTTTAAACTACTCCGTGAATGGTTTAAACGACTCCGTGAATAATTTAAACTACGCATTGAGTCGTTCAAAAATAAGGGTATTTTCGGGTTTATAAGTAAAAAGAGGTTATATAAGTTATTTTGAAATAAATCAGGCCATATAGGATGTTAAGGGGTTTGACTAGGCTATTTATGAAGAAACCCCAAGTCAATACGTTAAAAAAGGGTTATAATTGGGTTTTTTTTTTTAAAAAAAAATATTTGGCTACGCAATGTCAAGCCTTAAAATTAAAATTAGATGAACAATTTGAGCTCCACAAAATTAAAAATTTTCTTCCAATTTTGAGCTTTGAAATTAAACGTTCAAACATAGAATTAAAAAAATTAAACTTTTTTTTTTATATTCTAAATCTACCCTAAAACCCCCAAAGACCCCCAACGATATTCTACCTGGGCCAACAACAGAGGGAGTAAGACTCTAACCAGTAGAGCAATCACTAAATCTAAAAAAAAAAAATTTATACTTGAGAGTAGAAATTGCTATAATTAAATAATTAATCCCTTGCTTTATATTAAGTCCTTTTTAAGTAATTATCCCTTATAATAAAAGCACATTCCCAACAAAAAAAAAAAGACGGAAATCAAGTAGGGAAATTGATATTATTCACCAGCATGAAAACATTTCTACAAGCAACGACCCATAAATCATTTTCTTTTTAATAAGAAAAAGAAAGATAAATTAGATAAAATTAATATATAACAATATTCACATGTGTCCCCGTCATTAAGCGTCCCGTGCATCCTCACCCACCATCCTCAATCTCAGCCGTTCGTAGATGACTCGGGCCATCGATCCACGGCCAAGATCATATCTTCTCCAACTTCTCAGCCTTGACCAACGGATTAGCCTTGGCGATAGCCACTCTCCCCTCCCCCTTGAAGTCAAACTCGCACCCGTGCTGCTCCGGGTACCGATGGGTCCCACAGAAGGTGGTCCCACACCGGCAGGTGAATCCCATCAAGCCAACCCTCTTCCGGCAAGCCGCGCACCGACTCGGCCGCACCACCGCCGCCGCTGCCACGGGCTCCGGCTCCACCACTGCCTCCGGCTCCAGTACCGACGAAGACGCCGCCGGAGCGGACTTCTCCGGGGAAAACAGAGAGTTCTCGATTGCTGACGTGGCGAGCTTTGATTGGTCCTCGTCTTTCATGCAAAAATCACGGTAACACTTGGAGCAGAAATTCTGGGTGGCCGGACTTCCGAAGAAGCCGCAGTTGTTGGCGCAGAGTGGCCGGTGACCTTCCGATGACTGATACCCACGTCCTTCCGCCATGTTTAAATCTGTAAGAATTTACGAAATTCAGCAAAACTAGAGAGAGTAAGTGGGGAATTGAGAGAATTGAAGAGAGAGAGAAAGAGACGTGTATTTGGTGATGGTATGAGATTTTTTTTCCTTTTGTTCTTGAAAGAAAGTATAAAAGAAGGGGAATCAATCAAAAGGGTATTGAAAAATCGAATAGTTGTTATGAAACGGAGGAAGGGGCCAAGAAAGGGGACAAACATAAAAGGAATTAAATAATAGGAAATGAAGAATTGCGGGGGTGAATGGTGATAATGAAATATCATCAGGGACAGGCTGGAAGAGCCAAAATAGGAGGATGTATGATTAGGGCCTTTTTGATGGGGATACAAATGAAATTAATGAAATTGGTGTGGGCTTTATGGGAAAAATAAGGAAGGAAAAGTATTAGGGTGTGATTGGTGAGATTGAGAGCTGGTTGCGGAGGTGGTGGGAGTGTTGGTGGTGGTCCAATTGGTGGGGTTTTAGTGTGGTTGTTGTGGTGGTGGTGTGTTTAAATGTGGACTTGTTTGATTAGCTGTATTCATGTCTATATATATATATATATATATATATATATATATATATATTAGTGTTTAATATGATACATATCTTTTATAACATTAGTATTAGTGTCATTGAATTAAATTTACTTAAATTTTTTTTATCGTCAGATCAAATCAAATTTGTTATTTTTTAAGTAATAACATGAACAAACTTGTAAATTTAAAATTACGATAAAAAAATTTAAATAAATTTGATTCAACGACAATAATAATAAAACTTGTAAGAACGCTACAAAATTAAGCACATAATATCATTTGTCATATATATATTTTGTGTTGGGTTGGTTACAATTATTTAGGAATAGTACTAGTTTGAGTTTGACCCTTTCGCCTCCATGGATTATTCCACATTTTAGCTTGAAAATGCTAGTACATCTTTGAATCTTTGTTAGGTACTTTGAACCTTTCTCATTTGGAAGGTCTCAACCAACGTCAAATACTCACTTTAATTTAATTTTCACGAGTATAATAAAATGTTGGAAAGATTCTATTTTCTTTCAGAAATAATAGTATTATTTTTGAGCATTGATATTTCTTATTTGCTTTTCAACCAAGTTACTTAATGCAATGTTTTATTTTTTACATGTATATATCAGTCTTCTTCCACGAAACTGTCTTGTGTCTGTCTTGATTTTAAAGTTTGGAGTGAAAATATCATATTAAAATTATTATGAATTCAAATGTACAGTTTTTCAAAATAATTAAATTCTTATTTAGAATGTCTTATTTCTCATTATCATTAGCAAAAACAAAAACAAACAAAGTTTAATGTTGATAATATTAAGGTTATAATTAATAATTGTAATTTACGTTTTGTTGGATAAATCTTAAACAAGTGGGCTAAATTGATACTAGTTTTTATTTGAAATAATTATCTCTTTAAATTAAGGTTGAATTACCCATTAATGATTTTAGATCTCCACATCTCTTTTCATTAGCCGTCAATGCACTTTGAATCCTTGTTTACCCTTTAAAAGAAAAAAAAAAAAAAAAAACTTATAAGCATTCTATTCCTTTGAATTAGGTTCTTTTTCAAGAATTGTTCAATTCACTGCCCTCACTCACCACGGACTGATCACGCCAAAATCGGTTTTGGTGATCCGTCGTGTCCACGTAAGCGCTAGTCGTGATTAGGATGCCCGCTCTCAATAGGCACAAGCTTAGGTGGGACTTGTCCTACGGTAGATACCGAGATGAAGAAAGAACACTTAGGAGCCGGACGTTGGTCCGGCTAAAGCCCTCCGGTGAGAGAGTCGGTTTATGGTAAGGATAAAGGTCTCCGGAGGATTCAGTGCTCGAGAGAGTACTTGCTCGAATTCTTTGGGAGTTTGTAGTTGTGTGTGTTAATTTGAACTTAGCCCATAAAAGAAGGCTATCACCTTGTATTTATATCAAGTAAAGTCGGTTTGTAGCAAGTGGATCTCGCCGGTGTCGACTTGGGTGAACCGCCATGTCCCTATCTCTGACACCATAGTATACATTGATGTGGAAGTGACTGTTTCGGCGAGAGGATAGAACTTCCTGTTTGTCCCCTTGACCTTCTAGATGCGGCTTTCCTTAATAGGCAAGTATTCTTTACGTCCAATAGGATGTCGATGGTGGTCCTGGATGACGCAAAGGTGGCGGACATTGAATGCGGCGGCTTTCGTTGACTTTGTCTCCCGAGGTGATTACCTCGGGAACTTTAATAGGACGGCTCGGTGCGAGACCATGCGAGCTCTTTAGGATCACGGCGGAGAGAACCATCTGTTTCCTGTACGTCGGAAGCGGGAGAGCCCGGCTCCGGTTAGTTACGAGCTCGGGATGATGACTCATCCTCTCCGGCTCCAGATCGGCTTGACCACGTGCTCTTCGATGCCACGTGGAGAATGGAAATTTCAGATCTTCGTAGCCCCGAGTTCCCGAGGTGAGGGTTTCACTCTAAGTCGGGAAGTCCAGTCGCGTTTAGGCAAGAGGTGAAGCTTCACCAACACACCTCATATTGGAATTTGTGCCAAATCATTGGCGCGAAATTCGACGGCTTTCATTAAATGCCCGTCTTTTCAACTTTTGAATTGGAACCGTCGTTTTGTGCAAAACGGTGTCGCATTGATGGCTTTTGAGGGAAAACACGCGACTATCCATTTAACTCCGGTCGTAATTCGGGTCGTCCGTACAAACGACGTCGCATCGCAAGGGTATAAGTAGGGTTTTAGAATGTTGATCATCACTTTTTGCTAAAAACCCTATTCTACCTCCGGCGACTGCGATTTCCTGCGACATTTCTTCAACCGTCATTCCGCTTTTCACCGATTTCGCCTCTTTCGTCGATTGTACTGTAGGTTAGTTTCATCTGAACCTCCTCTATCTTTATATCCACTTTTTCGTCGTTTTGCCCTTGGTTGCAATATATATCGATCATCGCTTTCTGTTGTCAATCGCCATTTATTCCGGTACTAACTTCCGGTGCCACGTGTTTCTCGTGTCTCACGTGTTTCTCAAGTGCTTCCGTACATCCTCGCTTCCCGAGCTTTTCCTTGAATCAGTATTCGATCTGCTCATACTTGAATTCTTTATTTCTCTTCAACATGTTTTCGGGTAGGCGAGGTGTTAGCTTTAGGGTCCTGCATTTACCCCGTCGAGTCTTCCTCGTCCCGGATACTCCCGAGCTTAGATGGTAACAGCCCATTAGTAGCCCGAGGTCCCGTAGATTTAGGTGATTCTCCGTCTTTGTCCGTGTTTGCCCGATCTCCCACACATAAGAACATATACCTGTTAGCCGAGGATCATGGGAGGTCGTACTTCAAGTGAAGCCGGGATATATTAAGATGTTGGGGTTCCGACTTCTCGGATAGGGTAGTGGCCGATGAGCCCCACTGGGTCCCTCCACTCCCATTTGCCGCTCAAATGGAAGTGCTAGAGGACAAAAACCAAATAATAACTGCCCTGATCTGCAAATATTTCACCATGACCCGGCTCTTGCAGAATCTCCGGGCTGAACGAACTCGCCAACTTCGCGAGACATCAATTGCTGCCGAATCGCGATCAAAGAACCTACACAAGATGACTCGGGTGTCGACATCAGGCAGGGCTGATACCTCTGCGGCTCGAGAGTCCACCTCGGGCGAGAGGGCCGATCAAAGGCTATGGCGCGGCCGCCGAGAACCGGGAGGAATAGGATCTCCTCTTCCGACATCTCTTCGTGGGAGGCCCTTCATCACACAACCGGATTCCGGGCTTCGATCCCGCGCGGACAAAAGCCGGGTAGAGTGAAGGCCTGCGCGGAAAGTGGGCTTCTACCTCGGCTTCTTCACTTGGCGGTGCGGCTCCCACGATCCCCGATTTGCGAGTTTCTCGAGGAGACATCCGCAATGCCCTCGACCTCTCTCGGGCCGGTGAGGACGTTGGTGTGTTTCATCGCCGTGTCCGAGCTCGGGCTGAGCCATCTCTCTCCCTCTTCGTATACTATTTCCGACATGGGTCTCTTCCCATCGTCTCTGTAAAGCCCATAACAACCGGGTGAAGCTCTTCACCCTTTCCCGGAAGGTGGACGGGGGCCGACAAGATCGTCCTAGTGAGCCGCAAGGGCCGGAACTTCAATGTGCCCGCGGGAGAGTGCACGGGCTCAAGCGCCCGAAGAGGCGGAGACTACGACAAGATCGCTCGCCGGTGCTCGAGACCCCCTCTTCACGAACGTGGAGCGGACTGTCGTATGATCAGGGCGATCCTTGCGGATGAACCATTCCTCTCGATGACCGGCTATCGAGGAGGACCTTCGCCGGGGTTCACCCGAGGTGTACAATGCTGCGGTGGAGTCCGCCCGGGTGGCTAGGACACATGGATGACAAGTTCGCATCCAATGTGAACGCTGTGTCGGTAGAGAGAACCGCTCTGCGGTTCCCGAGGGTCGTCCCGAGGGTTGTAATGCTATTCATGTCTTTTGTATTTCTTTTGCATTTTCTTCCAAGTATTTCTTCCTGGATGAATATTGACTTGTGTACTTTTGCGAGATATGGTGAACGTTGCCGCCTTCAAGGTTAAAAGGACCAACGCCTCCGAGCTCGCAAGGACGAGCCGAGGCGAGCTCGCACACGGGGAGGTGACGCAGCGATTCTCCCCGATGAAGCCGATAGGGGCTGAGGGGATTGTGCATGCCGTTCCAATCTCCGTGGCTCTTCCGGAGACCAAGCGGGCTTCGGCTAGTGATGAGGCCGGAGCTCGTAAAACAAGACCGGGCCTCCCGCCGAGGCGAAGAAGCTGGGCCGACCGGCGAGACCGCAAGCCTGGGCTTGCGCGGATCCGCCGAGGCCACCATTATTGATATGACCGAGGAGCCCCTACCCGGAAATCGCCAAGGGTAAAGAGAAGGTCACTCCGGGGGAGGTCGAGTATAGGAATGGGCGTGCACGAGACTCGCTCTTCAACCAGTCCAGGCTACGCCGACTCTCCTGGATGACCGTATTACTTCAGATCTCCCGATCGCGCTCGAAGACAATGACTGCTCATTGGTGGAGGTTTGTACCTACATAGCTCGTCTAAACTTTCTTCATTTACTCTTGCTAACTTGCTTTGTTCGCAGATGGCCCACTATGCGAAGTATTTTGATCTTCTACTGGCCGAGGCCGAGAAGCGTCCGACCTAGTCCAAAGGTCAAGGAAGATACATCCGAGCCGTCCCGCCTTCGCCATCGCTCCGAGCAAAAGATAAGGAGCTAAAGGCTAAGGATGCGAGCTCGAGAAGACCAAGGCTTCACTCTTCGCCGCGGTGACGGCGCAATCTAAGGCCGAGGAAGCCCAACCGAAAGCCGAGGAGGCTCATCTCGAAGGCCGAGGAGGCCCGAAGATCACCGGCGAGAGATGAAGAGTTTTGAAGAATTCTTTATCGCAAAGAGCTCTGAGCACGAAGCGGCCATCCAAGATCTCGATAGAGGATGGAGAAACTCACCCGGAGGTTGATGACGTCCGAGCACGGTATCCCGCCGAGAATCCTCATCGCCGGACAAGGAGATCGAGTCGTTCGTCGAGGATATTGCCCCATACATGATGAAAGGGCGATATCGATTCTCCGAGCTGCAAGGTGCCGGATTCCGCTGAGACGCTAGTTGAGTGGGGAGCCTCCAACCCTTTGATGATTTGAATAGAAAGGTGCCGTGCTCGTGCCGTTTGATGCCGAAGACATCCAAGCTATCGATGAAGAAGATGCCAAAGCCGGTAAGCCGGCACTGGAACACCTACTATCCTTCAACAAAGATGTTGAAAAATTGGTCGATGCTCGGCTTGAACAGATGGCCCCGGAGGCTTCCGGGAAGGCGACGAGCAAGAAATGCCGAGCTCGGCCAGCCGCCGATCGACATCGAAGGATACCGAAGGTGTGACGACCACCGAGCCGAGAACCGTAAGGATGTGATGGCCGAAATGCGCCGAGCTGGAGCCCAGAAGATATTTTGTACCTTGGTTTTGAGCCCGCGAGCTCGTAAATTTTGTGACATGTAAATTTAAACAAGTAATATTAACTCGTAGATGTAAATTTAAACAAGTATTTCTAGCTTGTATTTAATATGTTCTTTTGAATGCAAATATCAATCTCTTCAATTATTGCAAATTTCAATCATTTCAATTATTGCAACGTGGCTCGGCCTCTCGTCGGCAATGGTTTGTTTATTACGGGTGACTCGGTCGACCTTCGTAATCTTTCAAAGTCTATCGCGGCGTGATTCACTATTGACTTTCCAAAGGATGACTTTATTCCACCTCCACCGAGTGATTCAATATTGACTTTGCGGGAGGTCTTCAAACTACTCGGTAGTCTCGCTACCATGCTCGAGTAATTATTTTTACTTAAGGGCCCGCTGCCCGCTATAAGTATTTTTAGTATATCTTAAAGTAGCCCGCCGCGACTCTAGGTATTTGAATAATATAATACGAAAACCCGAGTAAACAAACTTCAATTTCTTTACAAGGTTTTTGTTGTCATACACTTACTTCAATTTACAAAAGTAAAATTTACAATCATAAATAATATTTCTTGAGATGATCCGCATGCCAAGGGTTCTTCAATAATGTTCCATCTTGCTCTAAGTCGGTAGGTTCCTTCTCGGATGATCGAGGTAACCCGGAATGGGCCTTCCCAATTCGGGGATAACTTGTTCCGCCGAGCATTTCGCCCGTGACTTCGATCTTCCCGAGGACCCAATCTCCGACCGAGAAGGTTCTAGCCTTTATTCTCCGATCATGATGACCCTTCGAGTTGCTTGTAATTCACCATTCTTAATCGAGCTTCCATCTCTTTAATAGATCGAGGTCAAGCCCCGAGCTTCGCATTTGTCTTTTCATCAAAGTACAACACCCGAGCCGTTGGTAGGCCATTTCAACCGGTGCCATTGCCTCGAGCCGTAGGTTAAAGCAAATGGCGTTTCTCCGTCGGACCCTACGAGATGTCCCGATGCTCCACAGATCAGGGGAGCTCTTCCACCATCTTCCTTTTTTCTCTTCTAAGCTCCTTTTAAGGGAGTATAGAATTTTCTTATTCCGCCTCGCTTGGCCGTTGCCTTGCGGATGAGCAATCAAGACATCCAAGGTTTAACATTCATCCTCTCGCAGTCGTAAACTTGGTAGCGAATTGTGTCCCGTGATCGGAGACTATAACCCGAGGTAGCCCAAATCGCACCGATGAAGTCGTGTACAAACCGATGGCTTTTTCTTCAAGAATCCCCAAGCGCTTGGCTTCAATCCACTTTGTAAAGTAATCCACACCACAATCAAGAACTCGCAACCTCCGCGAGCTTTGGGAAAAGGACCAATGAGGTCAATTCCCACATGTCGAAGGGCCGCCGCGACCACGGTGTCTGTGGCACGAAGGTAGTCCGGGCACATCGGAAATCTTTGGCATTTGTCACACCTCCCGACGTAGGCCTCGATCCTTCCTTAGTGTAGGCCAAGAGTATCCGTGGAATATGACTCTGTAGAGAGTGCGGGCTCCGGGTGTCCTCCGCATACTCCTCGTGCACCTCGCTAATAAATTTTCGTGACCTCGGTCGTACGCATCTTAGCAAAGGTTTTGAGAAAGATCGCGGTAAAGACTCGGCGACCCTTGTATACCTAGCGGCTCTCTTTCGATTTGCCGGCTAGGCTTTTGTCATCGGGCAAGGTCCCATGCTCGATGTAATCTTCGACCTCATCTATCCAACACCTCGTGGTCGCGATAATTGGCAAGACTCTCTTGTCTACGAGGGGGAATCCAAGAATTCCACTTGAACATCTCGGCGCATCTTTTAGTTCCATGGAAGCCACTTTGGATAAATAGTCGCCCGAGTGTTGCTTTCTCTATCGATCCGCCGAACCTCCCAAGAGTCGAACTCTGATAGTAGCCGTCTTGCGAGCTCACGTATTTTATCGGTGTGGGGTGATTAGCCCCATATTCCCCGAAATTTGCTTCACAACGAGTGGGAGTCGCCGAAGACAACAATTTGAGTAATCGTGAGTTCTCTTGCTAATTGTAGACCTCGCCACCACCGCTCATACTCGCCCTGGTTGTTTGATGCGGGAACTTGAATCGAAAAACCGAAATTCAATTCCTTCGGGAAACCAGGGATAAACCCACCGCCGCCCGGCCGACGGATCCATCTACAAACAAGCGCCGGTGGTGGATAGGCCGTGTTTCATGAGAGCTAGAGCGGATAATCTTGGTCGGGGTGTGACCTGTGGCGAGACTTTCTCTAACTCGGTGGAGGTATATCCGAGACTCGTGAGTGAATGATGTCTCGGCTATGAAGTCGGCGAGTGCTTGCCCTTGACCGCCTTTCTCCGCTCGTATGTGATATCGAAAGCGGAGAGCTCGATCGCCCACTTCATCATTCTGCGGCGACATCGGGTTTGTGTAGCATTTTCCCAGAGAGGTAAGTCCGAGTAGACGATCAAAGCATGGGCTTGGAAATAATGTGATAGTTTCCTTGCCATTACGATCAACGCTAGACTACCTTCTCAACATTCAAGTACCGCGTCTACGTCGGAAAGCGCGTGAGAGACGTAATACACGGCTTTTGAATAGAGCCTCTTCTCTAATCAAACCGCAGCGACCGCCGCATTCGAGGCCGAGATATAAATATATAACTTTTCTCCGGGACCGGCCGACAAAGAAGGCGGGCTTCCAAGGTATTGCTTCACTCAAGAAAGGCCTTGTCGCATTCTTGTCCCCATGCAAATTTCTCTCCCTTTCAAAACTTTGAAAAAGGGAGGCTCCTCTCAGCCTTTGCTATAAATCGCTCAAGGCGGTTATCCCGCCATTGAGCCGCCGCACGGCTTTGATATTTGTTGGGCCTTCATATCTAGCAATGCCTGGATCTTCCCGGATTGGCCTCTATGCCCCGCTCATTCACCATGTATCCCAAGAATTTGCCCGCAAGTGACCCCAAAGGCGCATTTTGCGGATTCAACTTCATGTTATTTTTCTCAGCCGGTGAAGGTTTCTTGGAGGTCGTCGACGTGATTTGCTTTCTTGGTCTTAATGACCATGTCGTCGATATAAGCCTCCACGTTGCGTCCGAGCGGTCGCCGAACACTCGTTTACCATTCTCTCGGTATGTAGCCCCGCGTTCTTCCCCCAAAAGGCATCATAACATAGCAAGATGCAGCCCCCGCTCGGAAGGCCGTAAGCTTCGATCCTCTAGCCACATTCGATCCGGTGATACCCCGAGTAGGCATCAATGAAACTCGAATTTTGTGGCCGGCTATGGCGTCTACGAGCCGGTCTATTCGGGCGCGGTACCGCCTTTGGGCAAGCTTTATTCAAGTCTGTAATCCACACACATCCTCCATTTGCCGGGTCTTCTTTACCATGACGACATTTGCGATCCAAGTCGGGTAAAAATCTCTTTTATAATCTTAGCCCTGAGCAGCCTTGTCGACCTCTTCTTTGATAGCCGCTTGCTTCTCCGGGAAAACCCGTGGTCGCCGTTGTATGGGGGTGATTGCGGGTCCACGCCGAGCTTGTGAACGGAGACGTCTTCACTAATACCCTTCATGTCCTCGACCCTCCAAGCGAATACATCGTTGTTTCTGAGGAATTGAATGATAGCTTGACGCTCTCCTTCGTCGATATCCGCACCAATTTTAATTTTTTGGTCGGGAAAATCGAAATTGATGATCACCTCGTCGAAGTCCTCGTGTGGCTGAATGTCGGAGACGTCGCGATTGTCGAGGGTTTCGATCGTGATCACTCGGCTCTTTCGGCTCTGGCCCGCTTCATGCGAGCTAGGGTTGCTAGCCGCGCTAGTCGCTAATCTTTTGCCACGCCGGAAGTAGAAGTCGCGTTCTCGGGAACGACGAGCCGTTCAACTATTACCGGCTTTCTTCAATCGGTGATGGTCGGGCTCGTTTGGCCGGGTTGTGGCACTTCCACGGCTGAGCCTTTCCTCGAGGTCGCTCCTTTTCTTTCGTGTCTCTATCAATCGAGATAGAGTACTTTTCGGGTCATTCCTCATCATGCCGACCTTCCCGTTGGCGGCGAATTTGATTCTTTGATGAGGGGCAGAGACGACCATGCCGAACTTGGTTTGAGCTGGAAGGCCCAAAATTGCATTGTAGGGAGACGGGATGTCGAGAACGAGAAACTCTATTTTCTCCGTTCAAGATGTCTCCTCTCCGATCGTCACCTTCATCGAGATGGTGCCTTTGGTTACCACTCGATGCCCTAAAGCCTTCCAACTGGATGTTGCTCGGGATGAGCCGCGAGTCCGTGAGCTTCATCTTTTGAAACATCATAATACATGATGTTCCGATTAGCCCCGTGTCGATGAGTACCCGCCTAACCATGTACCGCTCTATCCCGAGATGCATTGCGGCTGCACTTTAGCCGATCGGTGCTCGCCATCTCGCTGGGGTAAAAGCATATACCGACCTCATCCTTCACCCGAGGTTGGGATACCACGTTATTCAGATTGTACATGGTATCGCTGAGCTGGGTGATGCTCAAGTTGTTTTCCAGGATGGTCGATATCCTGTATTCTTCCCTCTCAATATGCTCCCGACCATGCGGTGCCGGCCTCCTTTCCGTTTCCTCTCTTTGCTCAAACCTCCTGAGTTCTCCCCGATCTATCAATCGCTGAATGGCCTTTTTCAGCTGACGGCATTCTTCGGTGGAGTGTCCGTTCTCCTTATGATACTCGCACCTCAGGTTTGGGTTCCGAGGAAACTTGACCTCTCTCATAGGGTAGGGCTTTCCTAGCTTGTTTTCCCGCCGCAACGGTCATGATGTGTTCGCGAGAAGCGTTGAGGAGTGTAGACCGTTTTGTCCTCTTTCTCCCCTTTGTCATGTGCCTTTGTCTGCAGTATTTGACCGCCCGGCCCTCTTGTCCGGGTTTTAGTCTCCTCGCTCGCGCAGCGCCGCAACTCCTTTGGCTTTTGCCCTATCTCGCCAAGGTCTTCTCTGTTTTGGCCACGCCCGGCCGCATGAACATTTCCGCACCGGTGGCCGGATTCCGATTATTCGCCTCGCCAACAACCTTCCGACCGATGCCCACTTTCAAAGCACTACTATTGTTTCGTCGGGTACATTGGAGAGCTCGTCGCCAACGTTCTTGAACCGTGGATGTAATCGCCGATCGCTTGGGCCCCGCTTTGTGTTCGCAAGGTCGGATTTATCCTTGGGAAGCTCTCCGCCGAGGCGTACTTCCTAAGGAATTTTTCTTCAAGTCGCTCCAATCCGCCACCGACTCTTTGGGAGCTCCTCGAACCATTTCGACCGCTTGCGTCGAACGTGCTAATGAAGACCTTGCACCACATATCTTTCGTGCGGTGCATACACCCATCTTGGCTTCAAACCGAGATGTGAGTCTCGCATGCGTCTTTCCCGTGTATAGTTTTAATTCGGAAGCCTCGACGATAGTTGGGTGGTGTCCTCTGGATCCTCCTAAGAACGGACTTTCCAAGATTTGCGCGGGCAGCCTAGCTTTCTGCTCGAGGGCCTCCAACCGCTCTTGGAGGGCCTTTAGGCCTCGTCCGGCGAGGCATCCGCCGGACTGTGTTGGCTCCTCCGATCGCGGCCGTCATTTTTCGACCGCTTATGTGATGAAGCGATCGAGCTTGGTGAGCCGCTGGCGGGGACGGCGAGCGCCTTGACTTGCCCTCGGGAACCCTTCCTCCGAGATTGGGCCTCGCTCGTAGGTACTATCCGAGCTCGTCGGACCGCGTGAGCGTGCTCGGGATCCAAGCCGGTCTTGGGCGCTTCCCGGGTCTTTCCCGCTCTTCGGGAAGTGAAGTCGATCGTGCACGCTTGCTTTAGGGGCCGGACCGACCCAAGCTCCTAACTGCTCGTGGCGCCCGCGCAACCCGCCGTGCGCGCTGCCCGAGGAACTTCCACGGCGTGTGCACGATCACGGCCGTGCTTTAACGCTTGTTCCTCTCCACTCGAGAGGTTTTCTTTGATCTGTTCGCCGCTTCAACCCTTTGAGGAGCTCGAATTCTTTTCTCTCGAGCTCTCGATTCTCTCTGCGCCCGCCGCGACGTAGATCTTCTAACTCGCTTGATCTCTCTCCGAGTGGCCGCCTCTTCACACCATAATTCTAACCTCGTCATTACCGTGTGTCTTCTCCGCAAGAAGTATCACTAGCGGTATCTCCATCCCGACGGGTTTTCCTCGCGGCCTTTCCTTTGCTGTTTCGCGACCTCTCCGCCTTCTTTGCTATTACCCGCGCTACGTCCCGGCCGTACTCCCGCCTCGAATTATTGGCGGGGTTTTCCGGAGTCTTGGGAGCATGCTTCCGCCGACCGGTCAACGTGGTCGCAATGTGATGATGCTGGGTCACCTGGGCGGCCGATGCACTGTTGCTTTGAGTTTGTCATTTTCAACCGTAGGTTTGCTAGGTTGAGAATATGTCAATCTGAGGTATTCGAATAGTAAGAGTCCCTCGGAACCAAACCGATCACGCCAAAATCGGTTTTGGTGATCCGTCGTGTCCACGTGCGCTAGTCCGTGATTAGGATGCCCCGCCTCAATAGGCACAAGCTTAGGTGGGACTTGTCCTACGGTAGATACCGAGATGAAGAAAGAACATAGGGAGCCGGACGTTGGTCCAGCCTAAAGCCCTCCGGTGAGAGAGTCGGTTATGGTAAGGATAAAGGTCTCCTGGTGAGGATTCAGCCGCTCGAGAGAGTACTTGCTCGAATTCTTTGGGAGTTTGTAGTTGTGTGTGTTAATTTGAACTTAGCCCATAAAAGAAGGCTATCACCTTGTATTTATACTCAAGTAAAGTCGGTTTGTAGCAAGTGGATCGCCAGTGTCGACTGGGGTGAACCGCCATGTCCCTATCTCTCGATGTACCATAGTATACATTGATGTGGAAGTGACTGTTTCGGTGCAGAGGATAGAACTTCCCTGTTTGTCCCCTTGACCTTCTAGATGCAGCCTTTCCTTAATAGGCAAGTATTCTTTCGTCCAATAGGATGTCGATGGTGGTCCCAGGATGACGCAAATGCGGACATTGAATGCGGCAGCTTTCGTTGACTTTTTGTCTCCCGAGGTGATTACCTCTGAACTTTAATAGGACACTGTCCGAGACCATGCGAGCTCTTTAGGATCACGAGCGGGGAGAGAACCATACTGTTTCCTGCACGTCGGAAGCGGGAGAGCCCGGCTCCGGTTGTAGTTACGAGCTCTGGATGATGACTCATCCTCTCCGGCCCGATCGCCTTGACCACGTGCTCTTCGATGCCACGTGGAGAATGGAAATTTCGTATCTTCAGGACCCTTCCCCACCCTCTTAACATTAAATGCCATTAACATCCAAGGTAACCAAGACTGCGCTTTTAAGGTCAATAAAAATGGTCAATGAGGTTGACCAATAGTTAAACAAGTTGAACGAAGAGCATGGTATCAATCATGATTAATCAAGAGAGAACAAGGCTATATATATATATATATATATATATATATATATATATATATAAATATAAGTATTTAATGATTACTTTTATTTAACCATCAATGGTTACTCTTTATCATTGGATCAAAAATTAAAGATTGAGATTTAATGCATTAAATAACTCACCTACTTGCATTAATTACATTTTCCAACTACCATTAAATCTCAACCTTTAATTTTTGATCCAATGGTTGATAATGAGACTAACCATTGATGGTTAAAAAAGTAACCATTAAATACTCAATGGTTATTTTTATTTAACCATCAATGGTTACTCTCATTATCAACCATTGGATCAAAAATTAAAGGTTGAGATTTAATGGTTAGTTGGAAAATGCAATTAATGCAAGTAGGTGAGTCATTTAATGCATTAAATCTCAACCTTTAATTTTTGATCCAATGGTTGATAATGAGAGTAACCATTGATGATTAAATAAAAAGTAACCATTAAATATTTTCATATATATATATATATATATATATATATATATAATAGCAATGAGTTCCTTATCAAGCAAATAAGCACACGTGTGAGAGAAACACACTTCTATGTATGGGCAAAGAGGAGAAATTAAAGAGAGCTTAAAACATTGAGAAAACATGTGTGGAGAAAGAAATTTTATAGAGATGTTGTAGGATAAAGTTTGTAAAGAGAGTGGAGATATTTTTCTGAAGGGTTAAATAATTATTCGGTCCTTGTACTTATTCTGTTTTCCTATAATTAATTATTCTCACCGTCCCGAATAAATATTTTTAGTTGATAAAATACAGGAATTAAAAAACATAATTAATAATGTATTATAAAATGTGTTCTGACAGTAATACTCATAAATATTAATTGAGTTCAACTATTTTAAATAATTGAGTTTCTTTGGAATGTGTTACGGAGTATATTAAATAAAGCTTTAAGGGTGTATTAGAAAAAATGGTAGAAGATAGGTAGATTAAAAGTCTTTAGAAACATTAATTAGTTGAGACATCCTAAAATAAAAAGTATGAATATTTGTTCAGGACAGATGGAGTATTAGCTAGCATATGTAGCAAGCAACAATTTCACTTTAAACAATGATGAATTATAATAGAGAGTTTAAATGTACTCACCCTACTTAGAACCAGTGGCGGATCTAGAAAAATATTTCAGTGGGGTCACAAAATTTAACTATCACATAAAAAGCTTAGAAATCACAATTTACCACTAATCTTTACCTCATTGTTGCTATTATGCGTGATTTAAAAAGGAAAAAAATATTTTGAGTGGAGTCACTATGCAAAAATCACGCTTTGTAAGCTAATTTTTTTTTGAGTGGGGTCACTTGCCCCCCACCCTTGGCATCCGCCACGCTAGAACAAGACACTATTTTATCTAACACTGCCAAGACCTTAAGACTCTCGACCACCAATTGTGTTTGTCGTCTGTCTCTTCACAATTTATGTCACTCGTCTTCGACTCCACCTCTAATTGAAGTCCCATCACATCTTTATATAGGTTTTAAGAAAAATTTATACAAATTCGATTAAGACTCTTAATCCATGTCAATAAAAAATCATTTTACAACTAGGACCAACTTTTATTTGACATTCTCAAGTTAATTTAAGGATTAATTAATACAACTCTAATTTAATTAGAAAAATTTAAATTTGAGACACTTTTTAAGATCAATGGACTTGTATTGTTCATTTGATTACATTGATGAAATGTGGAATTTTTTTATGGGACTTGATTTCATATACAGAGTTCTATGTGGTGTAGATATTTTAATAAGGTTGTACGGGTGATATTTTTATAGTATTTGATAATGGTAGTTGTGTCTCAATCCCAGATATAACCCGCAAGGAGCACTGTAATCTTTTTCCCTAAGGTAAGGCCGTACAAGTCTTTTTATTAAGGTAGGGGCAATGTGGTAATTTTTCTGAGGGTGTAATAATTAAGGGCTTCTCCAACCATGCGCCAAATCACCAAAATGGCGCATGGGTTGCTCTCCAACGGCTCCTCGATACTTGCTTCAAAATGAAACAAGCATCTTCCATGCGCCAAATTTAAAGCGTCTCTCATTCTGCACTATCCTAGTTTTGTATGTTTGTGTGTGTTTAAATATCTCTTTTATTTTACTCCTCTCGTTCGGATAAATGTTTTAGTGGATAAAATAAAAGAATTAAGAAACATAATTAATGATATGCTATAAAATGTGTTCTGACAATAATACCCATGAACATTAATTGAGTTCAACTATTTTAAATAATTGAGTTTCTTTGGGATATGTTATATTAAATAAAGCTTTAAGGGTATATTAGGAAGAATGGTAGAGAATAGGTAAATCAAAAGTCTTTAGGAACATTAGTTGGAAATTCCCAAAATAGAAAGTAGGAACATTTATCCGGGACGGAGGGAGTATTTATTTGGTAATGTATTTACATAAAAGATTTATCAACCAAAGTATATAAAACCTAATATTATTTATATAAAGTGTAATATTCAATAAAATAGTTTTTTAACCTGTATTAATTATTTAATTTTAGTGCTTATTATCTAATTTAATATAAATTGCGTTATCATAAAAAAGATATACTATTCAATAAAAAACATACTCCCTCCGTTCCTAAATTATTGTCTTCCTTTTCTTTTTTGTCCGTTTTAGAATAATTGTCTTGTTTGAAAATTTTTCTTTTTAGGACGTCACTTTTAGCATTTTACCCTTACCTTTTCCCCTACTTTAATTATGGATCACATAACATATGCATTAAAGGAAATTACATATTATACTAATATTAATAATTAAGTTAATTATTTTTTTAATCTGTGTGTCGAGTCAAACAAGACAATTATTAAGGGACGGAGGGTGTATTTGTTTTGGTAATACATTAACACAAATTTAATGAAATAAAACATATGTTTTAAATGGAAAAATAAGAAATATTCTTGGAATATTCTTTTTAGTATAAAATTTGAAGCATGATTATTAAAGATGGTGAAAAATATTTGGTGTAAAAAATTGCACTATCTTAGTAGGATAGGGCAATTTTTGCACAAAACTGTTGGTGATGGCCTAATCCGGTGAAATCTTGTATGAGACTTTCTTTTAGGCTAAGTAGATAGAGATTTTCTATTTCTTGAGAGACCAAGAAGGAACACTTAATTGCCTGTTTTGTGTAAGATAAATAATTCTTCCGTTCTACTCCATATTATTTTGGGATATTTTATTTAAAAAATTCACTTTCAAAAAATTATGCATGTGATTTTCATTAGGGCTGTTCTTAGTATTTTATATGCTCGGGACAAAGTTAAAAAATGGCCCTTATTTAATTATCAAATTTAATATCCATACAAAAGTCACTTAAGTTATAACATACTCAAGAAAATTCTTATATAATTACCAAAGTCAATATTATTTTTAATTTTTAAACACACAAAAAATATATATAAAAACAAGAACAACACCAACACACAGGCGCGCATACACACACAATTACAACTCACACACACAAACTCACTTTTATAACTTTAATACGACGAATTCATTTCCTTTTCTAAAGTCTAAACTCTAAAGCATCAACATTCACCATTAAAATTTAAAGTCACTTTCACACCTAAAATTGAAAATTTCAAAAAATCAAATTCAAAATGGCAAAACTCACAATAAAAATCGAAACTTTCCCAAAAAATAAATAAAATAAAAACTCTTACAAGTAGTAAAATCTTACCAATAATTGCGAAAAATTCAAACTTAAAACCAGTGAACCATAGATCTACAATGGTTTGCCAAAAAAAATTTTCTTCGATCTTGGTGAGTAATTGAGTTGAATTCGCAAAGATTTTTGGCAAGATCTACCGTTAATCTTCAAGTTTTTGCGAGTAAGCGAAATTAAAATTAGTTAGAATGTTTGATTGAATGAATTCTACGAGGTAAAGATGGATAGAGATTCGAAACTCAAATTTGGAATTGGAACTTGGAAGCCAAAGAGACTGACGATGACTGTTCCTAGTGTCAACAAAGTGGCACGCCGTCCAGGACTCCTTCCAGGCGTTCGTTTTTTTTTTTTTTTGTCTTTTTAAAAATAAAACTACACGAATACTCTTTAAACTTTGGGTTTGCACTTTGCCCGTTTGGGTCACGGGGTAGACAGGTATAGTAGTAATGTAGTATTTTTTTTTCACTTATATACTCACACCGTTCCACCCAAAGAGTATACATTTAAAAAGTTTAATAATTAATGTATATATAACTAGTATTGAAGTTAATCATAATTATAAGAATGTTATAGTCAAGATGTTTATTACATATGTGGAGGGTAAAGTTGAAAGATTTATGGAGAATATAGACCTTTTTTTTTAAGTGACTATTTATGTGGAACATCTCAAAATTGTATAGTGAACTCTTTCGTCAAACGGAGGACTATATCCTAATACTATAATAGTCCAAACAATTTAGGGCCCTCTCGCCTTGGGCCCGGGCGGGTGCCCATCCGCTGCCGTAGGTCGGCCCCGATTTTCATAATCTTTCATCTTTACCTTCCACTTATATTATACTAGATTTTGTGCCTGTGCTATAGCACGGTGACAAGGAATTAGATTATTGTATACTTGAGGTTAAGCGTATGATCAAAGTTTTGTAAGGGTAAGTAAGACTAAATGTAACAAAACTAATGAAATAATTATAAATTATAATTCATGTATTTTGTAACAAAATCAATAATGAAATATTAATCCATTTATTTTGTTAAAAACTAATAATGAAATATTAAAAGTGTAAAAAAGATTTGAAATGTAGCAACTCTATTTTATTGTTTTCTATAACAAAAACTTAATCTTCTTCCGAGGCTCTTGCTTCACAACAATGTCCGCTTTAGCAATGCGAGTGCAACACATTTTTTCATTAATTTCACCTACACATGAGACAAAGAAGATATTAGACACATATATTTAACAATATTTTATGCATGGAGTTGATTAATGTAAATATCAAAAACTTACACTTCTTCTACAAAACTCGGATCCTCCCAAATATCATCATCCAATAAAATAGGCATATGTATAGTTGGATTTCAGTGTAGAGGGAGGTGGAGTTGCGGGTGGAGTGTCAAACGGGTTGCGGGAACCTATTGAAAACCATGTATTAGATAAAAATATGACATCTTGAAAAGAAAAGTGAAATTCCTTAAATGAAGAAGATATATAGGACGATTTGAAAGCCAATCCAAAAAAGTTAGTAGCAAACAGTATCAAATGGTGTCTTATTGCATGAGCTCGTTGACATTAATTAAGCTTTTGTGATGGTGAAGAGAAAAGCAAAGAGAAAAATGGAAGTTCCGTACGTGTTTGTGGTTTTCATTCTATTTTCCAACTAGATGGACAATAAATGGACAGTGTTAGAGCATGTGCATGCCATCCAACAAAACTCTAACTATTGATACATTGTGGTATTATCTGAGTGTCTAAGCTTCCCAATACTCACGTAGCATACTGCGGCAGTTTCAAAACATACAGAACAGCACACACACACACACTAGCCAGCATCACACACACACCAGCACACACCAACATCACACAGCACACACCAACATACACTAGCACACACCAGCATCACACAGCACACACCAGCACATACCAGCATCACGCACACACCAGCATCACACACACACACCAGCACACATCAGCCAGCATCAGACACACACACACACCAGTCACACACACACACACACAATTTCTAAAAGTTTTTCAACCTCGATATATAGGACATCTTGAAAAGAAAAGTGGAATACACACAGGACACACAAAACTTTTGTTACATTATTTTTGTTACATTGTGATTGTGAATTGAACCCTGCAAACACCTATACCAGCCAGCATCAGACACACACACACACACACACCAGCCACACACACACAATTTCTAAAAGTTTTTCAACCTCGATATATAGGACATCTTGAAAAGAAAAGTGGAATACACACAGGACACACAAAACTTTTGTTACATTATTTTTGTTACATTGTGATTGTGAATTGAACCCTGCAAACACCTATGTGCAATATAATACTTACACTGTAATTCACAGTACATAAACACGGATCATGTATCTAACCATAATGCATACACACACACACACACATACAGTTTGTATGCATATGAAATACATTGCCATTTGTAGCGGCAGCCACACACATATTATGTCGTCCTAAGAATGATTAAGTGTAAAGAATGTGTTGGCTAGAATATTTGGAATTCGTCAACGAACTAATGAACATCAAAGACTATGTAATCTCAATGCATCAGAAGTAGGCATTTATCTAAATGGTTCAGAATTTCTAGGGAACTACGGATGCTTTAGTATAGTCTTTTGAGAGTATAATGCAGAAAGATAGCTATTTTGTCTAGGCTTGCTTATGAGGATCGAGTCGTGGTATGTGTCAATGAGCCGGACTCATCTATCTCCCAACTCAATGCTGTTCAGAATTTCTAGGGAACTACAGATGTTTTAGTATAGTCTTTTGAGAGGATAATGCAGAGTACATAACACACGGATCATGTATCTAACCATAATGCATACACACACACACACACATACAGTTTGAATGCATATGAAATACATTGCCATTTGTAGCGACAGCCACACACAAACTATGTTGTCCTAAGAATGATTAAGTGTAAAGAATGTGTTGGCTAGAATATTTGGAATTCGTCAACGAACTAATGAACATCAAAGACTATGTAATCTCAATGTCCAGGCTTGCTTATGAGGATCGAGTCGTGGTATGTGTCTATGAGTCAGACTCATCTACATCCCAGCTCAATGTTATAGTTCAGAATTTCTAGGGAACTATGGATGCTTTAGTATAGTCTTTTTGAGAGGATAATGCAGAGCATAATGCATACACACACACACATACAGTTTGTATACAGAAAGATAGCTATTTTTGTCTAGGCTTGCTTATGAGGATCGAGTCGTGGTATTTTTATTTTCAGCAGAAACTCCTTTTTTTTTTAACTTGCTTCCAACTTCCAATTTTGATAAGATTAACTCATTGCCTTGATAACTCTCACACAGACACACACCAGCACACACACACACCAGCCACACACACACACAGCACACATAGTAACACTAACACTAACACATACAGTTTGTATGCAGAAAGATAGCTATTTTGTCTAGGCTTGCTTATGAGGATCGAGTCGTGGTATTTTTATTTTCAACACAAACTCCTTTTTTTCTTTTTTTTTAACTTGCTTCCAACTTCCAAATTCAAGCCTGACTACCCTCTATTATGCAAATCAAGAAAAACAAAAGAAAAATTAACAAAAGTTCTAGAAAAATGTTGGCCCTCAAATAGTTGGTCTAACCAATATCTTCCTACTCAAAGGTATTAGGGATCTTTGTCAACTATTGGAGTAGAGGTTCATTCTTCTACCCACCACATTATCAGCAAAAGAGAAGGGAAGAAAAAAACACATACACATAGAAAACACCAATACACCAATATTTTAATTTTACAGTATACGACAATCAGTGAGCAAGAGAATAATAGAAAAATTCCAATAAAACATTTAACATCATCGATGGATTCACAGAAATCGGTGAAAATAATAGAAAAATAGAGTAACTACAAATTTTAATAGATTACTTATTCAGTTACCTCTGGTTCCTTTCATATGCAGAAGATGTCTCATTTATTTGTTGGATATCAAGGAACCTAGCAGATTACTTAATAATTTTCATTATTTGCTTCTTGTTTTTTATAGGATTGGTTTTATTAGGTTGCCTCTTCTTGGATCAAAGCTGAATATCCAACCCAGGCTAATAGCTAAACATCTTAAATATCATTATGTTTTCAATTAAATTGCCAAAAAAACAAAAACAAAAATCACAAACCCAAGTAGCCTAAAACGCACCTTCTCCTTTCTTATCTTTGGCAAATTTTAGTCCACAGCTAAATTGTTTGCACCTTTCCATCTCCATGGATGCTTCTCTGTTATTGTAATGAAGCTGCTTGCGACCGCGACATACAGGCGAACATAAATCCCAAGGAGGTCAACATCTCTCCAACATAGAATGCAACAACAACCACAACAACGACTCAGTCATCAGTTCGGGTTTGTCCCTCTCTCAGTCAAATTCACAAACACCTTGTGTCCATACTTGCACGAATCACAGGGAGAGAAAGAGAGGAAGAAGGAAGTTGAGAGCCGAAACTCTGATGCAAAAGGAGGAAAGAGGGAGCTGAAACTTTCTGTTGGTCAGTGCATACTATGGCGGGGTGCCAGTGGTGGCTAGGGCGTGGTGGCAAGGGAGGGCGTGTTCCATGTCGGCGGGAGAAGAGGAAGAGTGTGACGGGTAGAGTCGGAGGTAGTGGAGGTGAAGTGAGGTTTTGGTGGTGGGTAATTGGTGGTGAAGTGAGGCCGTGTACCATGTATTAGAGAGAGAAGACGCTGATGAAGGAAAGGGTCGCGTGAATGAGAAAAGAAGGAATCGCATCCCCTTATGAGAGTAATAACCGTCATTCACACGTGTGAAAGCTTGATTAAATTTCAGCCGTAGAAATTTAGTAGATGTGTAAATCTGAGCCAGTTGTCCCAACTCAATTGCACACGTATGAAGGCCCTTGTATTGTAATATAGATTCCTCCGTTTTAGGAAAGAGTACATTATTCTATTTTGAGATGTTTCACTTTCAAAAATTGATGACTATAATTTTCTTAACATTTCATCTTTACCCTCCACTTGAATTGTAAGCATCTTAGTTGTGATTAAGTATTTTTGCAAATATAATCAACTTCGATAAATAAACTCTCACATCTAGTAATTTAGCCCGTGCTCGCACGAGTTGTCATTAGTTTAGGGTGTTTTGGAATAATATTACATGGTATTTAAGTTTTCTTGATTGATTTTAAAAATTGATGTATCATTTTACGAAATTGACCTATGGTTGCAATACTTTATGATCATTTCGATAAATAAACTCTCACATCTCCAAGTTCACATGTTTAATTTTCTCGACTTGAAAACTGTTGGTTTTTCAGATATTATCCAATGAATGTAATTATAATTAGAAAATACATCATATTTTTGAAAAAATTGAATCACAAACTTGTTTTGTAACTTACCAATGACCGGAATTGACATTCAACTAATTTGTCAACAACAACACTTAAATACCTTACCTCAGGTAGCAAAGGGTCCAAATTCGATCACATGTGAGATGAAATTAGTTATCAACTCATTCATAAGATAGACATTTTTTCTTATCGTATTTCAAATAAATATTTTTGTTGACGTCGTATAACAAAAAAGTAGCCAATAACTTGTTTGTGAGGCAACTCGGCACATAGTAACTTTTCACTATCTTGAGTTTATCATTATATTTGTCTTATCATGTCATTGAGTTGTAACAACTACAAACCAAATTCGAATGACTCTTAAAATTCATATGTAGGAAAGTTTATAAGTTCCAAATAATTTTGTAATGATTTTTAAAACTTCGTTATTTAATTAGAAGTCTCGTAAAAGATCTTTTCTTTAATTAGTATGAGGTTATTGCATCAAACAATGAAAATTAACTACATATTTTTATAATTATTTGGATCAAGATAGCAATTAAAAGTTTAGACATTTTATGTACCAATAATATTTAGATCTTTGCATAAAAATATTTAAGACATTAAAACTATAATTTAAAAAAAATGCACTATGGACGGGATAACTGAAAAAAAAATTGTAATACATATTTTGATATTTCACAAAAATACTAATCAAAATAAGTAGATAATATATTATGTGGTTCATGACACCCACTTAACTATGATATATATAGTATTTTTGAATAAATATATATAATATAAATGATTGAGTTGGTTTAAAGTTGATGTTCATATGTAAAAGCTTGTGGGTTCAAATCTCATTGACAATATTGTTTTGTTTTCTTTTCTTGCCAATAGCTAAAGTTCTTCTATTAATGTATTTAAAGAATGTTATATGCCACAATATCATACCTATAATACTTTAGCTAAAACTATTAGTTAATGGCATCCTCCTTATAATTTAAAAGGTCAAACCATGAGAATGAAGATTTAACAACTATGGTTGAGGTGACAAACACGTAGGCCTCCTCACCAACTTTAAATATATATATATATATATATATATAATTCATTATTAGTTTTATTACAAAATAAATGAATTATAATTCATTATTATTTCATTATTTTTGTGTCATTTAGTCTTACTCACCCCTTACAAAATTCGAGCATACGTTGATCTCGAGTATACAATAATCTGATCCTTACTATCACCGTGTTATAGGCACAGACATAAATCCTAGTATATATAGATTTACGGTTTAACGACCACTATTTAATGTCTTTGAATATATCATTCGATGCCATCAAAATATTGCATGGATTAGTATTACATGTCTCTAATCCATATGTTATCCTTTCAAATTATATTTATATGATTCATTTGCATTACACAAAAATTTAGTAGGGATAATGACTTTAGAAGTCCTTTGACTATTGTCGATTCCATCATTAGTCCCTCAACAAAATTTTATGCAATTTTCACTTCTACCACTTCAAATTTTTACGTTAGAAGTTCTTTTAATGAATATCATTAGTGATTTACCGTTAAGTTGTCCATGTGCCTCTTACATACGTTTGACCCAGGGCGAAAAATAGAATTTCCCTTATCGTCTTCTTCAAACAATGTTCCCCAAAACTGACTGTAAAACCTAGTTCATCCTTACCATGCCTATTCCTTTCTTTGACTTCTCTGCCCCTTGGGTCCATCACCGCCCACACACACCACACACATAAGGTCACTGCAGCTCGCTGCAGGGTGTGCCAACGGAAGATTGAGAATTGCATCTTCATAAGTCTGCCCAGGAATGAATCTCAAAGACATAAGCAATGATTCCATTTCCTTTTTCATCTCGAAAGTCTGGCATTCGTCACTCATCTCCTTAAGGCTGCACAGATGATAGGCAGGTAGGTGACATGTCTAGGTCCATCTCTCCTTCATCGAACCCACGCCCAGGTCGTGGATGAAAATGGCGGCAGAATCAACGGCGGCGACGGTTAAGGAGTGAGTGGAGTGGAAGATGCGTTGTGAAGGGATGGGGACGCCAGATTTGGTCTCGATTTCCTGTTTTAGGGTTTCAATGGAGGTTGAATTGGGATCTACATCTTGTGATTTCTTGAGGTTTTATCAAATGGGTCTTTGTTGAATTTTCAGTCAATGGCCTCAATTTGCTGTTCTTGGGTTGGTTTAAGGGACATAGAATTCCTTGAAATTGGGGTTCTAAACAAATTTATTAATTTTTTTTTTTATTTTGGAAAACTTTCAGAAATTGAGAATTGGGGTTGAAGATTGCGATGAAGAAGAAAGCAAGAATTGGGGTTCTCTTACTGTAAACACGCTCCGAATTTTTTCCCTTTTGTTCTTGGTTAATTTTTGGGTTAACGAAAAAGGATTAAAATGTTTTTGGTTAAGTTTGGATATCGATTTCGTTTTCTGGGAATGATCATCAATGAACTAGTGTGTGTGTTTTTTTTGGAATTAGGGTTTGAAGAAGGTGAAAAAGATGATAAGTGAAATTTCATTTTTGTCCTTGGTCAAACGCATATGGGAGGCACATAGGTAACTTAACGGCAAATTACTAACGACATCTATATCAAAAGGACTTCTAACGTAAAAATTTGAAGTGGTAGAAATGAAAATTGAACAAAATTTTGTTGAGGGACTAATGGTAGAATCGGTCATAGTCAAAGGACTTGTAAAGTCATTATCCCAATTTAGTAATATTAGTACTCCTCCGTCCCTAAATTATTATCTTGTTTGACTCGGCACACGAATTAAAAAAAATAATTGATTTAATTATTAATATTGGTATAATGTTTTGTTTCCTTTAATGCTCATGTACATATGATCCATAATTAAAATAAAAAAAAATTAAAGTTAAAATGATAAAAGTAATATTTTAAAAAAATTTCAAAATAAAATAATTATTTAGAAATAAATAAAAAATAAAAGAAAGATAATAATTTAGGTACGGTGGGAGTAGTTCAGAGTTAGTTTTATATCATAGAACTAAGTTGAGTTAGTATATGTAATATGACAGATTGATAGTGAGATGACTTCATTACTCAGTACTGTGTGGATTGAAATAGCTAGCACGCATTATAATGAAGAGCAGTAATTCAAGGTACGTTCGCAAATATTAATTGCAGAATTCTTCCTTTAGGTGGCTAGCGGTAAGGTGGTTGTTGATAGGTGTTACTACAGGTGGCAAATGGATGAACTGGATGGATATGGACAACGTTTATATATATAATATGTTTAAATAGGCAGACAAGTGAGTACCCAATTAATGACATGAGTTTAAATGGGCGGACCATAAATATGGGAGTCCATTTACCTATAAATATAAAATTATCAGATAAAAACAACCATTACATAAAATTATTCCAACTACATATATATGTCTTAGAAATCATAATTTATACATGGATCATCCAAAAATATATTTATAGCACTTTGAATCATCGATTGGGTAAATGAGCTAGAATAAAATAGGCATAACCGTCGGCATTAAATGATCTATAAATGAAGTATGATTTGTTCTTATTTATTTGATTTTATAAACTTTTTAAAGCTTTTATGCTCATGGACACCCATTTATGCCCATGAATGTAAATGGACTTTTATGTTCACTGCCCATTAAAAATTTATTGATGCCCTTGCCCATTAAAATACTGGGGGTTTGTGTAGACAAATAGACATGGGCATAATTTGCCACCTTTAGCCTTAGGTGTTACGAATCACGACACTTGATTTTGGTATATTATGATAAAAAGGTTATGAATTGATGTCATGAGGACAAAATCGACGCAATGACGATGGAGGTGGCGTTAACGACGGATAAAAAAAAGGCGGGACAGAGTGGTCATGTTTGTGCCAGAGTTGGATCAACGGCTTTACCAGAAAGTAGTAGTGATTGCATGCCATCACTTGAGATAAAGAAAATGACAAGCAAATCTATTTCAACATTAATTAGTATAATTATAACACAACCATAATTCATGGTTTCAATCTTTAATGAAATCACAACAGGAGTCCCCCCCGGCCAGTAGTAGACTTGGAATACTGGTGCTAGAACAAGACATTAACACCACAAGATTATCTTCTCAGACTCAGTTCGATCAACCTGGACAATTCGTTTGGAATACTGAAAAGCATGGATTGATTTCAACAGACAGGGCTAGCCCGACACTTATGGAAGCCTAAAGTGAACTCTAAAAATGAGGTCTTTTAAAAATAAATAATAAAATATTATTATTTTATTTAAGGATTATTTTTCGTGCTTTTTTAGATGCAAAATTATTAATTAAATTATTGTAATCAATTTTATTTAACAATTTTTTTTCAATCGATAATAAAGCTAGTCCACTTTATTTTTGTTGAGACAATGTCGATCTTAGATAACATTTTATTAATTTTAAAAACTTCTTTGTGCCGAAGAAAGCCAAGAATTGTTAACATTATTCTATAAGTGATATACGCATTTGGAAAAGAATCAAGTCTTATTATATAATAAAGTATGTCAATTGGTGAATCAATTTTCACTTCTATAATTTCTCTTAAAAATTTTAGTTCTGTAAATAAATCTAATCCATCAATATCAGAGTTTTCAATATGTTTTAATGAACGTTCAAAATTACAATAATTTTCTTTTAAATTGTCATTATGCAATGACCTTAATTTCTCAATACTAAATAGAAAACTAATAGGGCCGGCGGACTTGCTAATACTGCTAGACGACGAGCGACGGCTACGCTAGAAAGAATAGAGGTAACGAGAGAGAAGGATTGGAGGGAGAGAAATTAAGAAATATATTAGAAATTATTATTATTATATTATATTAAACAACAAATTAACGTTAGTTGAAAACAATATTAATGGTTAATTGAGAAATCTAAGCAATTTAAGAGTTATTCATGACAGTAATCTATCTTCTTTTTTTTTTTTTTTTTAAGGGTAGGAGCCGTCCAACGTGAAGATTGCTAGTATGTAGATTTGATATCTTCCTGACATTTCCATTCCGAGCCCGTGCAATTGTGAGTCCCGGTCCACTAAGTCCTCTTATTATATTTAGTAGTGATTTTTTTTTTTGAGGCCTAAAGCCTCATCTTCCCCAGCTTCACCTTTGGGTCAGGCCTGTCAACAAGATAAAGAAGCCTAACATCATAGAATTTCCACTTGTTATTGATTTTCCACTTCGCGTTTTGCCTCCCATGATGGTTCAATATCTGACCGAAATCAAGTGAAAGTGAACCAACTGGATGAGGATGTGTTCCACTTCCACCAAGGGACTGAACGAGTTTATTGGATTTTCCCATAATTAGTGTGTTAGTTAAATAAATAACGTTAAGAGAAAATTGTGGGCCAATACACTTTAGTGGGTTTTCAACCGATTTAGTACTCTATATTTTTTTTCAAATCGGCAAAAGACACTTTTGTGCATCGCGATGCATCAATTTGGAATCGTGATACATAAAAGTGTTTTTTTACTGGTTTAAAAAAATATATAAGACACTAAAACAGTTAAAAATTCACTAAAGAGGACCGGCCCAAATTTCACCCAAATATAAAGTACATTATATGTCTGCTAGGGTTATAGTCATTTGGGTCAATTGGCCCAATCCTAATAGACATAAGTTTTGGGACGAAAACGAGATCATAATATATTAAGTTTCAGACTAAAATTGTTGAATTTTTAGTATCGGGTCAGTGGCGGATGTATAGCTTGTTTGAGGGGGGCTAAGGCCCACCCCAAAATTTGCCAAAAATATGTAGGGGTAGTAGTAGTAGTAGTAGTAGTATATATATATATATATATATATATCAAAAATATGTAGGGGTAGTAGTAGTAGTAGTAGTAGTATATATATATATATATATATATATATATATATATATATATTATGTAACACAAGCTACACGCCAATTCTCTCACTCACTTCACTCTCCACCCACTCTCTCTATTAATTATCAGTCTTTAAAAATCCTACGACTCATCCAAAATTCCTCTCTCCTCGGTGCCTGTCTCATTTCCTACCAAATTACCAAAAGGGACAACAAACATTTACATCTCCAATCTCTCCTTCACTCGACATACTTTCAAACTCTTGTAGTTTAATTTTTTAAGTTTCTAGGCTTTGATAGTTTGATTATATGAAAAAATGTGATATATTTGCATGCTAAATTTGTAGCAACTATTTTTAGATTTTTATTTTTTGTACACATTTTAGTCCCAAAATGTTGACATTTAATTTAACTCTTTAATCGTTATCTTTACAATATTTCAAAATGTAGTTTTTTTTTTTTTTTTGTGTTTAATGGGTAAGGCTCATTAAGTCACCAACTATATGTAACTTCTTTTTTCGATAAATGAAGTTATTCTATACGGTTATTACTGTTTACAATATTTCTTAAATACCAAGCTCACGTGGTGCTAAAATTCTAGATCCGCCCTTGTACCAAGAGGTGAACCAATTCAACTTGAAAACTTGACTCGACTCGACTTGTAAATTCATGCTCGTAAGCAGCACGAGAACTCATGTGAGTCAGTTTTGTATGTCTCCCACAAGACGAGCTCAAGCTCATGAAAGCTCGACTCGTCAGCCTGTAAGTGAGCTAGCTCGATTTCAAGAAATACTTGTCTCAACTCGACTCGGCTCAGCTCATCTACACCCCTAGTCTTAACCGGTCCTTCTCTGCCATTGGACCATGTCATCTTAGGGTTGAAAGCACCAAGGTCCATCACACCACTTGTGTTTACATAGTCATCGTAAGTTGTTATCTAATTAAAATCTGGGTTGATGTCTCTGTCCGATACTCCTAATTGTTGTACACAAGTTACATTTTGCCAATGTAAAAATATTAAAGAGGACATGCATAGAAATATACCCCTCCAGGTTTTTAAAGGGTAATTCAGTGGTAGGGTTAGAACATCACAAATTATAAGGTTATAGATTAGATCCTTTCCACGATCCCTTAGGATATATATATATATATATATATATATATATATATATATATATGGGGGAGTATTTAATGGTTACTTTTTTATTTATATATATATATATACCCCTCCAATGACTTTGATAGGATGTGGAGCAAGTAAATACTTTGTCCTATGTACTAAATATGCATATTAAATTTAAATCAGAGGGCTATATCTAAATTGGGTTCTAAAACATTAAACATGAGTGTATAAAAAAAAATTAAGAACTAATTCAATTAGGTTTATAACTATTCAACTTATTATTTATTTAAAATGCACTCTTCTGGTCTCTTGAGATGCAAAATTATATAATTTTCTATAAGACATAATTCAAATTAAACTTAAGCACAAAAAAATTACTATTAAAAAAATATAAAGTAAAATAATCTTAATTAACATAGCGATAGAACCTGATTTATAGAATTCGTGGTGTAAAGGTATGAAAACTTGAAAAATCTTGCAACAAGTTGCAAATCAAAATTCCAACAAGTTGGGTTCTAGACTTGAAAAACCTTCCAGCCTTTGAAATCAATTACAATATTGAAACTTTATGACTCAAAATTGAGAAAGATGGAGGGAAGATTTGGAGAAACAGTTAGATATTTATTTATTTTTTGCTCTTTTTTTTTTTCCAGTTGAGTGCCGAATTATACTGCAGAGAGGTGGTTATATTTTTTTGGAGCTCTAAATTAAATTATTTCTAATTAAATTTTGGATTTGAGAAGTTTTTTTTTTTTTCTAATTCAAAAACGATGGAAACTTCTCATTTTTCACTAGCTATTATAACTTAATAAAGGAAATAGTTTATTTTCGTTCAAATTTTCCATCATGGCCTAACAAAGTGAAGTAAATATGTAAAGTTGTTAAATTTTTTTGCTTCATAATATTGAAAAACGGGTTCCAAAATAAGAATATAAAAAATCTAGTCTACTATATATAAGATCACTTATCTCTATATATATTGGGGCATAAAATTATGGAGGGCCTAAGTGTTGTCTCAACAGTACCGATCTTGTTTTTGATCATTTATATATTCTCCACACGAGCTTGAAATATTTTATCACACCCCTTGTCTGTCTTATTGAATCTTAACAAGAAGATCAGTTAAAAATAACGATAAATGTAAAATTAAAATTTAATAAAATAAGAGTATAACATGAACTGAGGTTGAAGATTTAAACAACAACTATAAATAAATGTTTTTTTTCTCCAAATAAAGCTATATCCACATGTGCCAACTACCCCTCAAACGACATGGCTGATTGGCGGACTCCCCTGCCCTTTCTCATCGAAATACTCTCTCCCGCCTTATTAATAACCACCCTTTCACTATCACTTGACACTACTATTTTATTATCAAGTAGATGGATAATTGATTTTAAAATCAATAATTGATTTATTTTCTCTTATGGGTTTTCCGCCTAATCCAAGGTTAACAGTTCTAGATCTATGACAACGACAATAAATCGAGACAAAATTAGCTATAACTTTACTCATTTTTGAAGATAGAATCACTTCCCAGTTTGGGTTTGTGGATAAATTTCCAAATTTATGTAGCTGGGTTTAGTTTGGGTTGATTAGACATGGACAACAGCTGGTGTAGAAAGAATGAAGCCCTGTTGAGGACCTTGAATGCTTTGTTTATGGGTCAGTTGGTTTCCTTTGTTATGGCCCTTGTGAGCTTCTATTCTTCTCTTAATGCCAATCTTGGTAAGTCTCTTTCCATTTCTTGTAATTTGTTACTTATTTCTGTTGGGTTATGTTATAGATTAATCTTTTCTTTTTTGAATTCTTTTTTCTGCTCTGGTAATTATGATTTGTTAAGTTGGGTTCTTCAATTACTACCCTTTGGTGCTGATGACGCATAGATCGTCCAATTTTTCGGATGACGCATAGATCGTCCATTTTTTAGGTGAATCGTATATGGCCACAGGAGTCTACCTACTCCATGCTAATGAGTTTGTGCTCTCCCTCGCATTCCGAAACTGGCACGGCCGTGCCACCCCATGCCTTATGACCATACCTGGAGGTAAGGGTTTGAAACCACGCCAAAACGCACAATGTCCGTGCCAGTTTCAAGATTTGAGGGAGAGCACAAAACCACTACTTTGGAGTGGGTAGACCATGTGGCCATGCGATCCACCCAAAAAAGGGACCATCTATGCGTCATCAGGTACTTTCCTCATTTTAGCTTCCAATGGAGTTTTATTTGACCCCCACCCCCTCTCTTCTCGGTCTTTCTTTACGTCTACCTCCAGACAAAATTCTAATTTGACTTTTCAAAGTTAAGATGATTATTTGCATCAAATTAAGATTTTGCACACATTTATTTAGTACTCCCTTTGTTCCTACATTATTATTGTCGAGCACGATGTTTTTCAATTGTAAATTTGACATATATTATTTTATTTTTTTAAAATTATAAAACACGTAATTCGAAGTATTTCATTTGAAAAGTATCGAGTTTAACAACAACAACAAAAGTGAAACCGGACGATAATTTAGGAACCGATGGATTATTAACTTTTTCTTTTTGTAAAATACATGACAAGTATCATGAACCAGAACTTTGACTTTAAAGTGTCAAACTGGAATGAATAAATAGATAGTTGGTAGTCTGGGTGGGGTTGGGGCAGGGGAGGAAATGCTGGAGTATATATTTTTAGCTCATAATTTTAGTTCAAATGAATTGATTGTATTTGCTTTGCAGGTGTTGATACGCCTCTGTCTCTGTCGTTCTTCACTTATTTGTCATTAACTTTGGTCTATGGAGGCATCTTGGTCTACCGGCACCAAAAACTACTTGTAAGATCATCTTTATCATCAGTCATTATCCTATTGAATCTATGACTCCCTCCGTCCCAAAATGAATGTCCATTTTTATTCATGATCACAAATAAAAATGAACACTCATTTTGGGACGAGGGAGTATTGTATATGGATTGTTGTTATAGTCTGTAGCCATATACGTAAGAATAGGTGTAAGAATTGATATTGTTCAATCTGAAGTACTAATTATTTTTGGGCTGGGTAAAATGGGTCTTGAAAGACTAGTTTGTTATCTAGTGTCTAACTTGTGTGCAAGCTATTCTTGGAATTGTAGGTTCCATGGTATTGGTATGTTTTGTTGGGCTTCATTGATGTCCAAGGCAATTATCTTGGTATGTCTTGCCTCTCTCTCTCTCTCTCTCTCTCTCACACACACACACACACACACACACACAAAAGGATGACCCAGTGCAGGTGACTCGTGTTATTGGGGGGTCTTGTTATGTAACCCTACCCAACTAGTAGAGAACACAATTTTCATGGTCCAAATTGGAGCTTGTGACTCCAAATTAAACTGAAGCAACCTTATTTTGTACCAAGACTCACCTTTTGTTCTTGTTTTGACATTTGCAAACTTAGATTTTGCAATTATTTAGAACTTAACCGAAGCCAAATATAGTAAAAGCATTGCAAATTTTGAAAATTTTGTGATGATCCATTTAACACTATGATGAGTTTTTGCATCGTGACTTTATATCAGTTGATCCCCTTAAAAGAATTTCTCAGATAAAAGAACCATCTCGACTTTAAGCTGTTGATTATTGAATATGATTTCTACCCTAGTTATAGAGATTCAAAGTTATTGACTCTTTGACTGTTTATTGCAGTTAATAAAGCCTTCCAGTACTCATCAATTACCAGTGTGACACTACTGGATTGTTTTACAATTGCTTGGGTCATAATTCTCACTTGGCTCGTTTTGGGGACACGGTATTCCTTAAGGCAGTTCTTCGGTGCAGCTGTATGTGTGCTAGGCCTTGCTTTAGTGCTTCTTTCTGATGCAGGGGTGGGTGATGGAGGTGACATTTTCTGATACCTCACTAAAATTCACACACAGACATTTATTTATTTACCTTTTATGTGCGTCATCGCAAAGGGGAAAATGATGTACTAGTAAAGCATGTCGCGAAGTCGGTAATAATAAATCGATGTGGCATCATGCGCCATTCCACCCTCCCTAAAAGAACCTAATATTTATCAGTTATTAACTGTCTATCTTTCAGGTGGTTCAAAACCTCTTCTGGGTGATATACTTGTCATTGCAGGGACATTTTTCTATGCCATAAGCAATACCGGTGAGGTTGGTCTCTCTCTCTCTCTTTGCACTAGTATAAAGCTATAAGTTCTCCATCAAAACATGTCAGCAAATAACATAAAGCTAGAAGTATCTCTCTTTTCGCATATTTGTTCTTCATTTAAGGTGTCAAGATTATGCCACGATTATGTTAATATTAATACAAACAATGCTCATGTCTTTCCCGAAATGCAGGAATTTTGTGTTAAGAGGAAAGATCGCGTTGAAGTAGTCGCGATGATTGGGCTTTTCGGGATGCTTGTGAGTGTATGTGAGATGTATCCTTTTCACTAGACATTGCTTCTAGAGAACATCCTCTACCTTTTTAATATGCTTCAGCTTATAATCCATTGCGAAGAGAATAAAAACATTACTTTTCCATAACTATCTCTTAGAGCCATGTTGGAAAGGAAGAATCTCGAATCAGTGAAATGGTCTACAGAAATTGTAAGTGACATACAGTTTGCGAGACTTGACAATTTCCTACAACATGTTTATTTTATCCCTGTTTAATCTAACATCACAACTAACTGTATCACTTTGTGGTTGTTGGAGTTTCTGATAATAAGAGCATCACCAATGCAAATGTGAATGTAGAAAAATTGGGTGCCACCTAGAATTTACACATTTTTCAAAAAAAAAAACTCTTCAATGCAATTGTGGAGAAGGAATGTGAATATGATGTGTCAATTAAATTGTTTCCTATTGGTTATTAGCTAATTAATTTTTTGACTCCCAATGCACATTGTGAAGGAGGATGTGAATAATTCACATCCTCCTTCACAATGTGCATTGGGAGTCAAAAAATTAATTAGCTAATAACCAATAGAAAATAATTTAATTAACACATCATATTCTACAATTACATTAGAGAGTTTTTTTTTTCTTTAAAAAATGTGTAAATCCTAGGTGGCATCTATTTTTTCATATTCACATTTGCATCGAGTATATGTAATTAATTCAAAAGAGTATGGTAATTTTGGTGTTTCTGAATGGTTTATTTGACATGATGGTTGAATTTTGAAATATAGTAGTAATTGATTGAGAATTTCACGGGTGAAATACTGTGCCCACACATTAAAATTTATGCACCTGGTTCCTTAAAATGGCTAGAATTAGAATGAACAATAAACTTTCAGATTACAAAAATGATATAGCAATACTATTTCCTCGTCTAGAATAAGCCTATACGCTTCCCTTAGTACAGAGATTTGTTGGATGTCATGGCTCGATGTCCTGGCAAGAGGCCGGCGGTCGCATAGGGCGTCATGCGGCCGCACAGGGCGTCCGCATGGAACACTGGAATTTATGCGGCCGCATAGTGCGTCCGCATGGTAATCTTGTAAATCGTATGCGGCCGCATAGTGCGACCGCATAGCGGCGGTTTTAGGGTTTTCTATTGTATTGTATAAATAGATGTATACCTAGAACGTTTAGAAGAAGTGAGCCTCTAATAAAAATTTCGACAGTCCGTTGACCCCAATCTCTCTCTCTCTTTCGATTCCAATTGCTTTTGTGTGTTGTTTTGTCAATTGCTTCCGCTGCGTTGCACAACAAGATTGTTGAAAGTGAAAAGTAAAGGTAAGGATTTTGGAATAATAATAGTTAAAGGGGATTATAAAAGCTCCATTTAGAAAAAAGGAAATAGAAAGTTTTCGTTGTACCTATAAGTGGATTTGGTAATCCAAGTAGTGAACAAATCTGGCAATTTCCTTCTTTTTTCTTGTTTTTTCTTTTTCTTTTTGGCCCTAAGGAGGAGTGGGAAGGGATTGAACTTGAGGCAAACTTCATGAGTCATTTGATTTTGTGTTGGACCCCCATATTCAATGTGGTATTTACAGCCTACGTTCTTGCTCTATGTCATCACCTACATCCAACTGTAAGCCTCAAGCCCAGTTACACATGAAACTGCGTAATGTCACATTACCAAACCCAAACCAGTAATTAAGAACCCCACTGGCTTATCGTTAGATTCCTAGATTCAATAGGAGTAAAGATTATAAACAAAGAGTTCGAACGTACCTGTCTAACTTTCTTCACTTCCTATTGTTTTCCTTCTTGTCTAATTATTTTGGGATAGATATATAGCTATATGTGCTTAGTTGTTAGAACGTCCTCAGTTTTCTTATTGACTTCTCTTTTCTGCAGATATTAGTTTTCGTAGGATATGCACTGGCCAGCTTCTTGTTCTACACCTTTGTTCCGATTGTTCTAAAGGTCCGTTTTCTCCTTCTTGACAATTACATAATGGCCTACCTCACTTCAATTATTTTATGATATGTATGCGTGTAAAATATACCCTTAAACATTATTAAGTTGGTATTTAGAAATAATAGGTAATGTGGAAATGAAATGGTTTGATAGACCAAGTGCCTAACTTACCATGCAATTTGCATCAGTAATATTAATACGAGTGTAGTTGTGATTCCAGATAAGTGGAGCCACAATGTTCAATCTTTCTATTCTCACATCTGATATGTGGACTGTGGTTATTCGCATATTTTTCTACCGCCAGCAGGTAATGTTTCCAAACATATTTCTTTCCTGATAAACTATTTGTGACACTGGTTTTGAAATTTTTACAATTTAAATCTAAGACCTGGTAATACCAATAACAAATCTGACCATGAGCTGATTTTCAACTGCAGGTCAACTGGTTATACTATTTGTCATTCGCAATTGTAGTTATTGGACTTGTCATATATTCAAAAATGTACGTGCTACTGTTACCCTTGTCTACCTCATATATTTTACTTAATACATCTCCCACTTTGAGGTTTCCATGCACCCTGTGGCACACTGCCACACACGTTATTTTTTGAAGTACTTATCAAATATACTCCACATATCTGAAGAAGCAGCTAGAATTTGCCAAGGGCTGGCATACCCTTTGTTGCCGTTAATGATTATAATCAATGCTGCTAAAATACTCCGTATTTTATTTTCCACCTTCAAAATGTAGCTGTAGCCTATAGGATTTGAATCCTTAGATTGTTTTAGTTCCTGAACGAGTATTCTAAAGGTTATTGTCGTCATTTTGTGTTCATACACAATTCTTATATACTATTAGAATCAGTAGTCGTGCCTAAATGGAAAAATTAAGAGATGTGGTTTATTCGTATTGTTTCCTTTATTTGGCAGTGAGAAGGATCCCGTTCAGGTACCAACTCTTGAAGATGGAAACCCCAATCCACAATATCAACTGCTTAATGGAGAAAGTGCAGATTCTCAAGTTGAGTCTACAGTCACATGAAGCCAAGCACAGCTTAATATAGCGTCAGACAATTAGCTTATGTGCTTAGAAGTTGGAATATCACGTTATTCGACCCCCTCATAAAACAACTATGCAATGACGTGGAACATGCTGACAGAGTCAACATGACCAAGTTCCTTCTCTATTGTAAATTCAAATTCAAATTCAAATGTAAATAGGAGATAGATCTTATCCTGCATTCTGTTGTGATCTAGAAACTAATTAGTTAGATATCTTGTAGTCTATATATAGCTGATGTAACTATCCCTTTCAATATCAAGTGAACTTAATTAAAACTATATGGTATCAGTAGACTAGGTTTTCAAAAATTCCATTTTTTTCTTCCCTTCTCTCAATCATCATGTCAGGTTCTACAGATGGCTCTACACCACTCAACACTGACACACGCACAGTTGAACAGCCTACCAACAAACCTTCTCCACCAGACCCTTAGGCTATCTATCACAATGACAACCCAACCTCCGTTCCTTATACTCCATTGTTAACTGGAGACAACTATCCTACCTGGGTCCGTGGGGTTTCAAAGGCTTTAAACGCTAAAGCTAAATTGGGCTTTGTTGACTATTCCATTCCTTCTCCAAAGGATGATCCCATCCTTTATGATTGCTGGAAACGATGTGACGATCTCGTCAGAAGTTAGGTTTTAAACTCTGTTCATGAAAGCATTCGACCAAGTTGTATCTTTGCGAAATCAGCCTATGAACTATGGCTGGTGATCTTGAGGTACGTTATGCTCATTCCAATGGTTCGAAGCTTTTTCAATCGAAGTCTTTTATTGCTAATTTAAAGCAAGAGTCTATACCTGTCTTAACTTATCATACCTGATTGAAAGCTTTATGGGATGAACATGATTCACTTGTTCCATCTGCTCCTTGTATCTGTGGAGCTAGTAAGCGTCTCATTGAACACCATGATCGCAATAGAGCCATGGAATTCTTGCAGGGTCTTCATGACCGTTTTTCAGGCCTTCGGAGTCAAATTCTTCTTCAAGATCCGATGCCACCAATCCTCCGCATCTTCAGTTATGTTCTTCAAGAAGAGGAACAACAAAATATTAATGCCAAACAGGTCCCTACTATCCAGTCCGCTGCTATCCAATTTCATAAGAATACTGGTTCTTCTAATCAAAATCGACACCCAAACAACAACAATGGGGGTCCTTCTTCTTCCAACTCCAAACGAAAGAACTAGGATCGTCCTCATTGTGACTATTGTAACCGTCCTAGCCATTATCGACATACATGTTACCATTTGGTGGGTTTTCCAGATCACCCTTCTCCTCCAAGGGCCAACATGGTGGCTACTCTATCTCCTCCTCCTGCATCGATGGCACCACCGTCTTCTTCACATGCTACCACTTCGACTGCCATATCAGCCTTATTGGCTAATCTGTCCGCTGCTCAATACAACCGGCTCCTGTCCCTTGTCACCGATGAGGACGAACCTCCTATTGAACCCCGCGTCAACAATCTAACAGATATTTTTCCTTCATCTTCTCCTCTATCCACGGTCCCCTGGTTTATTGACAGCGGGGCACCCATCATGTTGCTTCTTCCTTATCTTGCTTCACATCTTATCACAAGATTTCCAAACCAATATCTGTGCAATTACCAGATGGGTCTTGTGTTACTGTTTAACCTATCGGGGACGTCTCATTTACCCCCTCTTTCTCTCTTTATAACGTTCATCATATTCCATCATTTAAGTTCAATTTAATATCAGTCGGACAATTAAATCGTACTCTCAACTATTCTGCGATATTCACACGCGGCTGTTATGTTTTTCAGGACCAAGCAACGAAGAAAGTGATTGGTAGGGGCAATCTTGTTACTGGCCTATATCAACTTCAAGTTCCGGCGACGTCCATCGTAGTTAGCCGTTGTTTTCTTAGTAATAAATTGCCAATTGATATATGGCATTATAGGCTAGGTCATTCGAATCTTGATAGGTTCAAATTTATTTGTCGTAACTTTGATTATGTTCATTCGAAGTTTAATTTTAATTACCATGCATGTCCTCAGGGAAAGCATACTCGCTTGGTTTTTAATAAAAGTCATATTTCTTCTTCATCTTTTTTCGAACTAGTACATTGTGATATATGGGGTGCGTTTCACATACCTTCTCTAACTGACGCCAAATATTTCCTGACTATAGTAGACGATTTCTCTAGGTGTACATGGGTATACTTAGTGCATATATACTAAGTCAGAGACAATTAAATTCCTCAAGTATTTTTTCCAGTTCGTAATTACCCAATATTCAAAAAAAATCTCAACAATATCTACAGGATCCCTTAATATTTTTCTTCCTAAACTACAAAAGTTTAGAGGTCCTGTGTTTCCACCCCCCCCAGCAAAATGGGGTGGTTGAAAGGAAACACTGTCATCTCCTTACAGTGGCTCGTTCCCTTATGTTTCAGTCTCACCTCCCTTTAACTTACTGGGGAGAATGTGTTCAAACCGCAACTTATTTAATTAATAAAATGCCTTCTCCTGTCTTAGGCCATAAATCACCACACGAAATTATACTTGGCACTCCTCTAAATTATCGTCATCTTCGTGTATTTGGAATTCTCTGTTATGCTCATAATTATAAAAACATTAAACATAAGTTTGATCAACGCGCCAAGCCGGGTGTCTTTCTTGGATATCCTAATAATCATAAGGGCTACCTTGTCCTTGATTTGGAGACAAAGGAAACATATGTCTCTAGGAATGTCGTTACCTTCCTTGAACACATCTTTCCATTCAAAGATAATTCTACAGAATCGGAAGATATCTTATCTTTTAGTCATCCCCATCTTCCAACTGATTAATATTTGGATCCTAACCCATTAGTTGTGCAGTCAGGAGGAAACTCCACCTCCAATACGACTTTACCGTCCCAAAGTAATATCTCTCCACCACCATCATCTAATGGACCAAGCCCACCTTCATCTCCTCCTTCCTCTACTGTTGGGCTTAGCCCATCCACTTCCCCTCCTGCAGCTACCTCAGCTTCTTCTTGTTGGGTTTTCATCAAAATTAATAAGGCGGAATAACAAAATTTAATTTCGAAAACCCTCTCAAAATTCATGCTAATTAATATAAATTAAATTTAGAATAATTACTCGATTGTTTGAGCGAGTAATCTTCAAAAGAATCATGCTTGAATCACGATCACCGCAACAACAATTTGCACGGCTTCTCTATGGTATCCACACGAACGATTGGACAGAATTTGATTCAAAAATTTTGTGCTAGACAATTATTGAATCAAAGTAGGAAGACTTCGTCGTACGAAGAACTAATTAAATCCTCACTTTTTCTCTCTACGAATTTAGTGTTTCACTTAAACCCTAAATCCTTTTGTGTTGGATTCTTCTTGACTATCAAAAGAATTCATCCCTATTTAAAGGAAGAGAAGGGCCGGCCAACATCTACTCCTAGTCTAACTAGGACTATATTTTGGTCCCCTTTAATTTTAATAACTTAAGCCCATTAATCTAATTAATGGCCCAAATAAATTTCAGTCCAATTCATTCTAAGTGTGTGACCCAATAGGTTCCTAAATTACGTTAGCAATAATTAATTACTATATATTTGAATATATATATATATATATATATAATTAATTATAAATAATGAGTGGCATCTAGCAATACATCATTGTTACCCAAGTAATAGGAATTATCAGTGATTACAATAACTGAATGTGACCAAAATAATTCTTATCCCTTTGTCCTAATATCTGATTAAACACAAGGCATGGAATTTGTCATCCTTGTTATAGTTTAATCTAGGTTTCTTGATTTTCAACTAGACTTAATTAGTAGACAAATAAACTCAATATCAAATATTGATTTATTTGAGCACGGCCATGCATTTACATAAGTCTCACTCATCAAGGGGCCCACAGATATTATACTCCCGTTATGTAGGAGGGACAAATTCCATCTACATCGTTCATATCCCTCAGCATGATTCGTGACATATCCAACATCCGACTTTATAATCACCTTGTTACAGAATAATGTTTATCGGTATCAAAATATACGACTCCTCATCTAAGTATATAACGACTTTAAGTCAAAGGACAACGAACACAATAGTCACTATGAGAATCACTTATGACACTCACGTAACGATTCACGTAGCATTCTCATGTGGGTCAATCTAGTACGTCGTTACACTTAACACGTACCTATGTGTAGACTCATATCAGCTATATGAGTCTTAACACATGCTAGTCTCAATGCATTATTATTGCCCTTATTAATAATAATACTCAACCATGGATATTTTTTTTGAATAACACTTTTATTCAAAGAGCTTTATTATGCATTAATATGAATAAACAAATAATACATAATAAATAAATGCCTTAATAAATAATGATATATCATAAAATAGATTTGCTCTAGGGCATACACCAACACTTCTCACTCGGCTAGCCCTGATCAAGCCCAGCCCATTCCTGACCCAAAACGTATTCCAGCCCCGGCACCACAGTTACGTCACTCCAACAGGGACAGACACCCACCTACGTAGATGGGTGATTACACGTGCAGTATCCGTCAGTGCACTGCTTCTTCTCCTTATCCACTCACTGATTTTCTCTTTCTCTAACTTCAAGTCTCATCACAAAACCTTCTTAACTAATGTTCTTACTACTGATGAACCAAAATCCTTCACTGAGGCCATGAAATATCCTCATTGGCGTGAGGCTATGGGTCGAGAAATTTCTGCCTTGGAATCTAATGGTACTTGGACTCTTACCTTACTCTCACTTGGCAAATCTGCTATTGGTTATTAATGGATTTATAAGGTGAAGTTTCGTGCTAATGGCACCATCGAACGTTACAAGGCTTGCCTTGTTGCCAAAGGCTTCACGCAACAAGAAGGCGTTGACTTTCTTGACACTTTCACCCCAGTTGCAAAATTAGTCACGGTGCGAGTTTTGTTATCACTTGCTGCTATCCGTGGTTGGACACTCCACCAACTAGATGTAAACAACGCCTTCTTACAAGGAGACTTACATGAAGATGTTTACATGCAAGTCCCTCCTGGATTCACTAATAAAGGTGACAATCATGTTTGTAAACTGAATAAGTCCCTATATGGGCTCAAACAAACATCTTGACAGTGATTTCAAAAGTTCTCCACTACTCTAATTGATGAGGGGTTAACTCAGTCTCGTGCTGACTATTCTTTATTCACGTTTCGTGCTTCCACATTTTTTATCATCGTTCTCGTTTATGTTGATGACATCATCATCACTGGGGACGATGATGTGCAAATTGCTTCTCTCAAAACTAAATTAGGGGCCAAATTCTCCATCAAGAATTTAGGTCGCCTCCAATACTTTCTTGGTATTGAGGTATTTCGTAACCCATCTGGCATTTTCTTATGCCAACAAAAATACATCCTGGATATTCTTGCTGATGCTCATTTAAATGATATAAAACCATCTGCCTCGCCAATGGAACAACATTTTAAAATACTTCCCACCACTGGAACTCCTCTTCAAGACCCCAGTAAGTATCGCCGAATTATTGGTCGCTTACTTTATCTCAATGTAACACGCACTACTAGAAACACGCTAATTACTGTCGAAGAAATTACTGTCAGATAATTCCGACAGTAATTATTGTCGGAAATTTTTATAGTCCTGTCGGATTTCCGACAGTAAATTTCATTTTTTTTGCGGGATAGTAATTACTGTCGGAATCCATCTGACAGTAATTATACCGACAGTACTAGAGGAATATTCGAAGAATATTCCCCCACCATCCGACAGTAATTACTGTCGGAGTAATCCGAGAGTAATTTTCCGACAGTAATAAAGGAATATTTGAAGAATATTTCCTTTCAAAATTCCAAAATTTGTGATCAATATTACTATTGGATATTCCGACAGTAAATATATCTGACAGTAATTTAAGAATAATTTACTGTCGGAGTTACTGTCGGAGCTCCGATAGTAAATTGAAAATGAAAACCCTAAATCGAACAGCCCCTCCCCCGAACCTCTTTCATGATCTGTCTCTCTTCTCTCTCTCTCTCTCAGTTTACTCCCTCTCTCTCTTAGCCATCCCCCCTCCCTCGCACGCAAACATCCACCATCGTCTCCGTCGCCGTCGCCGTCGTCGTCGCTGTCGCCCCTCCCCCTCCTTCGCCGTGCCGTTGTAAACCGCCTCCTCCGTCGGTAATCTCACACACACACTCTCTTTCTCTCTGAACAGATTCCACGCCACCGCACTGCCGCTGTCGTGCTGCTGAACTGCCGCCGCCAGCCACCTCTCTCTCCAATTTTATAGTGATTTTTACCCTTTTTTGTATGCTATTATGTTAATTTTTATTATTTTAAGATAATTTGTTTGCTATTTATAAATCTGAAAAAATATTTGTATTTTTTATTTGTGTTATTTGTATGTATGTTTTTTTATATTTGTGTTTTAATCTGTATGCATATTTTTTTTTTATATTTGTATTAAAAAAATTAGTATTTTTTTTTATATTTGTATGCATAGTTTTAAATTAATTTTTATTATTAAGTTTGTATGCTATTTTGTTTATGTTATTTTATGCATGCTTTTTTGTGATATTGTATTTGTTAAATTTATGTTATTTGTTTCTAGTTGTGATATTTATGTTATTTTTGTAATTTGTAGAATAGTTTTATTTTATAAATGCATTAATGTATTAGATTTGTATGCAATTTATTTGGTAGGGATTTTTGGTATCTTAGGATATAATAAGAAAATAAAGTGATCGAATAAACGCGTATGCGAACAATATATATATATATATATATATAATTCTAAGCACTTTGAATAAATGGTGACTAACACTACTAGATTAATTTCGTAATATTTAAACCCTAAATCATATCTAAACCATATCCAAACCACATCCAAACCCTATCTAAACCCTATCTAAACCCTGTCTAAACCCTATCTAAACCATAATTTAAAACATATCTAAACACTAAACCCTAAACATTAAACCGTATCTAAACCCCCTAAACCATATCTAAACCCTAATCTCTATTCAAACCCTAAACACTATCTAAACCCTACCCTAATCCCTACTTAAACCCTAAACCATATCTAAACCCTATCTAAACCCTAAACGATATCTAAACCCTAAACACCAAACCCTATCTAAACCCCCTAAACCCTAAACACTAAACCCTATCTAAACCCCCTAAACATTATCTAAACCTTAAACCATATCTAAATCCTAAACCCTATATACCCTATACCTTAAACCATATTTAACTCGTTATGACTATTTATAATCGGTATCTATCATCATATTCTCGTCAACCCATCTCTCAAGGTGATCGTCCCAAATTTTCCACATCAATGTAGGTTTATTAGATTCAAGATGGGAGATCCTTCAATTGAAGTACCTCTTCCATTCGCCGTCGAACAATTTCTTAATAAAATTTGTGTACTGATTTATCTCTGGGTTTGAGTGTGTATAGACTGTTTTAGAATGAGCTTGAGTGTAAATAGGCTATTTTAGAAGGGTTTGAGTGTAAATAGGCCATTATGAAAGGGTTTTGAGTTTAAATAGGTTGCTTTAGAAGGGTTTGAGTGCAAATACGTTGTTTTAGAAGGCTCTGAATATAAATAAGTTATTTTAGCAGGGCTCTGAGTGTAAATAAGTTGTTTTAGAAGGGGTTTGAGTATAAATAAACTGTTTTATAACGATTTGAGCCTTAATAGGTTATTATGTGAAGGGATTAAGTTGAAATAGGCTGTCTTAGTAGGGTTTGAGTGTATATAGGCTTCTTTATATGGGTTTTGAGTGTAAATAGGCTGCTTTAGAAGGGTTTAATTGCAAATATGTTATTTTTTCTGGGTTTGAGTGTGTATAGGCTGTTTTAGAATGAGCTTAAGTGTAAATAGGCTATTTTAGAAGGGTTTGAGTGTAAATAGACCATTATGAAAGGGTTTTGAGTTTAAATAGGCTGCTTTAGAAGGGTTTGAGTGTAAATACGTTGTTTTAGAAGGCTCTGAGTGTAAATAAGTTATTTTAGCAGGGCTCTGAGTGTAAATAAGTTATTTTAGAAGGAGTTTGAGTGTAAATAGACTGTTTTATAATGATTTGAGTCTTAATAGGTTGTTATGTGAAGGGATTGAGTTGAAATAGATTGTCTTAGTAGGGTTTGAGTGTATATAGGCTGCTTTACATGGGTTTTGAGTGTAAATAGGCTGCTTTAGAAGGGTTTGAGTGCAAATAGGTTATTTTTTCTGGGTTTGAGTGTGTATAGGCTGCTTTAGAACGAGCTTGAGTGTAAATCGGCTATTTTAGAAGGGTTTGAGTGTAAATAGGCCGTTATGAAACGGTTTTGAGTTTAAATAGGCTGCTTTAGAAGGGTTTGAGTGCAAATAGGTCTTTTATAAGGTTCTGAGTATAAATAAGTTATTTTAGCAGGGCTCTGAGTGTAAATAAGTTATTTTAGAAGGGGTTTGAGTGTAAATAGAATGTTTTATAACGATTTGAGTCTTAATAGGTTGTTATGTGAAGGGATTGAGTTAAAATAGGCTGTCTTAGTAGGGTTTGAGTATATATAGGCCGTTTTTATTGTTTTCTTATAAGTTGATCATGTTATACCTTAATATGTATTGTTCGCTAATTTTAATTCATTATATTTGTAGAATCGACACTACGGTACCGAGGTACCCTACACTGATTTATTTGCTGCGACCCACACCACTCCTGCTCCTCCTGGTGCTGATTTGCCGTTTGTCTTTGTCGATGAGACGGCAAAGAAAGCATTTGTAAGTATTACTTAAAATATTTTAATTTTATTTTGTTTCTTAGTTAATTAAAATGTTAATATTAATGTTTTTATGACACAGAATGACTATAAGGCGAGTATGGACACGCAGGTCGCCGACGGGCTTGTCCAGACGACCCCCAGGTGCTGACGCCCTTTGTCGGCAACATTTGGCATTCGGTCACTGCTGAGTCACGGAAGAAGAGTGGAGCTCGCCTCTACGGCTTTGGTGACCACGACGCCGCTGTGTTGAGACGAGGCGGATCGACTTCTTCCTCGGCGACCGCGTCTTCTGGTCCTCCATACCAGTCAGCTACCGAGCGTGCCCTGGTCGAGAAGACGCAGATTCTCGAGCAGCTGGTGCAGCAGCAGGCCAAGCAGATGCAGCAGCAGCAGGTGTAGCAACAGGCCAAGCTAGTGCAGCAATAGGCCCAGCAAATGCAGCAGCAGGCCCAACTGATGCAGGTCGATCAGCTAGAGCAGCTGCGACGTCTGGTCATGGAGCAGCAGCAGCCTACTAGGTCTTCTATTGTGCGTAATTTATTTGACCCCCCTCCATAGTAGACACATTATTTTGGTACTGTAATATTTTTTAAATTGTATATATATTAATTTTAATTTAATTTATATTTTACTTGTTAATTATAGTTTATTGTTGCTCTGTGTATGTGTGTGTGTGACTGTGTATATATAACTGCTATATTAGGTGAAACAAAAATTAAATTATTAAATTTTAAATTTTTTTATTTTTTGTAATATTTCACTGTCAGAGCTCCGACAGAAATATTTATTTTAAAAATATTTTTTTGTAATTACTGTCGGATAATTCACCGTTTAAAATAATAACGGAGTTAATTTACTGTCGGATTTCCGTCAAAAAATTAACGCTCTTCCAACAGTAAATTAACAGAATGTTAATGTCTGTCGCTTGTTTACTGTCGGATTATTCGACAGTAAATACTGTCGGAGTAATAATCCGACAATAAATACTGTGGGAGCTCCGACAGTAATTACTGTCGGAAATACTGTTGAAAATAATTACCGTCGAACCCAACAGTAAATATTTTATTACTGTCGGAATAATTAAATTACTGTCGGATTGCTCCGACAATAATCTCGTGTTTTCCAGTAGTGATGGCCTGATATCACCTTTTTAGTTAATTATCTTAGCCAATTCATGCAACATCCTCGTGAACCTCAGATGGAAGCTGTCACTAGGGTTCTTTGTTATCTAAAGGGGACCATCAATCATGGAATCTTCTTATCTTCATCTAGCTCTTTGTCCCTTAAAGGGTACACAGATTCCGACTTGCCAAGATGTCCTACTACCCGTCGTTCCACCACTGGTTTTTTTTTACCATGCTCGGTGATAACCCTATCTCCTGGAAGTCAATATCTGTTTTTTGTGATAATCAAGTAGTTATTCACATAGCTGAAAATCATGTTTTCCACGAATGCACTAAACATATTGAAATAGATTGCTATTTCGTTCGTGAGAAAATTCTATCTGGTCTGATCAAACCTGCAGTCCATATTCCCTCTATTCATCAACTAGCAGACGTCTTCACTAAACCATTAGGTGCAGACCAGTGTTGAATATTACATAGATTTGCTTGTATCCATAACCTAAGTCTAAATCAAGGTGACTAATGGGCCTGCGTGTCTGTTAGTGTGGCAACTTGTATTTAGACAAGTGCTTATAATAGCTCAGGATTGCTTTTTGTACTTAGCCTAGTCTTCAGTAGTTAGCCCATCATTGACAGGACATGTAAAAGATCGGCTATCTCTTTAAATCAGCCGAATCTATTAAAGACATCGGATAAGCATATTTCAGCCAAGGTTCATCAGCAATTAGGAAAAACTAAAGATCGTCCGACCACGACTTTACTGGTGAAATGTCTCAAGACTGTCTACAGCATTTATTGACAACGGTGATATAACGATAACCTGCAAAGATCATTGAATGATCCATGCCATATTAGGCAATCCTCTCAGAAAAGGAGAATCCGTCTGTTCTTATCATCCACCTATTTTTGGCAACATTTCAGAAGTCAGTCTGAAGAACGCAGAATATCCTATCAAAGATCAACAGCAAGATTAGAGCATTAATTACATTCAAATTCAAATCCTCCAAAAGCTGAAGATCTCCAACGGCTACCAAAACCTCCCTGGGTAAAAATAGAAGACTTCATGACAGCATTGAAGGAGCTAGCGATCTATCAAGAAAAACTCAAGCAACATTCTTCATCTTCAACTGCTAGTTCATAAAAGCTTAAAAGAAAAATCTGTACAACATTCTTTGAAGAGCACCAACCTTAGACGATCAAATCTTTATTGCTCCTCACTGAATGCAATCCTAGCATTCATAAGCACACGAGAATTATATCTCCATAGACATTAATTCTCCCACAAACACTTGGTCAACTATTTTATGTACACGATCCATTAGTGATCTCCATTGTAAAGATACTAGTGGATAAACTTAGTACACGTTTTAAAATCCAAAGTTGACCACTTTGGTTGTGGACGTAGCACTTATTCATAAGTGTGAACCATATCAAATCTCTTGTCTATACCTTTTATGTGCATGAAATTTGCTGCTGTTCATTTCCAAAATTCCAACTAATTTTGTGAACAGCTGATCTTGTTCTATCAAGATCAGCCATCTTTGAACTTGTCCGATACTTCACTACTTTCCGCTGCAAATTTTTTTAACTTAATTGAAGTGATTTTCTAAATTTTCAACAACTATAAATAGGCTATTCAACCCCCCCCCCCTTCTAGCCTATTTGAGCACCTTGGGCCATAACAATTGGTATCAGAGCTTAACTCTTTGAAAACAAGTTTTTCCAAGACTAAACTCTTGATAGATTAAAGATCCAATGGCTGCTCATCAAATGTTGGAAACATCAAATGTGAATCATTGTCCTGTACTGGATGAAGTTCACTTTGATATCTGGAAAGACAAGGTTAAAAGACACATGAATTCTATTGACAAACGTTTATGGAAATGTGTTACAGATGGACCAAGAATTCCTATGAAGCCAAATACTCTAGCTACGCTTGATCCTACTGCTGGTCCTGAAATTCCTAAACCAGAAGAAGAATGGGATGAAGAAGATAGGAAGAATGATGCTCTGGATGGAAAGGCAATCAACATCATCACCAGCTGTGTAGATATAAGCACCTACCAGCAAATCATCAATCTAGATACAGCCAAAGAAATGTGGGAAGCTATATTGGAATATCTAGAAGGTGATGGAGAAACAAGGAACAACAAGCTATACACTTGCATCCAGAAGTTCGACTCATTCAAAAAGGATCCTAAAGAGACTCTCCGAAGTGCCTACGACAGATTTTACGAGGTAGTTAATTCGCTACTCTTTAGGAAAGAAATATGAAAAGAAAGAAATAAACATGAGATTTCTTAATGCATTAGGTAGTTTATGGCATGTAAAGATCACTGCCATGAAAGAATCAAAAGACTTGAATAAATTGTCTCTTAGAAATCTTTATGCAAGTCTTTCGGTTTATGAACTTGAAATCCAGCAAGCTCAAGAAATGGAAAAGAGTTTTAAAAATCTATCTTTACCAGCCATGTCTGTTGAACCCTCTTGTTCTACACCTGATGAAACACCATCTACATCTAATGATGGTGATGATATTCTTTCTGACGAAGCTTTTGCCATGTTTGTAAAGAAATATCAACGTTTCAAAAGGTTTAACAAGTCATCCTATAAGCAGTCTTCTTATAAGACTGCTGTTCCTACAAAACCAACTGCTCATAATAAGAGTGTTGTTAACCAAAAAGAAAATGAGCTTGTTTGTTTTAATTGTAGGAAACCAGGTCAGTTTGCCTCAAGATGTCCAAAGCCAAAATATGAATTTTACAAAAAACGTCCCGATTCTAAATTTCAAAAACAAAAAGGGATGGTGGCTGAGGACATTGATGAAAGCAACTTGCCCACTTGGTGTGACACAGATTCTGATGAGGATGATTCCTGCGACTTTGCTGAGATGGTAAATATATGTCTTATGGCCAGGGAATCACCCCATGACTCAGTTAGATCACTACTATTCCAACAGGATGACAGCGATGATGATGAGCTCAATGAACCATCCAGGGGAGAACTCATTAAAACCAATAAAGACATGCTGGAAGAATTTTCCAAATTTAAAACTGCCTATGTAAAATTAGCCAAAAAGCATGAGTTAGTTGTCTCTGAGAAATCTACCTTGATGTCTGAGATCAAAGATCTCAATAGGCAACAAGCAGAGAATATCAAGACTCAAAAAGAGAATAAAACATTAACTAAAAAGGTGGAATTCTTACTTGAACACATAAAGAAAATCAATTCTGAGAAAGATAACCTTCAAAAGGTTATTGATGCTTGGAATAATTCAAAAGGAAACTTTGATACAATTCTTTCAAAACAAAAATCTCTTGATGACAAAACTGGTATCGGTTTCCAAAATGAGTTCAATGTAGGAAGTTCATCCAGTTCTCAAGGAAATGAGACAGCTGAAGTAATTGCAAAAGAAATGGCTGAAGAAGTTGTCTATAATCAGCATTCCTCTCAAAAGGGAAAGCAAGGACTTGGATTTAACAAAGTTCCATATACTTATTCTAAAAATAAATCACACAAGTCCAAGGGTAAGAAATCTGTCAACACCTATGACACTCTTAATAGGGAGATTGAGCATCATAGACCTGCTATCAGACGTCCTGTGAAAACAATGATGACTGATAACAAGTCAAAGAACTCTCAGCTCAAGTCTATTAAATTTGTCAAAGGACAGACTGCCAATCTCAACCCTGCTGATAGAAAGCTTAAAGGAAATCTGTATACAAATGTAAAATCTTTTGATAAAAGGTCTACTAGTATGAAGACTAATATCACCAGAAAGTTGCATTATCAACCTAAATCCAATAAGTCGGTTATCAGTAAATCAGTCATTCTCAAAACTGCTGATTGTAAGAAAACTTCTAAAGAAATTTTCAAACATGTTCAAGGTTTTCATAACTGCTTACTTTGCAAAGGTCATGGTCACAAGATTCATGAATGCTTTCTGAGATTCATACCTAAACTCAAAGGGTTCACACCTCCTAAGGTTAAACAGGTATGGGTTCCAAAAGGTCACTAACCCTCAGGACCCAAGAATAAACTGGGGACCATGTTCTTAAATGATTAAATTTCAGGAATGCTTCATGGCTGTTAATGAGGAGGAGAAAGATTTATGGTATCTGGATAGTGGCTGCTCAAAGCACATGACTGGAAATCAGAATCTTCTCTCCAACATTGTAGAAGCTAAAGGTCCCTCAGTAATCTTTGGTGATAACTCCAAAGGAAAAACAGTTGGCTATGGAAACATCATTCGAGGAAATCTTTCCATAAGTAAAGTATCTCTGGTTGAAGGCTTGAAGCATAATCTTCTAAGCATATCACAATTCTGTGACAAGGGATTAATTTGTCAATTCACCGGAAGTCATTGTTTCATCAAGGACAGTGAAACTTGTTCAACAATATTAACTGGTTTCAAAAAAGGAAATGTGTATGCTGTTGATTTAAACGCTGTTGGAAGAAAATCAAGTCTGTGTTTAATTGCAAAGACATCAAACGATAACAGTTGGCTGTGGCACAAAAGACTTAGTCATCTCAACTTTAAGTATTTATCTAAGCTATCAAAAGACAACTTGGTCGTTGGTCTGCCAAAGATATCGGCAAATCCTGACAAGCTTTGTAAAGCATGTCAGCTGGGCAAATTACACAAGTCTTCATTCAAAAGCAAGCCATGCTTATCAACTTTCAGACCTCTACAGCTCATTCACATGGATTTATTCGGTCCAGTCACTACTACAAGCCTTGGTGGCAGCAAATATACACTAGTAGTAGTTGATGACTACTCAAGATTCACCTGGGTTGAGATGATGCCTTCTAAAGATGAAGTATATGACATCGTAACAGAACTCTTCAGAAGACTTCAAACACAGAAACTGGATGACATTGCTGATATCAGATCAGACAATGGGACAGAATTCAAAAACAATGGTGTTGCTAAATATTGTGATGATCATAGAATTTGTCACAACTTCTCTGCCGTTGGTACACCTCAACAGAATGGAGTTGCTGAGAGAAAGAACAGAACTCTTATAGAAGCTGGAAAGACCATGATTGCCGAAGCAAAACTGCCTATGTATTTCTGGGCTGAAGCTGTGAACACTGCCTGCTTTACTTAAAATAGGTCCATTATCAATAAATTCCACAACAAAACTCCATACGAAATATGGAGGGCCAAAGCACCCAATATTGGTTTCTTCAAAATATTCGGATGCAAATGCTATGTTCTTTACAATGGAAAGGAACATAGAGGTAAATTTGAATCCAAAAGTGATGAAGGAATATTTCTGGGATATGCCAAATTTTCAAAAGCTTATAGAGTTTATAACAAGACTTCTCTTAAAGTTGTTGAATCTGTTCATGTCTCATTTGATGAATTTGATTTTATTGGGCCACATTTGACTCCTAAGGTGTCTAATGATTCTGATGAGTATGAGACAGGTACAGAACAGCCAAGCTCCAATTCTACTGAACCTACATCTTCACAAGTTCCTTCAAGGATTAACTTGATAGAACCTTCTAGAAGTGAAAATGATCCAGCAAATGAAAACTCAGAAAGTCCAGAATCCACCTTCCCTTCTACAACAGAAGTATTACAACCAACTTTGGAATTAACTTATCCTTTAAAAAACCAAGCTTCAGACATCTCCACTTCTCAAGAACTCAACTCTGCCGATGGACAAGTTCAGCCTGCTGATATTCGAGAAGTTAAAAATCATCCTATCACTCAAATCATTGGAGATCTTAATGTTGGTGTTCAAACTAGACAAGCTACAAGAAATGAATGCATGTATTCTACAGCATTTGTCTCACATATTAAACCCAAGAAGATAGATGAAGCTCTGGAAGATCCAAGCTGGGTGGAAGCTATGCAAGAAGAATTAAACCAATTTGATAGATGTCAAGTTTGGTTACTTGTTCCTAGACCCAAAGGACAAGCTGTGATTGGAACAAAATGGGTCTTCAGAAACAAGATGGATGAAAATGGAAATATCACCAGGAATAAGGCAAGACTTGTAGCTCAAGGATACAGACAGGAGGAGGGAATTGACTATGATGAGATATTCGCTCCTGTTGCAAGATTAGAAGCCATCAGACTATTCTTAGCCTATGCATCCTTCAAAGAATTCAAAGTATATCAAATGGATGTCAAAAGTGCATTTCTAAATGGTGAACTACAAGAAGAAGTCTATGTAGAACAACCACCGGGTTTTATTGACAATTCAAGAAGAGAAGACGTATACAAGGTAAGGAAAGCACTATATGGACTTAAGCAAGCTCCAAGGGCCTGGTATGAGACCCTTTCAAAGTTCTTGATATCTCAAGGCTTTGTGAGAGGTCAAATTGATACTACTCTTTTTATTATGAAACATAAAGGTCATTCTTTACTTGTTCAAATTTATGTTGATGATATTATATTTGGATCTACTAATGAGAATCTTTGCAAAAGATTTGAGAAGCTTATGCAGAGTAAATTTGAAATGAGCATGATGGGAGAACTCAATTTCTTCCTAGGACTTCAAATTCAACAAAGCTCAACCGGCATCTTTATCAATCAAGCCAAATATGCAAAGGATCTTATCAAGAAATTTGGGCTTGAGAATGCAAACAGTTTTAGCACACCTATGGCTACTAACTGTCATCTTGACAAAGATGAAAAGGGCAAGAAAGTGGACATGACTCTTTATAGAGGCATGATCGGCTCACTTTTATATTTAACTGCTAGTAGACCTGATATTATGTTTGCTGTTTGTGTATGTGCTAGATTTCAAACAGATCCAAAGGAGTCTCATCTACAAGCTATTAAAAGAATCATCAGATATTTAATTGATACATCCAATTTGGGTATTTGGTATCCAAGGGACTCATCTTTTAATCTTATAGATTATTCTGATGCTGACTTTACTGCTTGTAAAGTTGACAGGAAAAGCACTAGTGGAACATGTCAATTCCTAGGAAATAGACTTGTCTCATGGGCCAGCAAAAAGCAAACATATGTCTCAACTTCAACAACTGAATCAGAATATACATAGCTGGCTGTTGCTACAACTGCGTGGATTAAACAAAGAATCGGTAGATTATGAGATCAAAACTGCTGATTGTCCTATAATGTGTGATAATACATCAGCTATTTTAGTTTCTCAAAATCCTATTATGCACTCCAAAATGAAGCACATAGACGTCAGATATCACTTCTTAAAAGTTCATGTGGAAAAAGGTAACATCAGTATGCAGTATGTATCTACTGATCAGCAATTAGCTGATATTTTCACCAAACCACTTGATTCCACTAGGTTTGCCTACTTAAGAGGAGAGCTTGGTATGCTCGATCTCAATCTTTAACTCTTGAAGAATTTATTACACTTTATCTGCTTATAAATATGCCTATTTTACCAGACAAGTGTAACACTGCCGATATTGTAGGACAACCATAAAGTAAGTACTTTCCTGTTTGAATAGGCCATCTTTAATATAAATAGTTACAAACAAACGAGTATGTGAACAGTCATTTTTCTTAGCATTAATTGCGGACCTCAAAATTTATTAAATATCACTTAGTGAAAACTGTCAGTAGTATAAAAGTGAATTCACAAAATCAACTGTTCACCATTTGCAAAAACCGTCTCTCGTATTTTTAAAATTCTGAGATAACTTCAGGCTCATGAACTTCAGAAATAATCAATCCTTCATTTTGATTCTGACATCAATCTTCAATGGTGAGTAACAACATTCCCTTACATTTACTTAATTCAATTTTTATTTTGGTACAAATTATGACTCTTCAAGCATATGAACTGTTTGGTTCTTGCATAATCGATAAATTGCAAATGCTTGATTTTATAAATTCATGATTATGACAAATCTCTGGATACGAAATATGATTAAAGTGATTTATTAATGCATATCTCAATTCATATTGTTGTATTTCCTGAAAATGGTAGAATTTTTTTTAACCCTATTCATGCGTTGTACTATTAACAAACTTGTGTTTATTAGTATATTTTGAATTTGAATTTGAACAGTAGATGTGTTCTAAAGAACTGCTGAATATTTTTAACTCTGCTGATTGTACATATAGGCAACTACACAATCTTCCACCTCTGCTAACAAGATAGGACAAGTTTCAAAAGCTGTCAAAGCCACTGAAATACCTATCAAAAACCTTCCCCGCACGAGTTACCATCCAGGCATGACTATTGACGCCAAATCTATCCAAAGATATCCTTCTGGAGAAGGTTTATTAAGAGACTTAGAAGGATGTGGTCTTCTACCGCTCTTTCTACTGAATGACACTCTCTACAGCACCTCTATAGTTGAAGAGTTCTACACTAGAATGACCCTTCCTCCTCCTCCTCCTACCTCCAAAGATGAAAAAGTCAACATGAGCTATCTCAAAGGCTACATTCGAGGATGTCCCATCAAATTAACTTACAAAGACATCGGACATGTTCTGGGATTGCCTACTGAAGGCAAACTTGAATTAACTGCTGAGGAATCAGCTCAAGCGTGGGAAATGATGAGAGGATCCACACTTCCAGAGCCATATGCTGAAATGTCTCGAAATCTATTCCCTGAGATTCCATATCATATCAGTCATCTTCTTGACAAGAGCATCTTGTTCAAGAATGGAGTAAGGGATGTCTTCACTTCCCAACAACTGATGTGGACAAAAGCTGTCATTCTTCGCAAACAGCTCAATTGGGCCAAGATTGTGTTTTCAATGATCTTTCAAAGTGTGGCTGATGTCCAAGCCAATCCATCTATGAAGAGACCCTTTGTTAGGGTAATCAATGTTCTCCTCCAAGGGTTCGAGGAAATTGAAAAGAAGATGAGCAGTGATGATCTCATCAAGGTGACCAACACCTACGTCTTCACTGCTAATAATATCTCAAGATATAGAGAAGACTTAGTAAAAAGGGCTGTTGCTGCTGCCACTTTAGCAACTGCTGGTGCCACATCTCAATCCAAAAGGGGCAAGAAAAAGGTGGCATACACTTCTGAAGGTCTTCCTACTGAGGAAGAGACTAAGCCACTCGGTGCTGAACTCCCTGAGGACTTCGATCTAACCAGGCTCGATCATGATCCATATGAGCCTGATGAACCATCCCCAAAAAGACAGAAACAATCATCCCTAAAACCTAAACGGAAACCCTCAAAAACCAAGAAAGCTGTTGAAATGGATACCTCAACCTTTCAACCAGCAGACCTCAACTCCGCCAGACAACCTTCCACTCTTCCTCCAAAACCTACTTCAGACCCCGTCAAGCCAAAATCGAAACAAACTCTCCACCCTACCGATGAAACTTTTGGTCTATCCAAACCTGTTGTCACACCCCCTTCTGCTCAAGACATACCATCATCGAAAAACCTTCAATCCGATCCCACTCCTCATATTTCTTCACAACATAAACATGGGAAGCGCTTGAAGAAAAGTGCCAAAAAGGCGAAGTTTGTACCTTCTGCCGATCCCTCATCCTCTCCTGCGTCCTTACCAAATCAACCTGAGCAACCCATTTCCAAACCATCCTAAACGCCTACTCCCTCAGTCCCCGTTGAACAATCAACTCTACCCACTTTCATTCCCCCAATGGAACCGTCTGATTCTAATGAATTACCAGATTCACCTGCTGATCACTCCCTCACCAGATCCAAACGACCTCCAACTTCTTCCACTGAACAGCCCACTCCCAAACGACCCAAACTCAATCCATACAGCCATCTTCACCCCGATGTACAAGAACTGCTGATGTTTCGAAACAATCGTCCTACTCCAAACCCTGCAGACACAGATGCTTTTCTCTCCACTTTGGATTACCCGAAACGAATCCCTTACCAGCCGATGTCTGCCAGCAAAATCATTTTCAAATGGGGTGCCTTCTATGAACCTCTTCCTCCCGCGTGGTCTCAACAATTCTTCATGCACAACTCTGCCGTTCAGGATCTTATGATCACTCAACGATGGACTGCTATTCACAAAGAACTTAACCTACCCCCTCCAACTGAATCAAACATCACTCCATTTCTCTCTCTTCCCAAACCTCCCATCTCTACCATCATCAGTCATCCTTCCATTCTCACTAATTCAATCGTCTACGATTTCTTTGATGTTACCGCTACTTATATTGGATTTAACCCTCTTGTTCACATCCTTTTCAAACCAATTCATATTCAACCGCCCTTCTGTCCACCCATTTTCATTCTTTGCGAATCCTATGAGGCTTATATTGAAAAACTTTTCCCTGTACCTCGTATCTGGCTCTCATTGCCTGGTACTTTGCCTCCCTCACCTCCACACCATTCCTCAACTCTTCCTACCGATCCCATATTCTCCTCTAGCCGTTCTTCTTCTCCTGACTCTTTCGGTCCTTACCATTTGGAAGACGTTGTGCACCATTACAATACTCTTTGCGATGGGATCAAGACTTCTCTGCACCATCTTTCAACCAAGCAGTCTCATACAACTGAAACCACGGCTACATATATGGCCGATGTTATCTCTATTGTTCGTGCCACTAACGCTGCTGTCACAAGATGCCAATCTGCTATTCTTCGTCAGCTCTCACTCTCTTCCACATCCTCTGCGACTCTGCTCAATACCAAGTGTGACGTTTTTGGTCGAGGTCTGGAACAAGTGCTTCAGGCTTTCGACCTTGGCCTCAAAGGGTTACTACATGCTCACCGTCATACAGATCGCTTGGTCAACACATCTGCTCGGGCTACTCAGCAGATTACGATCAACCAGCTTACTCATCTTCGCCATGATATTCGCAACTTTGCCGACAAGCTTTCCACCATGGACATCTCGCTTGCGTCCATGAAGGAGGAGATGAGTCGCATGCGCGAACTTCACAATGATCAGTTGACCGATCTTCGTACAACTAACTCTGATCTTCGTGAAGTGAACGCTATGTTAAAGCAGCAGAACAATGATCTCTCTAAAGAATTAGAAGCAGCAAAAACAGACATTGCTAAACTCAAAGCAGCTGTCTCAGGACAAGCATCGCTCTGACTGGTATATCTATTCCTGTCCTATATTTGAAAATTTCTTTTCAAAACATTGTAATTAAACTTCTTGTTTAATGAACAATGACTATCGTTAATCTATCATGCTTTATACTTAATTTGTTTATCTTGTTTGCATGAAATCTTAAACCACTGGTTTAAAGACATATCCCATAAAGTACTTTATTCATTTGTCCTTAAACATAGTCGTATTACAAGAGTTCTTATGTTGTATCTCTTTATCTGTAAACTCTCTGTAATTTGTGAATACACTGACCTCTATGTATGTCTATCTAGGACATGCTCACTTAATATAATATCTCTTCAGCATGTTATTACTAGAATCAGACTTGGTCAGCCTCCATTGTATTCATAAGGTCATGGACTCAAGCAAATAGGAGGAGATTGTTGAATATTACATAGATTTGCTTGTATCCATAACCTAAGTCTAAATCAAGGTGACTAATGGGCATGCGTGTCTGTTAGTGTGGCAACTTGTATTTAGACAAGTGCTTATAATAGCTCAGGATTGCTTTTTGTACTTAGCCTAGTCTTCAGTAGTTAGCCCATCATTGATAGGACATGTAAAAGATCGGCTATCTCTTTAAATCAGCCGAATCTATTAAAGACATCGGATAAGCTTATTTCAGCCAAGGTTCATCAGCAATGAGGAAAAACTAAAGATCGTCCGATCACGACTTTACTGGTGAAATGTCTCAAGACTGTCTACAGCATTTATTGACAACGGTGATATAACGATAACCTGCAAAGAGCATTGAATGATCCATGCCATATTAGGCAATCCTCTCAGAAAAGGACAGTCCGTCTGTTCTTATCATCCACCTATTTTTGGCAACATTTCAGAAGTTAGTCTGAAGAACGCAGAATATCCTATCAAAGATCAACAGCAAGATTAGAGCATTAATTACATTCAAATTCAAATCCTCCAAAAGTTGAAGATCTCCAACGGCTACCAAAACCTCCCTGGGTATAAATAGAAGACTTCATGACAGCATTGAAGGAGCTAGCGATCTATCAAGAAAAACTCAACCAACATTCTTTATTTTCAACTGCTAGTTCATAAAAGCTTAAAAGAAAAATCTGTACAACATTCTTTGAAGAGCACCAACCATAGACGATCAAGTCTTTATTGCTCCTCATTGAATACAATCCTAGCATTCATAAGCACACGAGAATTATATCTCCATAGACATTAATTCTCTCACAAACACTTGGTCAACTATTTTATGTACACGATCCATTAGTGATCTCCATTGTAAAGATACTAGTGGATAAACTTAGTACACGTTTTAAAATCTAAAATTGACCACTTTGGTTGTGGACGTAGCACTTATTCATAAGTGTGAACCATATCAAATCTCTTGTCTATACCTTTTATGTGCATGAAATTTGCTGCTGTTCATTTCCAAAATTCCAACTAATTTTATGAACAGCTGATCTTGTTCTATCAAGATCAGTCATCTTTGAACTTGTTCGATACTTCACTACTTTCCGCTGCAAAATTTTTCAACTTAATTGAAGTGATTTTCTAAATTTTCAACAACTATAACTAGGCTATTCAACCCCCCCCCCCTTCTAGCCTATTTGAGCACCTTGGCCCATAACAACCAGTTTCGAAGATTTGCAGCCAAGTTGGGTGTCCGTTGTGGCATCACTACACCTCCAACTTACCCGGGGGGGGGGGGTAAAACAACTATGCAATGACATGGAGCATGTTGACAGAGTCAACATGACCAAGTTCCCTCTCTCAGCTGAACCTGCAACAACAAACAACAATTCAAATTTAAATTCAAATGTAAATAGGAGATATATCTTATCCTCCATTCTGTTGTAATTAATCTAGAAACCAATTAGTTAGATATCATGTAGTCTATATATAGATGATGTAACTATCCCTTTCAATATCAAGTGAACTTAATTAAAACTAGTTTCTTTAAGTTTAATACCTCATGCACACAAATACTTGCGTTTTCAATCCTAGCTTGAGACAATGATTGGATAAACGACTATAGTAATCAACAACTTTGTTTAGCTAGCTTTTCAGATGTGATCTTACATTCCTTAGCTATGTCAGCAGCCACGTAAGCACTCATGCCAAGTTTTTTAAGTCTTTAATTTAGTTTTTTTTTTTTTTGGATGAGAAATTGAAGCATGAGGTCTACAATGAGACCTTTCAACATTTTTCTAGATTAAAACATATATATCAAATGAACAACATAGTTAGTGTATCTTATTTTCATTTTTCTTATGGAAATATATAATCAATTAAACTTATAAATGGAGTCATATTGCATAATAAAAAAAATAGTATCATAAGAACTTTTTCTGTCTACCAAATTTTGAGGTTAATTATTGAATTAAAAATTTCACAGCTAATTAATTTGAACAATTTAATTGTGAACAATCAATTCAATTGTAAAAACTATATTGTGATATAATATTGTAAGGATTTTAGTACATTTTGGATGCCTTTAACAATTGATTCAAAATCTTAAATTTTGAATGGAACCAAATAATCAATTCAATACCTACTATATTTCTATTATTGAATTGACTTTTAAGTAAGTACTACTTAAATTATATTGTATTTTTTTTAATTTCAATAATAAAATATTACATATTTTCTTAAATATCAGTACACAAATGCCTTTATGATATTATTTTATTGATAATGAAACACGACACGAGTCAAGCATATTTCAGCAAAAAAAAAAAAATTTAATAAAAAATAAAAAAGAATGACTACCTTGTTTGTCAATGTGTTGAGGATTAAAAGGTAATTTGAAAATAAAATATAATATTACTCAACTTCAAATAACCAGTATTTAAAAGGTAATTGCATCCAAACATATACTTATTTAAAGTAACAATTGATAAAGTAGTGGATAAATAAAAATTGCAAAGCCTTTCTATTTTGGGAGGCGCTAAACGCAGTCCCCTAGCAAAATTACTAATTTGTCCTCAGATGTGTATGTTTTAGATGTGTATATTTTTGACATATTTTGTATTAAATTTGATTTTTTTTTACTGTTATTATTGAGTTATAATGTACATTTTTACAAAAAAAAAAAGGGTCGTGCCCATGTCCTCTTGGTCCAGGCACATATCTCTTTGTTCTTCATTTTTCAATTGTTGTACTTTTACACCCTGAATTTGTAAAATTTTGAAAAAATTGCACTATACCCTTTGAATTTGTTAATTTCGTTAAATTGTTTAACTTAAGATTAATATATAATTTGGTCCCTGAACTTTCCCAATTCTCCTAATTTGGTCAAAGATGTTTTAGCTTTCCTACCTTGGTCCTTAAACTCACCTTTTGCTGCCTTATTTGTCCGTCATGCCGTTAAGTCAAACGGAATCGTTAAATAAAACTTGAACAGACAAAATTGCCCTCCACTTAGTCAGATGAATATCCACGTGACTGGTATGTTGCTTTGATGGAAACACTAGGTTTAGAGAGTTAATATAAAATGGGAGAAAGAAATTAAAAGTCAAAATCTTTCCCAAATTTAAGTTCTTGAAACAGAGCTCTCTTTTTTCCCCAAATCTTCCCGACGGCACGGATCGCCTGCGCTCTGCCCCGTATTAACACAGTCTGGTCCTTCAATTCCTCGGTGAATAACATGATCTTGGTCCATGCATGTTCGGCCAGATAGACCTTTGATTGGAGGTCCTCGAGAGGTATGTCGATGTAATTGGCCGCGAGGGGGTCGGGTGCGTCGATTGAAACTCCAGCAACTCCGGACACTGCGGCTGCAGCGGCGGCGGCCTATTGATGGCGACGGAGCTTTTCGGCCTTAGCGTCTTCTTTCTTCGAAGCTTTTTTGCTTTGTTCTTCTAGTAGTTGCTGTGACGGCTCTTGCGACGCCATTGAAGGGGTGTGATTTGGTTGTAGAGTTTTAGGGTTTATGAAAAGATTGGGGTTTATGAAAGGATTGGGGATTTCAATTTATCATTAATTTTACTTAGAGAAGTGATGGGCATCTTATCTTAATATCGATTAAATTTGCATGATTTTTGCATCACATTTACACACACACACACACACAGACATTCAAGAAGCCTCTGTTTTGTGCAGAGAGAGAGTTAGCTCCTGGGTTTATGGAGGCAGTTTCACTAAAGTGTTTTACAGTCTTCAGAATTGGAGGGTGAGTTTATTTGAGGAGAAATCTTTGACTTTTTTTTTTTAAATTTGGTTTGTGATTTTATTGAATGTTGCTGATGCATTTGGTTTGAGATCGCAGCGGCAGAATCGATCCCACAGAACTAAGAGATGCACTCTTGAGCCTTGGGTTCTCTGTGTCACCGATGGTTTTGGATTTGTTGGTCTCGAAGTTTGATAAAACTGATGGGAGAAAGAAAGGGCAATAAACTTACTTGAGTTTGATTATTACTCTGTGTGTGTGAGAGAGAGAGAGAGAGAGAAAGAGAAAGAGAGAGAGAGAAGAGAGACAAAAAATTTAATTGAGAGTAACAGAGAGAATGAAGAATGCAAAAGGTAAGAAAGAATAAAATAGAGGGAAAAGTTTTTTCCATTCCCGCCAAAATATATAGTCCACCTAGGCATCCCACTCAGCCTGAAATAAAAGCAATTTTGTCTTTTTAAGTTTTGTTTAATGATTCTGTTTGATTTAACAGCATGAGGGAATAATAAGGCAGCAAAAGTTAAGTTCAAGGGCCAAGGTAGGAAAGCTGAAATATCTTTGACCAAATTAGGAGAATTGGAAAAGTTCAGGGACCATATTATATATTAATCCTTTAACTTAATAGAAATTTGTACTATACCAAAATAAAAAATTTAAAGAGAGCAAAAAAATCAAATTTAACTTAAAAAAATATATTTAATACAAAATATGTTAAAAACATACACAATAGAAGTAAATAGCTAAGCACAAAAATTAAATTTAACACAAAATATGTCGAAAACATACACATTCAAAACAAATGAAAGTGATAGTTTTAAGTTAAAAATTTTCTATATATAAAAAACAAGGGCAGGTTAATAATTTCACTAGGAACTGCATTTAGCGTATAAGGGGCTGCGTTTAGCGCCCATGCTCTATTTAAATTATCAACTATTCTTTAGATTAACTACCCATTTCCTCAACTCCTTTAAACGCTACTCAAAAGCACTAATCCTAGATTCATTCAAAAAAAATATGAAAAGAACAACAAATTATAAAAATTTCATATGAAAAGTGTAAAAAGATAAATTTTAAAAAATAATAATAATAAAAACTTGCTAGACATCACTTGACGTGTTCATACTATCTTAGAGCCCGTTTGGTGTAGCGTTTATAAAACGCAGTATTTTAAAAATGCAGCATTTTAAAAAACACAGTGTTTTAAAAATGTAGGTCTTTCTTTATAAATACGTTTGGAATATCACTTCAATACGCAGTTTTTTTTTCCTATCAGCATTTTGGGAAAAAGCTGAGAATTTCAGCATTTTAAAACGCAGCTGCGTTTTGAAAACGCTGCTTTTTCTGTCGCATTATTGAAACACAATTTTTGCAAATAAGCTGTATTTTATCCCTGCGTTTTGACCAAAATGCTCGACCAAACGGGCTCTTAGAATCCATTTGGTGCAGCGTTTACAAAACACAGTGTTTTAAAAACTTATCGTTTTAAAAAATGCAATGTTCTAAAAACACAGTTCTTCTATTATAGATGTGTTTGACATATCACTTTAATACGCAGCTTTTTTTCTTAGCAGCGTTTTAAAACCTGTATTTTGGAAAAGAAAATTGAAAATTCCAGCAAAACGCAGGTTTGTTTTGCCGTATTATTGAAACACAATTTTTATAAATAAATTATATTTTATCCCTATATTTTGACCAAAATCACGACCAAACGAACTCTTACCTGATGATCTTGACCGGTTACTTGAATTCGTACAACAGATATGTAATCCAACGTTTTCATGTTATTGTTTAACAAGTGAGAAGTCTTGAAATGAAGCTCTTTTTCAATATGCCTAAACTACCCTTGAGGAGTAGGTAAACCCGTATCACTTGTTCGTACAAAAGAATACTTCCCCTCTTTTAACAAAAGAATCAACTTTTTATTTTCAAAAAATAAAGGCCAAAATACTATTTTCCCCCCAAAGTATCCACCAAATCTCAGTTTGCTACCTATATTCCATTTTGTCCCATTACCGCATCCAATGTTGCCATTTGTCCCAGTTTCACCCCTGGGACGGACGGACGTTAAAAAAATTAACAGAAGTTGGTCATGTGCATGTCACATGATAAGTAAAATCGAAAAGTTACTATATTGCCCCCAATAGTTGTATTTGGTTAAAAAAAATTTATTATTTCTTAATTAAAGATTTCTTTCTTTCTTTTCAAATTAAAAAAAAACAAAATTTAAATTTGAAAAACATTACAGTTCAAAATTTAAATTGAAAATTTTAAATAAAAAAAATCAAAATTCCAGTTCTTCCAAATCAAAATTTTTGCAGAGAATATTGCTTTATCTCTTTCTCTCTCTCTCTCTTCTCTTTCTCTCTCTCATTGTGCCCGCTTCTTCTCCCCTCTAATCGCCAAACCTAACCCTAATCTCTCCAAACAAAAACCGTTAAATTGTTCAAATTCCGGCAGCTTTGGCCGCGCCATTGTTAAAATTTCCGGTTACCATTACATATTTTCTTATTCGATCTATACACAATTAACGGTTCTGATTTGATCGCATTGCTGAAAAGGGGAGGTGGGATAGGTCCGTTTCATTCTTGTAACAACCGGGTATGTCTCAAGATCAATCTTTTTAATTTCACAAAAAAATATTTTTTGGTTTTGAATTTAGGGTTCTTTTCTTTTTGTCCATCGTCTTAATATTCCATTTTCATGACTTCTCATCCTTCTTTTGGCCTCGCAAATTGCTGGAAGAAGGAATCCTAAAAGGTTTAAAGAAAGTGCTCAGAGAAGGCTTTCACCTCCAGAAACTTCCACCGAAGAGATGACTTTGATTCTAAAGGAATGCAAAATTGCGAAGTTTGCTTGAAATCAATTGTTTGTGTATTTGCTTAAAATCAATTGTTAGGTTGCTTGAATAAAAAAAATGTATATTGAAAGTGGGTTTAAAAAAGATGCACCACAAGTGTTTGACAAAATGCATGAATGAACCTTTTTTTAAAAAAATTTGTTTTAAATTTTTTAAAAACAATTATAACTTAAAACTATCTTAAATATCAAATGGGTACCAATTTTTATTTTAATTTCTTTAAGAAAATTTATAATTTAAAAATGTCTTAAATATTAGTGGTTACCAATTTTTTTTTTCTTTTGTTTTAATTCTCTTAAAAAATTTATAATTCAAAATATCTTAAATGTCAAATGGTTAACTAAACGATAAAATAATATCGAACCTACAAATCTAATAATTAATTAATGACGTATTTTTCTATTAAACACTTAGTTTAAATACTAATAATATATATTTATTGATTTGGAGTTTAATTTTAATTTTACTACTAAAATTGCACTAACCAATTTAAGAAAAATGCACCAAATCCCAGTTTGCACCCCCGATTAAAATGACCAAAGTAACCCTCACATGACATGCACATGTCAACTTCCGTTAATTTTTTTAACGTCCATCCGTCCCGGGGGTCAAACTGGGATAAATGGCAACATTAGATATGGTAATGGGACAAAATGGAATATGGGTAGCAAACTGAGATTTGGTGGATACTTTGGGGGAAAAATAGTATTTTGGCCAAAAATAAACTTCAAAATTTAACGTACTGCAATTATATTTTTAGAAATAAAATATTATTTACTAAAAATTAGTTTAAAAATACTATAAATTATAATTTTTATGACTTTATAAAAATTACACCCTCCGTTCCAGGCAAAAAGTCCACTTTTTTTTTATAAAAGTCAACATAAGACTAAATCAAATAAAAATTTTACATACTTTACTTATGTTTTAAAAAATAAAATTTCATTAATTAAAAACTATCTTAGTAATACTATGGATTACAACTTTAATAACTTTGTAAAAATCACTAGATTTATGTTAATCATTGGTCAAACTTTAGCTTAATTGACAAAAAAAAAAGTACTAACAAATTTACATAAATTATTTGGTCATGTTTAATTAAATTGACGCAAAATATCAAAAGTAAACCCTTTTAAGGTAAACTTGGAGTAAAGGCACATCAACATCACGTGCGCCAGCTCCCAACCCCCAAACAACATTGACTGACTGGTGTACTCCCCCCTTCCCTGTCCTTCCGTACTCCAAATCATAGTCTCTCCCGCCATTACTATAACCATCCTTCACTCTCCACACTACTATTTTTAGCAATTAATTAATTTACTAATTTAAATCCAATACGTTTATACACTTTCTTTCTTTTCTGTTCTTCTTCATCCTACACCAAGAATAACAGCTCCAAATTTATTGGCAACAAACACATACAAAACTAGCTATAAATTTACTCATTCTTAAACAAAGAGTAATCATTTCCCGATTTGGGTTTTTTGATAATTTTCCAATTTTACGTAGATTTGGGCTTGGTAGCCAAGAAGAAGATGTGGTGTAAAATTAGAAAGAATGAAGCCCTGTTTAGGACCTTGAATGCTCTGTTCCTGGGTCAGTTGGTTTCCTTTGTTTTGGCCCTTATGAGCTTCACTTCTTCTCTTAATGCCAGTCTTGGTAAGTCCCTTTCCATTTCTTTCTAGTAACTTTTAAGTTATTTTTGTTGGGTTTCGTTTTTTGGTTATTCTTTTTTATTTTTATACTTATTTAATGAACACTAGTTTTAGCTATTTGTAAAAAATAAAAAAAAAAAAAAGAGTATAATGAAGTAGAACTTTACAAATTTTTAAAAGTCTTTTTCTTTAGACATAATTTTAGTTCAAATGAATTGATTGTTTTTGCTTTTGCAGGTGTTGATACGCCTCTTTCTCTTTCATTCATCACATACTTGTCATTAACTTTGGTCTATGGAGGCATCTTGGTCTACCGGCGCCAAAAAATACTTGTAAGATAATCTTTATTAATTGTCCCTCTATTATTCCCTCCGCCCCAAAATGAGTGTCTTCACGATCTCGAATAAAAACAAACACTCATTTTGGGATGCGAGGGAGTATTGGATATGGATTGTTGTTACACGCAAGAATAGGTGTAAGAATTGATATGGTTCAATCTGAAGTACTAATTATTTTTGGGCTTCGAGTAAAAATCGGTTTTGAAAGGCTAGTTTGTTATCAAGTGTATTAACTTGTGTGCAATCTATTCTTGGAAATGTAGGTTCCATGGTATTGGTATGTTTTGTTGGGATTCATTGATGTCCAAGGCAATTATCTTAGTATGTCATGCCTCTCTCTCTCTCTCTCTCTCTCTCTCTCTCTCTCTCTCTCTCTCTCTCACACACACACACACACAAAAGGATGAGCCAGTGCAGGTGACTCATGTTATTGGGGGATCTTGTTATGTAACCTTACCCAACTAGTGGAGAACGCAATTTTCATTTGAGCTTGTGACTCCAAATTAAACTGGTGCAACCTTATTTCGTACCAAGACTCACCTTTTGTTCTTGTTTTGACATTGTGCAAACTTAGATTTTGCAATTATTTAGAACTTCAACGAAGCCAAATATAGTAGTAAAAGCTAGCAAAATTTTGTTATGATTCATGTAACACCATGATGAGTTTTTGCAGCGTAACTTTTTGTTGTTGATCCTCGTAAAAGAATTTATCAGATAGAAGAACCATCTTGACTTTAAGCTGTTGATTATTGAATATGATTTCTACCCTAGTTATAAGGATTCACTGATCATATTGACTCTTTGACTGATTATGCGCGCAGCTAATAAAGCGTTCCAGTACTCATCAATTACCAGTGTTACACTACTGGATTGTTTTACAATTGCTTGGGTCATTATTCTCACTTGGCTCGTTTTGGGGACACGGTATTCCTTAAGGCAGTTCGTTGGTGCAGCTGTATGTGTGCTTGGCCTTGCTTTAGTGCTTCTTTCTGATGCAGGGGTGGGTGGTGGAGGTGACATTTTCTGAAACCTCACTAAAACTCACGCGCACACATTCATTTATTTACCTTTTATGTGAATCAACGCAAAGGGAAAATTGATGTACTAGTAAAGCATGTTGCGAAGTCGGTAATAATATATCGACATGGCGTCGTGCTCCATTCCCCCCTCCTTAAAAGAACCTAATAGTTATCAGTTATTAACCATCTATCTTTCAGGTGGTTCAAAACCTCTTCTGGGTGATATACTTGTCATTGCAGCGACATTTTTCTTTGCATTAAGTAACACTGGTGAGGTTAGTTATCTCTCGTCTCTCTCTCTCTCTCTCTCGCTCCCTCCCTCCCTCCCTCTGCACTAGTGTAAAGCGACACGTTCTTCATTAAAATGTGTCAGCAATTAACTAAAGATAGAAGTCTCACTACCTTTGCATAATTTTGCTTTATACAATGCGGCGAGATGATGTCACAATTTTGTTTTATTATTGCAAACAATAAAGTTCATCTATGTTGCCACATGCCTCTTGTATATCTTATATAACCTCGCGTCTCTCCCAAATGCAGGAATTTTGTGTGAAGAGGAAAGATCGCGTTGAAGTAGTCGCAATGATTGGGCTTTTTGGAATGCTCGTGAGTGTATGCGAGATGTATCCTTTTCACTAGACAGTAAGTATATGTTGGTAACTTGGGATTGCCTTGCTTTTGGTAAACATCCACATGTTTTTACCCCCTACGTCCCAGTTGAAGAACTACACTTTGATTTAACTTCCTCAAATACTGACATCATTATCCGGCCACAATATTAATTTGGTTTAGTTGATTTGACATGATAATTCTCATCAACAAACTCATAGGTAACTAATATCATTATGTTAAAGCAAAGTTTCCCGAAAAGAAAACGTGCCTACCTCTTCGATTGGGACAAACTAAAGAGGAAAGCATAGCTTGTGTTTCACTGCTAAGATCGAAGACATTTCTGTTCCTTAACTATTTCTTAATTAGAGCCATGATGGAAAGGAAGAATCTCGAATCAATAAACTGGTCGACAGAAATTGTAAGTCAAATACAGTTTGCAAATTATTTATTTTCTGTACTTTAGTGATCTGAACATGTAAGATAGGTGCACTCAAACTCTCCAACACTGAAGAGGAACCGTATTAGTTAAATATATATGCCCGACACCAGTACCATATCCTAGCCGTTTTTCTTATTGACTTCACTGTTTCTGCAGATATTAGGGTTCATAGGTTTTGCACTGGCCAGCTTCTTGTTCTACACTTTAGTTCCAATTGTCCTAAAGGTACGTATTCTCTTCATCCACAATTATCTGATGGCCTGCATCTCTTCAACTAATATAAACTTCTGCATGCAAAATGTACCCTTTCATACTTTGCTGCAGTTGGTATTCTGAATTAAAAGGTTAAATCGAAGAAAAATGTATGAATTGATTTGCTAGACCAAGTGCTACTTCATGAAAAGATCCTTTATTGCATCACTAATTTTACAGACTTAGTTCTGATTCCAGATAAGTGGAGCCACAATGTTCAATCTTTCTGTTCTAACATCTGATATGTGGGCTGTGGTTATCCGCATCTTTTTCTATGGCCAACAGGTAATATATCCAAACATACTTATTTCATTCATGTTAAATGATTTCTGAGTATGGTTTTGAAGTTTTAACGATTCAAATTGAGACCTAGTGAAACCCAAAACAAATCTGAGTTCTGACCACAAATTGATTTTCGATTGCAGGTCGACTGGTTATACTATTTGTCATTCGGGATTGTAGTTATTGGACTTGTCATATATTCAAAAATGTACGTTTTCTCTTTTCTTTGGTCTTCCTTTCTCCTTTTTTCTTTAACATCCAAGACTTTGCTACTGTTGATGATTAGAATCAATGCTTCTTTATGCTTTGAAAGAAATAATGCAATCTCTGTTATTATTTCTTATTCCCCCCTCGACAACTAGCTATAAAGTTGAGCCTATGTATCAGCTCATTTCCTGGCAAGGCCTAGAAGGACAACTAGCTATAGCGTAAACGATTTGAATCACTTAACTGTTTCAGTTCCTACTAATATTCTTTAAATTAGCAAGAAAACTATACAATGCCATCACGCCTTTGACCCATTTGTTGGATGAAGGGAGTTGTCATTTCGTGTTATACTTCCTCCGTCACAAAGAATAGTCCTCTTTCCTTATTGGAAATTAAGTCAACCCAGACAATATCAAATTACTATTTAACATACATTTATTATGTGTTAGGTAATGAAATTTTAATCATTGATAGAATATTATGAATACTTTTAATAACAATTTCTAGAATTTGATAAAGATAAGTATATATTTATAAATCTTTGGTCAAAGTTTGATGAAGTATAAAGTAAAAGTGAGACCCTTTTTTTTTTTTATTTGTATTTTTTCTTTATTTGGCAGTGAGAAGGATCCCGTTCACGTACCAGCTCTTGAAGATGGAAACGTGAATCCACAATACCAACTGCTCAATGGAGGAAGTGCAGATTCTCGAGTTGAGTCCATGACTGCATGAAGCCAAAACAGCTTAATATAGTTTTAGAATATCATGGTACTATTCGTGCTTCTGGCCCTCGCACTTATAAAACTTACATATTCAATCTTAGCTTGAGATTATTCAGCGACTCGAATTTCCAATATTCGTCTGTTTTCTTGACCACTAGTCAGTTACAGTCCCTTAGCTCATGGGGTATTATCGGTCATTTCCAGCTGTGTTTTATTTTACGAGACTTAAAAAGTTGCATTGTTTGGATGAAGGACTGACTATAGGGATCAAGAAATTTGTTTTAGCTCTAGATGGTTCTACGACTATTATTTCTGGTCCAAAAGCAAACACCGGACATGGCCTGAAAATGCATTTCGTGATCCAAGTTGTAGACTTCTGGATCACGCCTAGTTCTCATTGTTTTAGAATCTGTTTGTTTGTCATCTGTAACTCATATTACCTCGATCGTCGGATGAGACTAAGGGTGCACCCCTGAGCTTAGTCTATTTATTAGCTATAAGAATCGAATCCAAATCGATAATCTGAGAAGTAAACCAGCTACGATCTAAATGACTAGCGATTTTTTGTATTTACTTTTTCTCAATATCAATGTCACTCTTACGTTATATCTATCCATTCAAATTTTTTTTTTATTTTTTTTAGCGAGTATTTATTAAAGGAGAAGGCCAGTTTGTCTATCCTGGTTGTAGTACTTCAAAGACTCTACACAGACGACACGTGAGAGAAAACTATAAGAAAGAGACTCCCTAAAAATTCTCTCTCCCTCTCGCCCTAGGACTGCACGCTTGCGTTAGGAAACATGGTTGTGGCCATGGCCGCCACCATCCCCTTTCCATCATTGCCGGCACCCCGCTCTCCTACTCAGTGGCAATCTTTTGCCTCCATCATAACATCTACAACAACACCACAACCGGACATTCCCTTTATACCTCCCTCTGCGCTTAAGGGTGAGGCAGCTCTGTGCTTGTCAGAAAACATTAATGGCACCCCTTTGCAACCCTTCAAGTATGCCCTAATAGGCAAATTCTTGTATGGAAGACCATCGGTGGAAGCCACAACGAAATACTTCAGTTGAAAGCTGCTCTCTCTCTAGGCCATCTTGACTCAAAACACATCTTTATCTGGTCAATCATGAAGCGGACTACTAGCAACTTTGATGAAAGATCAATGGTTTCTTAGAAGCTATCCAATGCTAGTGAAAGTGGACTTCAGCTGAGACGTCGAACGTCCTATAGCTCCGGTTTGGTTTCTCTTCCTGCTGGTCTTCCTATATATCTCTTTCACAAACAAATGCTTTCCCTCATGATCGATAACCCTACGGCTGTCTGACTTCGGCCTAGCGTTACCAAGCCACTTCCAAATAGGATATGGATTGATTGCGGTTTCAAATATCCTGGCTTTTGGCAATCTGTCCAAGCTGAAAGACCTTCATAATATTGTTCTTACTGCTTCCGCCAAGGTCCCAATGAATAAACATGCAAGGTAAAGCACAAGTCACCACTTTTGACCGGCAAAGAAACCGAAATACCAATTGCCAATATAGTTAAAGAAAATCACGTATAGCAACGAGTTGAATGGGCTCTCAAATCTGGCGAATAACCCTAATTCAAAAGTCCATGAAGATGGTATCTTTAATTCTATCTAGGTAATAAAAACCGTAAATGTGTTGGTGATAGTCTCAATCCTCAGCAATTTGCAAGGTAGGCAACAACCGCGACTCTTACAGAGAGAACAAGAACGTGCAAACCCTAATCTGAATTGTGATCAAGAACCAACTACAATGCAATCTTGTGCAACTGAATCATGTGCAATACTTTTAGCTCAAAACAGCCAAAGCAATGATGATCAACATGGAGTTCAACACAACATCATATGCAATGATCAACAGGTTCATGCTACAGATACTGGAAAACAAACAGACTTGGAGGGAGAAGGAGCTCCAATGAATCCCAAACGTTATGCTATTCTTGAAGTCTGCGACATTGATACAATTTTGGAGAATAATTCTCCGCATAGGGCAAACTATTGAAGGAATTGATGGGTAAAACAAGGAGAATTGGTTTTTGCGTTCACCCAATTAATGTTTTGCCTAATCGAGTTGATGCCCCGGAAACCACGGCATTATTTAATTTGTCCCCCAATATATTTTCCGTTGGCATTTGAAGAGTACTAGGAAGAACTTGAAGTTTTTTACATTGATTCCACTGTTTAACTTTGACAAATATGAGCAAATAATTAAAAGTTTAAATTCGGATAGCTCTGTACCCCATATACTCCGCCGAGATAATTGAAAAAAAATAATAAAAAAAGACATGTTTTCCGTTTCAGCTATTAACTATTTCATATAGATTGTCTTAAGAAGTATTCATTCGTTCGAATAAAATTTATGTCTTCCTTGTTATAGCTTAAAGACACTCTAATTGGTCAGATTTTAAGTCTCTTTATTTTTTTTTTAATTTATTAATAAATTGAGAGGGAGTTGCCCTCCTTAAAAAATAAATTCTATATCCACAAAAGAGTAATGATATGGGTACCTAAAAAGTACCAAATTTTTTGCACCAAATGATATGTGATGCATTAATTATGATTTTTATTTTTTATTGTTTGTACCACATTAGCTGATACATCATTTGGTGCAAAAAAACTTGGTACTCTTTAGGTATCCATAGCATTACTCTCCACAAAATAATATCATTTGAAAAGTTAAATTTCATTAAAATTTCTTATAACTTATACTTAAACTATAGTGTGAACACTAAGAACATTAATGTATATATATTATTAAAATAGTCTAAAAGTTAACTTACTTAATTTTTACAAAAAAAAAAATTTAAAAGAAACACTTATTAATTGTAGGAGTGGAGGGTAAATTATAAAAACCATAAACGAAAAAAAAAGAAATATTAAAAACTTTCAAGGAGCAATCACCTTGTTACTTAAAGTACGCTTCGAGCCTAGGTCCTACAACCCCATATCTACAACTTAATCTCATTATTCTAAAATTCGTCACTAATAATAAACAGCAAATATTAAATTATAAAAAGTAAAATTAAATAATAACACATGTACGGGCATGTGTGATGTGTGCGCAATTTTTAAATGTTTTATCAAGTTTAGCGTAACTGTAATTTAATGACTCAAATTCGATATTTATAATAAGTTAAAATAAATCGTCTATTCTATGCATTAACTAACTAACAAAAATTGTTTTGACCATCTCAATTGGGCCAGAAAACCTATAGTATTAATCTTGGAGAAATTGCTGGTCGGTCCATTTTTTCAAACTTTTTTTCTCTCCATTACACCTTTTTTTTAGCCGCTAAAAGGCATTTTAAAAATTTTCTTTCTAAAATACCCTCAACAACATGGTTGCTTCAGATTTGAGATTCAAATTGATGTATAAATGATTTCATGTTGTTAATATAGTTTTTCCTCATGTTTGGGTATTAATTTTCATGTATAAAACACGAATTTGATCAAATTCAAATTTTTTGAGTTCATCCCGTTTTTCTTTGTTCTTGAGCTGTTTTGGCCACTTAAATATCTGTTTTAAGCTTCGAATTTGTTTAAAATTAATTTCATATTATTATCCTAACTTAGTACTATATTTGTGCACAATTTTTCTACCAAAAAATACTATTTTTGAGCTTCAAATCAAGCTTGACAGTGTGCTGTCCAAAAACAGAGGAAGATGTTCTTGGACTGATTTAATTCGCCAATCGCAGTATGCTGGGCAACGCAATGGGGTTCGACCTGCCCGGTCAGGTCACAGGGGTCATGGGGACAGCGTCCCTCGTGGGGGTTCGGGGGCAACGCCCCCGAAAGGTAAACGAAAATCAAGTTCCCTAAAGCGCGCTGCGATGATCGTTGCATCGCGATGCCAAAAGTGGTGCATCGCGATGCGTTGGTTCCCTAAAGCGCGCTCGATGATCGCGATGCACCAATTGTTGCATCGCGATGCCAAAAGTGGTGCATCGCAATGCCAAAAGTGGTGCATCGCGATGCAACAATTGGTACATCGCGATGCGTTGGTTCCCTAAAGCGCGCTGAGATGATCGCGATGCACCAATTGTTACATCGCGATGCCAAAAGTGGTGCATCGCAATGCAACAATTGGTGCATCGCGATGCGTTGGTTCCCTAAAGCGCACTGCGATAATCGCGATGCACCAATTGTTGCATCGCGATGCCAAAAGTGGTGCATCGCAATGCCAATGTAGTGCATCGCGATGCATTGGGTTACTGAAGCGCGCGTGTTTTTCTTTCATTAATGGCATAATCATCTTTTTGCCCCAAAAATATCTTTTTTTGGTTTTTAAAAAAGATGAGTGGACTGGAGCGATTACAAATGTTTAAAAAGGGACCGACCTGTAATTCACCCATTAATCTTTATAAATTGGACCCTTCCCCTCTTGTTTCTGCAATGACTATGCACCCCTTTTTTAGGATTTGCACCCTCAAAGACATTAACGGATTGTGGTCAAGTGCTTTGGTCCAAATGTTACTAAAGGTCCTTTTTCCTTGAGAAATTAATTCAATGACTTGATTTGTAATTTTAAATTTTTTTCTCTTTGGTCCCACCTGCATTCTCGTTAGAGCTTTTTCTTTTTCTTCAATCACAACAAATAAAATTAAAAATCCCAATTTGCAAAGTCAAATTGTAACGATCCGAGTCTGAAATCTGATCCGCTACGCATGGCTCACGCACTGGCCCATTAAATACTTGGGTCAACTGGCCCACTACAAATCACCCAAAAGTCCATGCAATGTTGGTGCCCAATGGTAGTGGGTGACCACTTACAAGGCACATACTAGTCTCACATCTACCCACATCGGTAGTGGGTAGCCACTTATAAGGTACACACTAGTCTCACATCTACCGGATGTGGGATATCACAATCTCTCCAAAAGAGGCCCAATGGATCGACACCTCGGGGGATGTGTTCCAACATATTTTCGGCCGGGACCCGTTCTGATACCATTTGTAACAACCCGAGCCTGAAGCCAGTCCACCACGCTAGCTCACTAAGCACCTAGGTCAACTAGGGCCTACCACAAGCCCACCCAAAAGTCCATGGAAGGTTGGTGCCCAATGGTAATGGGTGGCCACTTATAAGGCACACACAAGTTTCATATCTACTCGATATGGGATATCACAATCTTCCCCACTTGAATCTTTGACGTCCTCGTCAAGACCCAAAGGAGACCTAAAGGATCGGCACCCCGAGCGATGTGTTCTAACACATTTTCGGCTGAGACCCGCTCTGATATCATTTGTAACAACTCGAGCCCGAAACCTGGTTTGCTACACATGGCCCACGCACCGGCACACTAAGCACATGGGTCAACTGGCCCACCACAAGTCATCCAAATATCCATGGAAAGTTGGTGTCCAGTGACAATGTGTAACCACTTAATAAGACACATATCTACCCAATGTGAGATATCACACGAACACACCCTAAATTGAAGCTCAAGTACTTTCGTAAGTTTGAATATTATCCAAACTCCAAAGGCTTATAACTATACCACCCAGCAAGACACCAGGTAATGGGGTGAATCTTGATCCGATCTAATTTTATCCATTACCAAATTAAATGAATTGGATCACATGCATGAACTAGTGGATTATGATCCAAATCCAAATACAACAAATAAATTAGATTGGATCACAATCCAAATCATATCCAATTACACACAAAAATAAAGTTTAAACTAAATAAATTTAAAACTAAAAACTTTCAAAATAAAATAAAATAAAAGTTTAAAATGATCATATGAAAAAATATCATATAACTCTACATGATATCTTCATCCCAAATCATTCCATGTTCACCATCTATTCTTTGAGTACATTGAAGAGGATCAAAAAATACTGGTTCCCTCCTAGACCGGTGACCTCTGGCAGCTTCGGTTCGACAACGACGTTCGGCAACCGTTGTCTAGTGACCTTTGACAACCTTTTTGTCGTTGTCCATAAAACTAAGAAAATAGGAACGAACGTTTCATATGTCTTGGTGTCATACTTTATTCGTAGATCATCTAAAAAAAAATCTATAACACTATGAACCATTTTGATTTGGTTAATAAGCGAGAAATTACGCCCATAAAAACTTACAGAGTAGCGAGTAAAATAACACCTTTCATCGACCGATGGGACTAAATTGGCACCCATCAATAATAGATAGAGGCGCTGTTGACGGCTAGGTGATCGAGGTCGAAAGTGCATTAACTAGGATCATGTGTTAACCCACTCCTTTACATATATTTTCCTTCTTCTGTTGACGAGTCGTTAGTCTAATTTCAAGAGCAAGGAAGGGAGTATCTGCAATTGTCAAAAACATGACGGGATATTATTATAAATTTACGTTACTTTTTAAATCTATGCCTTGCCAGCCTTCAAACGTGCATTTGGCCTGGGAAGTTGCTTCCCCGCCATTATTATAACCTCCTCTCATTAAATTACACACGTTCACTCAATACAATACTATTTTTTTTTTTCAATTTAAATTTAAATCCAATATATATATATTCACTTCTTTTTGAATCTTTCTAAAGCAAGAATCCCACCTCCAGATCTTTCAATGAAAAGATCACTTCACAATTTGAATAAGTTCTGATTCCCAATTCCAAGCAGTTGAAGTGGCTGTGGAATTAATTATTATTGCTAACTAAGCCATGAGGAACAGCAGCTGGGGTAGAAGGAATGAAGCCCTTTTGAGGACCTTGAATGCTCTGTTTCTGGGTCAGTTGGTCTCCTTCATATTGGCCATCACGACCTTCACTGCATCTCTAGCTGCCAATCTTGGTAACCCATTTCATTTCTTGATCCTGAATTTTATTTTTTCTTCTTTGTTTTGTTGGGTTTTGTTTTTTATTTGACTTTTCTCCTTTCTTGCTTTGCAATGTGATCTGAATTAATTTGGTTGGTTTTTGTATGTGTGTGTGTGTGTGTGAAGCTGGATACATCAATTAGTGTCGTATTCTAATTGCCCCTTTCTTTACCCATTCAACTTTGTTAGGGTGTCATGGGGATTTCAATTTGACCCCCCCCCCCAACTCTTTCTCTCTCTCTCTCTCTCTCACACACACACACACATATTTTGATTTATTTTACTTAATTCAATTGATTATTTTTGCATTGCAGGGGTTAATACGCCGCTTTCTCTGTCATTCCTCACTTATTTGGCATTGGCTTTGGTCTATGGAAGCATCTTGCTCTACCGGCGCCAAAAGCTACTTGTATTATCATGTTTCCCATCACTCATAACTTGTCACTTAATATAGTTTGTTAAATACTTACTCCCTCCGTAGTCACTCAAAGAGTCCTAATTTCCTTAAAATTGTTTACTTCCAATGTATCTCGTAAATATTTGAATTTTTAGATGGGTACTAATTGAGTGGAGCAGAGTTGTATAGTCTTTTACGCAGTATCTATGTGAGAATAGTTGTAAGCACAAAGAACTTGTCTGAATGTGCTTTTTTCTTTTGGTTGGACCTGAAGTTTTAACTACTGTTGGACTTTGAGTAATTTGGTTTAGAAAAGCTAATTTTCTTGTCTGTGTTTTGATTGGTGTTCCATCTACTTGTAGGTTTCATGGTATTGGTATGCTTTATTGGGCTTTGTAGATGTCCAAGGCAATTATCTTCGTAAGTCATGCCTCTTCTCTCCCTCTCTCTCTCTCTCTCTCTCTCTCTCTCTCTCTCTCTCTCTCTCTCTCTCTCTCTCTCTCTCTCTGTGTGTGTGTGTGTGTGCATGCATACTACGCTTTGGGTGTAATATAAGGATACAATTTGAAAATCATTGTGCTTGTAGATTTTAGCAACTACGTACAGTTCACGTTATAAAAAGGATGAGCCAATGTCGGAGACTCTTATTCAAGGGTCTTGAAAAGGCCTGTTATTTCAGGATCTTGGAATGATCTGTTATTGCAGGGTCTTGTTATGTAGTGTTACCCTGCTACCAAGAAGGCAATTTTCATGGTTCAAATATAGCAACCTGATTCGCTTCAAACACATCAAATAAGGCATAACTCTGGAGTGGATGTTCTTGTTATCGAATATGATCTCTAGACTATGATTATAGAGATTTGTTGCCTATTCAGTTTTTGACAGTCTATTGCAGGTAATAAAGCATATCACTACTCATCAATTACTAGCGTGGCACTATTGGATTGCTTTACAATTGCTTGGGTCATAATCCTCACTTGGATCTTTTTGGGCACACGGTATACACTGCGTCAGTTTTTTGGTGTAGCTGTATGTATACTAGGCCTTGGTTTAGTGCTTATTTCTGATTCAGGGGTGGGTGGTGGAGGTGAGAATTTCTCAAACTCCTTCAAACTTATATATATATATATATATATATATATATATATATATATATATATATATATTCACATTTCTCACTTGAATTTTCTTCTTAAAATAGCCTGTGCATCCCACCATCCCCCTTTAAGAGCCCAGTTCTTACTAGTTGTTGGTAACTGTTTGGTCTTCAGGTGGTTCAAAACCTCTTCTGGGAGATATACTTGTCATTGCAGCAACATTTTTCTATGCAATTAGCAACAGTGGTGAGGTTAGTGAAGTACTACTCTATTAACGACGTCTCAGCATTCAGCAATTACTTGAAGCTAGAGTTTTCTCCTCTGTTTGTGCTGCATTTAAGGTGTCTAAATGATGCCACAATCATTTTTTTATGCAAACAAATGAAGAACACTTTGTTCATTTATGTTGACCACGTGACTCTTGTATGCTGAATGTGTCCTCATTCTGGTCAAATGCAGGAATTCTGTATTAAGAGGAAAGATCGTGTTGAAGTACTTGCAGTGATGGGGCTTTTTGGATCGCTTGTGACTGTATGTGAGATGTATCCTTTAAGTAGATTTGGTAGCTTGAGTTCCCTGTCTGAAGAAGTTATGTTTCACTGCTTGGTCAACAATGTCAATATCAAGATATTGTTCCCTAACTCTCTAATAGAGGCATGTTGGAAAGGAAGAACCTGGAATTAGTAAAGTGGTCTACAGAAATTGTAAGTGCTAAGTAGCTTCTGACACTTTCAGATGGCTATTTCAACGTTTGTTTATTCTTCTCTCTTCTGCGGATTGGATATGCATAGCCTGCTGTGTGCCTTGAATCGTAACCAAAAGCAAGAAATGGACATTTAATTCCACCGCGGACTCACTTAAGATTTAAAGATCTCTCAATTTCTCTACAAATAACCATCTCATTCTAGATCCATCTCCGCCGCCTCTAGTCCTTAACAATCTTGGATATTCTCACCTTTACCACTCCACTATAGCCGCTACATGAAGAATAATCTAGTGCTTCCTACGTCTTTTGTTTGTAATATGCTGGTACACAAATTAGGTTATGGTCTTCTGTTTTCTGATTGGGTGTAAATTTAATCAGAGAGGGCTAGGGTAGTAATTAATAACTATTACTCCCTTCGTCCCAAGGGAGTGTTTGAACAAAAATGGTCATTCATTTTAGGAAGGAGGTAGTAATATGCAATATATAAGAATAACTACTTCTGAAAGTGCTGGTCAGTATTTTCCTTCTTATCTTCTTTAATACTGTATTATGATTTTTCTTTTTTTCTTTTTTTGTACAAAGGAGGCTTAAAGGACTATTATTTTTTTAGGATGCAAAGTTGAGATAAAATGTTGGGATCCATTGCATTAATCTTTCGCTATATTATCGTACATGGAAAAGAATGAGGAGGAAAGATTGTAAACAACAAATTCTTATCTTTATTCTTCCCATCCATTATACTATATATATATATATATATATATATATATGTATGTATATATATATATATGTATATATGTATGTATGTATGTATGTATGTATAGATGTATATATACATGTTATATATCACCCGCATACACACACACACATATATATTGAAATTATTTTGGGGCAATGCATGTATGCTCATCAAATTCTTTTTATCTTCTTCTGTTTTTTCCTAGATATTAATCTTTGCTGGTTATGGAGTGGGGGCCTTTCTGTTCTACACTTTCCTTTCTTTTTCTCTTAAGGTCTGTTTTCTTCTCATTGACAAGTTTCTAATGCAGTTCTTTTTCAATTCAGTTGTAGTTGGTTTGTATGTATGTATTGGTTTGTTCTGCGCCAGAGTTCACATCTAATACCTTGGTACATAATGCTTAAAGAGCTGTATCTGGACCTGCATTCTCGTCGGGTAAAACCAATGACGAATATGTAAAATGGTGCTTGCTGCGTTCTATGTACATAATTTTCTATAATGGAAGTCAATACAGTGAGAAATTGAACCCTCGCAGGAGGTGAGGTAAAGGGGGTAAGAAATTTATGAGGGTTTTAGATGGAAACTACCTAGTATAATATGAGCTTAATAAGTTGGCAACTCCTCCCATGTTTTTGAGACAGTGGACAAGTTGAAATCAAAGCTTACTTTTTTACGCATTTGAAGTCATATTTCATAATAGCATCTTTTTGCATCACTATTTGTACTCGTAAAATTTTATTCCTGATTCCAGATGAGTGGAGCCACAATGTTCAATCTCTCTCTTCTTACATCTGACATGTGGGTTGTGGTTATTCGCATATTTTTCTACCACCAGCAGGTAATGTGTGTTCCGACATACTTCAATTTTTCTTGATAAATGAATTACTAAGAATTTTCTACTCTAACTAGTTATATTTCTTGAAGAAATTCTAATCAGAGACTTTCTATCTTGGTTTTCCTCGCAACGAATCGGACCATAAATTGATCTTCAATTGCAGGTTGACTGGTTATACTATTTCTCGTTTGCCCTTGTCGTTATTGGACTTGTCATATATTCAAAATTGTACGTATTACCCTTCCCTTCCTTTTTGTGTTTTCTTGATCTTCTAAGGGTTTCAATTTTCGGTGCACCCACAGTAGCGGATACATTAATCTTGTTACTACTTGTGAGCCTACATTTTGATACCTCGAATCCATATATGATTCCTATTTACTATGTTCAGAAGTAACTAAATGGAAAAGCAAATGTGGTTTGTTCTTTATACAGTGAGAAAGATCATGCTCCCTTGCCAGCTCTTAAGGATGGAAACTTTAATCCAGAATATCAACGGCTTAATGGAGAAAGTGCAGATTCTCGAGTTGAGCCCATAGGCTCATGAAGGCAGTCAACTTTATACGGTTTGAAACCACCAATTCTACGTGCACACAAGATGGAAATACATGATAATATTCTTTCCTTGAAGTTATTACTTGCATTTTCAATCTTAGCTTGACTTATGAACTGGATAGAAGCTTGAAAAATATTCGTAATTCACAGGGATCAACAAATGATTCTTTTGTTTAGCTTAAGAAGATTCAACAAAGTATTTTTGTGGCACTGCAATTCAAATGAGAACGATTTAAACTGGAACTTGGCTTGAATATTGATGGTCCCCTGGTCCGCTGTAGACGAGTTTCGTGAGGAAGGCTGGCTGATCCGTCGAGTTTTTGATCAATTATAGTCTTGTTTGTTATCGGTCTGCTAGTTATGTACTACCAGTTTGTTATACCTCAGCTTATGTAAGTGATTTTCGTATTACTTTTACTTTGCAAACATGCTGCATTTTGTGTTGTCCTTGCTTCCTATATTCTTTGGTAAATCAGATGATAATGAGAATGATTAAAACTGATAATGAGCTATACTTGATCATTAACCGGATGATCCCGGATCCAGTTGGGGTTTTGGCTCGAGATTCCCATTTTCTTTGAAAATACTCTAAAAACTCTGAATTTAAACAAGAATGGCAAAACGATCAAAATACTTCACTCAGAAAAACAATCTATGGGAAGAAGACAGGCGTTCTGGTGCAAATAGGATTCCTTTGTCTCTAATTATAAAATGGTAATTCATACTTTGGTTCAAAGCAAAGGGTACACATGATGTTCTATTCATTGTTATATTTTTAGAGTAATGCTATTAGTAACTAGAGTTTGCACCAAATGTGCACCAAAAGTCCTTGTTGGCATCTTTTAGTTAGTCAAAAGATTTTTAAGTGGTAAGATCCACAAATCATTTAACCAATCAAAAGGTGCCAACTGAGATTTTGGTGCACACTTTAGGTACACATAACATTACTCATATTTTTATTCTCTATTCGTGGTGCTACTGAGCCTCCTGTTGCCCAATGAAATTTATACCTGGACGAGAGACGAATACGCAACATCTGGTTAAATGGATCGCCCTACATATGAACTTAGTGGTGATCAAGCCAGTGAATCAACCCATTAAGAGACAACAATCAACCCATTAGGAGACAACAATATCATCCATAAGTTAACATTACAACATTACCTTCAATTCTTCAACTTAACTTCACTATACAATATTCATTCAATCAACTCTTGATAGAGCTCGAGTAACCATGGAAAGTCATTTACATGAGACCAAAATTTTTGTTCACGAAGTGATAGGGGTTTGACACATAGAAACATATATATAATGTGTACAAAACAACGTGGTTTTTGTAGTTTGCGGGTCGGGCCTAATGAGCTGGAAAATAATTATAGAAAATTGCTGGTCGGTGCACTTTAAAAAGTTTTTATTCTCTTCAGTTCACCCTTTTTTTTTTAAACCGAAAAAATACAATTTGAGAATTTTATTCCTAAAATACCCCCATTTCTTTCATCCAAACCAACTATGGCTTCCTGTAAATTTCATCCCGGTGACTTCCTAAAACTCATTCCACTAAATCAAATCAAAGCAAAGCAAATGCGTCTTCCTTCCCCCTCCCAACGCAATATTACCAAATTTGAGCACCCCACTGCTCCCTTATTCCTCCATTGAAATTCAATGAATTGAAATTAAACAATCCTACGCAAGTTTAAAAATAAACAATTACATTAAATCAAAAATCATAAAGATTATCATAACAGAATGAACGAAAGGGAAACGTGATTTTGAAAATCATGGAGATCTTTCTGAATAGAAAATGGTGGAGAAATGAAGAAAATGGGGAATAAGAAGCGTGTGGATTTTTGAACAATGTAGATAGAAGAAAATAGATTGGGAAAGTAAAAGAATCAGGATAATGAAATTGCAATTACAAAAGAAAAGAAAGGAAATGAAAAAGGGGGAGAGAGAAACCATACTGAACGAAAGGGAATCGATGGAGGCTAAAGTAAACGTATTGACACTAAACTAGTGGCATCTCGATACCTAATTGTTGCATCCCAATGCAACAATTGTTGCATCACAATGCCCAATTCTTGCATCTCGATGCCCAAATTAATCTGAGAAAGTGGAAATGCATCCCGATGCCCAATTATTTGCATCTCAAATTGAATCCCGATGCCCAAAACTTGCATCCCGATGCCCAAATTAATCTGAAAAAAGTGGCACTGCATCCTGATGCCCAATTGTTTGCATCTCAAATTGAATCCCGATGCCTAAATTAATCTAAAAAAGTGGCACTGCATCTCGATGCCCAATTTGTTGCATCCCAATGCCTGATGCCTGATGAGCGCATTTTTTGTTTCATTAAGGGTATTGTTGTCTTTTCGCCCCAAAAATGCCTTTTTCTGATTTAAAAAAAAAAAGAGTGGACTGGAACTATTACAAATGTTAAAAAAAGGACTGACCTGTAATTCACACAAATAATTAAGTGCCGATAGTAGCCTGAGCCCATAGGCATCATAATTTTCAGAGCCTAACACTATAACACAGTTCCCCGACACGGGTTTTGGCTGATGGGCGGGTTTGCTCACCCATAACAAGTAGAAGATCGGACAAATTACTGAGTCCAGGGTTTCTTCATATATGGCCTAGTCAAACTTCTTTCTATCTTTTATTGACTCACTTATTCCAAAAAATCTTTCATTACCACTTTTTGTTTGAAAGCACCTTAATATTTTTTTTCTTTTTTCTCGAATAACTCGCAGGGTCGTTTAAATGATCACATGGTCATTCGACGAACGACCCATGCATGATCCATGAACAACTCAAGCGTCATTTAAATGACTCACTGAAACACTCTAGGGTTTTAGAAAGAGCGAGAGAGGGATTGAGAGAGAGATAGAGAGAGAGAGAGGGAGAGAGAGAGAGAGAGTGAGTGAGTAGGGTTAGAGAGAGAGATGTTGTAACGCCCGCAACATTTGCATCATTATATCGCATATAATTTCATGTGTATTTTTCATATCTCATATCATCAATTGCATCATTTTATCATAAATGATTTCATGTGCTTCATATGATGTATTATTGTTTAATTCTCGCAATATATCGTGCTTGAGATGCGTTATAAGTGAAGCGTGTCCGGACCTAGGGAAAAGAATGGAGAAAAACAAACTGTGTTGAGCTTATAAGCCTTGGCACGACCGTGCAGCTTGGTTGGCACGGCCGTGCGAGGCCTTCCAGTGAGTTGATGTCACAATATGAGGTTGGCACGACCGTGCAGCCAAGTTGGCACGGCCGTGCGAGAGGTTCCAGAATGCCAGAATTGAATTTTAAGCTTGGCACGACCGTGCAGCCTATTTGGCACGGCCGTGCGAAGCCACCCAGATTCCAGACTTAGCAAAATAGGGTTGGCACGACCGTGCATGTAATATGGCACGGCCGTGCGAGGTTGGCACGACCGTGCTTGCACGGCCGTGCGAAGCTTTTCGACTCAAGTCTTTGCGAGAAAGCCCACTTTTCATTTAAAATGAAAGGCCCTCGTGAGGCCACGTCACCAACCGAGAGAGAGGAGAGTTTCAGCCACTTAAAACCCTTAAAGAGTGTTAAACACTCTCATTTCTTCCCACCTTTGCCATAGAACATAGAGAGAAAGGAGAGTTTAGAGTGAGAAAGTGAGAGCTTCTTGAGATTTCGAAGGAGTCTCGACGATCCGACCACACCATTGCGGAGCTCTCGACGAAAGGAAGCTTTCCTACCGATTAGTTTCCGTTTTCTTCACTTTTTCGACGAGAGGTAAGCTACTACCCCTCTTCTTCTTGTTTTATGTCTCATATGACATATTGGACTTCTAATATGCGAAGTTACCATGCTAGATACGTGTATATGTGATTCTTGCCGTAAATGCCATTTTTGGACTTGTGAAATGTGTTGTTAATCGTTCTATGAGGTTGGAAAACTCGATATTGGGCGATAATGTGTTAGGATTAAAGTGTAAGATCATTTTCGTAACTCGTCGTCATTAGTAACCTAAAATGACTCTAGCGGAGTCGGTTAGGGTTTGATAATTAATGAGACCACGTGTGTGTTTTGTGAGCTCTTTGGATGCTCGAGAGACCCGTTGGGGAATTGGTTACACGATATACGTATAATGGTATTGTGTTGAATTTGATGTTGGAATTATATGGCTATGTGTACTAGAAGTATTTGGTGTACATTAGCATGTTATTGTGGCGTCGTTATACTCCCTACTTTGGAGTATAATGCTTTTATTTAATGTTGAGTAAACATCTACTTGAACATTTGGTTGATTAGTTAATGTGTCGAGTAAACATTTACTTGAGCATTGTTTAAGTCCATGGCATATTTGTTGGAGGTGTATTGACGCTCGGTTATTGCGTGAGCCGGGGCTACGTAATAGCCGAAGGCCAATACACTGGGCCTCGCCCTACCGTTGGCCGCGGTAGGGGTTATAGCGCTAAGTGTTGTACGGAATAAACGCGACCTTGGTAAGCTATACCGTGATTGTTTCTCGGGTCGTTGGGGACCGAGTCTTCACGTCGACGTGGATACGGTAAACGGTTCACCTTTGGTTTTGTTATTTGGTTCGATGATCGAGAACGACATCAACGGTTTCTTCATTTGGTATTATTGGTTGGTTGGTTGGAAGTTGGTTTGTCGGAGGTGTACCTCGACGGTATCCTTTTATATGTGTTACATATCGCACCTACGTGAGTTGCATGCTATGTGACCTATGTTACACATTATATGTTGTGATGGTGATTGGAAAATGATTATGTTATATCGACCATGTCATATGCAATTCTTATTACTGTTGCATTTCGCATGCCATATTGTTGCATTAGTAGCTTATTGAGTTTTATAACTCACCCCGTCCATTGTTTATTGTTTTCCTTAGATCCCGAGCTGCGAGAAACCCCGGATCGGTCGCCCGGTGTCATCGTCGATCGTTCTTTTGGTAGTGCTCCTTGAGCCTGGTATTTTCTTTTGGTGAGGCCGAGGTACATTTGTTATCTAAACATTGTAATGTTGGGTAGGAGTCCCGTACATGTTATTAATTCATATTCTTTTGTTGATGCCGACGTGGATGTCAGGCTTCTGTAAACGTTACTTGCTATTATTACTCCGCGCACTCTGATGATACTACATGTTTGGTCCCGAGCCTCTTAGCTCGTGGGTTGTTGATTATGTTGTGTGTTCATTTCCGGCTTTTGTATGCCGTGATGTGTTGTTTGGTTTTCAAAATAAACATACACTTGCATTACAGGGTTTTATGCATGAAAAGTGATTTTGAAACTGTGCATTTTGTGTCCCGTCTCGCGAACCGGACGAGATACCAAATAGGATCTCGGGTCGGGTCGTGACAGTTGGTATCAGAGCATAAGTTAGCTCGCTGGGATTTGGTATCCTTGGCTTAGGCGGGGGTTGGTTGAGTGTGTCTGAGTCGTTAACGACGAGTGTTTGTTGCAGGTGAACAATTATGGTTGAAACTCGGAATGGAGCGGGTTCTAGTAGGGCCACGGAGGCCGAAAGGGATACCCGTAGGACCGGACCGAACCTATCTCCCAACCAAGCTACCGGACAGTCGTCAGAGAGTCCTATGCATCAGAATGAGGCCTTCATGCACACCATGCAAGGTTTTATGCAAACAATGATGGAGATGAACCGACAGACAATGGACATGAACCGACAGGCTATGGATGGACAGGGTCAAGTGGGCGGTCAAAGAGTAGTGCAACCGACCGGTGGAGTCGGGGAGAATGATCGCAGATTGGAAAGGTTTTTGAAGATGAAACCGAGGAGCTTTAATGGTGAGCCGGATCCGGAGAAGGCCGAGAGGTGGATTGAGTCGACAGAGAAAGTTTTCGCAGCATTGGGATGTACGGATGAGGAAAAGATCAAGTTCGCCACATTCAAGCTAGAGGATGCGGCCGAACATTGGTGGAAGGTTTTGGAAGCCAGTTGGGTACAAGATCAGACAGTAAGGACGTGGGAGCTCTTTTTGCAGCGGTTCCGGAATCAGTTTGTCCCGGATGTGATTCAGGCAAGGAAGGAAGTGGAATTTCTTGGTTTGGAGCAGGGGAGTCTATCGGTAGCTCAGTATTCCTCCAAATTTACTGAGTTATCCCGATACTGCACACATTTGCTACCGACGGAAGAGAAGAAAGTCTACCGTTTTGTGAAGGGGTTGAGGACCGAGTACCGAAAGCAACTCATACCACTCGAGTTGGCAAGCTACCAGGGGGCAGTGGACAAGGCATACCGAATTGAGCATGACATTGAGGAGCACCGTACGAAGCAAGGAAATACCAGTGGAAGTCAACGGGGAAATGTTAGTGGAGCTCAACAGTCGGGACAGTCGAGATGGAGAAATCAGGGTAACCGTGGGACTGGCAACAGAGAGGCAAATAACAACCGCAGAGGAGGACAGAACCAACAGAGAACGGGAAATCAGGGGAACGCGGTGCAGGGGCAACGGGCCCAGGGGATGACGTGTAATTTTTGCTTGAGGGCTGGTCATACGGAAGAGAGATGCTGGAAGAAGCAAGGGAAGTGTGTCCTTTGTGGTGATGGCACGCACTTTCAGAGGGATTGCCCAAGGAATAAAGGGGTCCCACAAGGAGGTGCGCAGCCGAATGCAGGCGTCAAGAGGGACAACGAGGGTCGTCCTAGAGTCCAGGGTCGAGTTTTTGCCCTAGACCAGAATAGGGTGCCCGAAGCCACCAATGTCATAGGAGGTACCTTACTCGTCTCTAGTGTTAAAGCCCGAGTTCTCATAGATCCAGGGTCATCGCATTCATACATCGCATCTCATTTTGCCTGTCATTTGCATCATATGCCGGAATCTTTGCCGTATGTACTTGAGGTGTCTACTCCGATGGGAGAGTGCCAAGTAGCTTCGGATGTTTATCATGATTGTGATGTGGTTGTTGATGGCCACCATTTACCTGCTGATTTGGTTGTTTTGCCTATTCGGGACTTTGATGTAATTTTGGGAATGGATTGGTTGCATGCGCACCATGCCGTTGTGGACTGTCGTAAGAAGTTTGTTACTTTTGATGTGCCGAATATGTCGTCCTTTGTGTTTGTTGGTGACAAGTGTATGGGTGGAGTTCGTCTTATTTCGGCTTTGAAAGCCCGTAAGTTGTTGCATCGTGGTTGTTCGGGGTATTTGGCGTGTGTAGTGGATAAATCGAAAAGGGTGGTTATGTTGGATGATGTTGCAGTCGTGAGGGAATTTCCGGATGTCTTTTCCGATGACTACGAGTTGCCTCCTGATAGAGAATTGGAGTTCTGTATTGAATTGTTACCGGGTACCGCGCCGATATCGAAAGCACCGTATCGCATGGCGCCGGCCGAGTTGAAGGAATTAAAGATTCAATTGCAAGAGTTGCTTGATCGGGGTTTTATCAAACCGAGTGTATCGCCTTGGGGTGCACCGGTGTTGTTTGTGAGGAAGAAGGATGGTTCGTTGAGGTTATGTATCGATTACCGGGAGTTGAATCAGGTTACAATTAAGAATAAATACCCACTCCCACACATTGATGATTTGTTTGATCAGCTTCGAGGTTCCGTAGTGTACTCCAAGCTTGACCTTAGGAGTGGTTATCACCAGTTGAAGGTTAGAAGGGAGGATGTTCCTAAGACGGCATTCAGGACTAGATACGGGCATTTTGAGTTTGTGGTTATGCCCTTTGGGTTGACTAATGCACCCGCGGTGTTTATGGACTTGATGAATAGGGTGTTCTTGCCGTATCTTGATTGTTTTGTGGTCGTTTTCATCGATGACATTTTGGTGTACTCGAAGTCTCGGGAGGAGCACGAGAAGCACTTGAGGATTGTGTTGACAGTTTTGAGGGAAAGGAAGTTGTATGCTAAGTTTAGCAAGTGTGCCTTCTGGTTGGAGGAGGTAACATTTTTGGGTCATGTAGTTTCAGGCAAGGGGATTTCAGTTGATCCGACAAAGATCGAGGCTGTGGTGAGTTGGAAGAGACCCGAGACAGTGACGGAGATTCGGAGTTTCTTGGGGTTAGCGGGTTATTATCGGAGGTTTATAGAGGGATTCTCTAAGATTGCAACCCCTTTGACAACTTTGACACAAAAGAATAAGCCGTTCGTATGGAATGATAAGTGTGAGGCAAGTTTCCGGAATTGAAAGAAGTTGACTACGGCTCCTATCTTAGCATTGCCGAATGGACATGACGGGTTTGTGATTTATAGCGATGCTTCAAGGAAGGTTTGGGTTGTGTCTTGATGCGAAATGGAAGGGTCATTGCTTATGCTTCACGGAAGTTGACTCAGTATGAACAGAACTACCCGACACACGATCTCGAGTTGGCTGCGATTATTTTTGCTCTTCATAAGTGGAAGCATTATTTGTATGGGGCTAAATTTGAGGTATTCACTGATCATAAAAGTCTTAAGTATTTATTTTCACAAAAGGAGTTGAATAATCGGCAGCGAAGGTGGATGGAACGGTTGAAGGATCATGATTGTACTATACTTTATCATCCGGGAAAGGCCAACGTGGTGGCGGATGCGCTGAGTAGGAAAGCGTATGTTTCTTGTTTGATGACTAGGGAATGGAAGATGCTTGAAGATATTCGTGATTGGGGTCCTAGTGAATCTAGCCATGGAGTAATCTTTGCTAATATTCGGGCTACTCCGGTGTTATTTCAGCGGATTAAGGAGACTCAAGAGAGTGATCCGGAGTTGAAGAAGGTGATTGATGAGTTAGGTGAGGGTAAGACCCCGGATTTTGCTAAGAATAGTGATGGTATTTTGACGTTTCGGGGAAGAGTTTGTGTACCGGCGATTGAGGATGTGAAACGACAAGTGTTAGATGAAGCCCATAAGTCTAAATACACAATTCACCCTGGGAGTACCAAGATGTATCGGGATTTGAAGAAGAATTTTTGGTGGAATGGAATGAAAAAGGAAATCGCTGAGTTTGTGTCAAGGTGTTTGACTTGTCAACGGATTAAAGCGGAGCATCAGAGGCCAGCCGGGTTGTTACAACCTTTGGAAATTCCGGAATGGAAATGGGAGAATATTGCAATGGATTTTGTGACAGGGTTACCAAGGACTCGACGAGGTCATGATGCGGTTTGGGTTATTGTCGATAGATTGACTAAGTCGGCTCATTTCCTTCCCATTGCGATTTCGGATTCATTAGAGAAGCTTGCTTCATTATATATTCAGGAGATTGTGAGATTGCATGGGGTGCCGGTGAGCATCGTATCGGATAGAGATCCGCGGTTTACTTCTCGGTTTTGGCAGTCACTTCAGAGTGCTTTGGGGACGAAGTTGAACTTGAGTACGCATTTCACCCGTTGACCGATGGACATCCGAGAGAACAATTCAAATACTTGAGGATATGTTGAGAGCTTGCTCGATGGACTTTAAGGGAACTTGGGATTCGCATGTGCCATTGATCGAGTTCGCCTACAATAACAGTTATCAGTCGAGTATTGAGATGGCTCCGTATGAGGCACTTTACGGTAGAAGGTGTCGTTCTCCTATTTGTTGGGATGAAGTTGGTGAAGCAAAGTTGTGGGGCCCTGAGATGGTACATGAATCGGCGGAGAGTGTAAAGGTTATTCGGGAGAGATTGAAAACGGCCCAGAGCAGACAAAAGAGTTATGCCGACAATAGACGTAGGGATCTTGAGTTTGAGGTTGGCGATCACGTGTTTTTGAAAGTTTCACCTCGGATTGGGGTTAAGAGGTTTGGAAAGAAAGGAAAATTGGCCCCGAGGTATATTGGACCGTTTGAGGTTTTGGAACGGGTTGGAAAGTTGGCGTATAGACTTGCCTTGCCGCCATCGATGTCAGGTATTCATGAGGTGTTTCACGTGTCGATGTTGCGGAAGTATTTGACGGATGCTTCGCATGTGTTGGAATATGAGCCGGTGGATTTAACACCCGATCTTTCGTATGTTGAGCAACCGGTACAGATTTTGGATAGGAAGGAGCAAGTATTGAGGACAAAGACCATACCCCTCGTGAAAGTATTGTGGAGGAATCACAATGTCGAGGAGGCCACTTGGGAGACCGAGCAGGAAATGCGTGAGAAGTATCCCGCGTTGTTTGATGGAGTCGGTAAGTAAATTCGCGGACGAATTTATTCTAAGGGGGTGAGGATGTAACGCCCGCAACATTTGCATCATTATATCGCATATAATTTCATGTGTATTTTTCATATCTCATATCATCAATTGCATCATTTTATCATAAATGATTTCATGTGCTTCATATGATGTATTATTGTTTAATTCTCGCAATATATCGTGCTTGAGATGCGTTATAAGTGAAGCGTGTCCGGACCTAGGGAAAAGAATGGAGAAAAACAAACTGTGTTGAGCTTATAAGCCTTGGCACGACCGTGCAGCTTGGTTGGCACGGCCGTGCGAGGCCTTCCAGTGAGTTGATGTCACAATATGAGGTTGGCACGACCGTGCAGCCAAGTTGGCACGGCCGTGCGAGAGGTTCCAGAATGCCAGAATTGAATTTTAAGCTTGGCACGACCGTGCAGCCTATTTGGCACGGCCGTGCGAAGCCACCCAGATTCCAGACTTAGCAAAATAGGGTTGGCACGACCGTGCATGTAATATGGCACGGCCGTGCGAGGTTGGCACGACCGTGCAGCTTGTCTGGCACGGCCGTGCGAAGCTTTTCAGACTCAAGTCTTTGCGAGAAAGCCCACTTTTCATTTAAAATGAAAGGCCCTCGTGAGGCCACGTCACCAACCGAGAGAGAGGGAGAGTTTCAGCCACTTAAAACCCTTAAAGAGTGTTAAACACTCTCATTTCTTCCCACCTTTGCCATAGAACATAGAGAGAGAAAGGAGAGAGTTTAGAGTGAGAAAGTGAGAGCTTCTTGAGATTTCGAAGGAGTCTCGACGATCCGACCACACCATTGCGGAGCTCTCGACGAAAGGAAGCTTTCCTACCGATTAGTTTCCGTTTTTCTTCACTTTTTCTGACGAGAGGTAAGCTACTACCCCCTCTTCTTCTTGTTTTATGTCTCATATGACATATTGGACTTCTAATATGCGAAGTTACCATGCTAGATACGTGTATATGTGATTCTTGCCGTAAATGCCATTTTTGGACTTGTGAAATGTGTTGTTAATCGTTCTATGAGGTTGGAAAACTCGATATTGGGCGATAATGTGTTAGGATTAAAGTGTAAGATCATTTTCGTAACTCGTCGTCATTAGTAACCTAAAATGACTCTAGCGGAGTCGGTTAGGGTTTGATAATTAATGAGACCACGTGTGTGTTTTGTGAGCTCTTTGGATGCTCGAGAGACCCGTTGGGGAATTGGTTACACGATATACGTATAATGGTATTGTGTTGAATTTGATGTTGGAATTATATGGCTATGTGTACTAGAAGTATTTGGTGTACATTAGCATGTTATTGTGGCGTCGTTATACTCCCTACTTTGGAGTATAATGCTTTTATTTAATGTTGAGTAAACATCTACTTGAACATTTGGTTGATTAGTTAATGTGTCGAGTAAACATTTACTTGAGCATTGTTTAAGTCCATGGCATATTTGTTGGAGGTGTATTGACGCTCGGTTATTGCGTGAGCCGGGCTACGTAATAGCCGAAGGCCAATACACGGCCTCGCCCTACCGTTGGCCGCGGTAGGGGTTATAGCGCTAAGTGTTGTACGGAATAAACGCGACCTTGGTAAGCTATACCGTGATTGTTTCTCGGGTCGTTGGGGACCGAGTCTTCACGTCGACGTGGATACGGTAAACGGTTCACCTTTGGTTTTGTTATTTGGTTCGATGATCGAGAACGACATCAACGGTTTCTTCATTTGGTATTATTGGTTGGTTGGTTGGAAGTTGGTTTGTCGGAGGTGTACCTCGACGGTATCCTTTTATATGTGTTACATATCGCACCTACGTGAGTTGCATGCTATGTGACCTATGTTACACATTATATGTTGTGATGGTGATTGGAAAATGATTATGTTATATCGACCATGTCATATGCAATTCTTATTACTGTTGCATTTCGCATGCCATATTGTTGCATTAGTAGCTTATTGAGTTTTATAACTCACCCCGTCCATTGTTTATTGTTTTCCTTAGATCCCGAGCCTGCGAGAAACCCCCAGTGATCGGTCGCCGCCCGGTGTCATCGTCAGTCGTTCTTTTGGTAGTGCTCCTTGAGCCTGGTATTTTCTTTTGGTGAGGCCGAGGGTACATTTGTTATCTAAACAGTGTAATGTTGGGTAGGAGTCCCGTACATGTTATTAATTCATATTCTTTTGTTGATGCCGACGTGGATGTCAGGCTTCTGTAAACGTTACTTGCTATTATTACTCCGCGCACTCTGATGATACTACATGTTTGGTCCCGAGCCTCTTAGCTCGTGGGTTGTTGATTATGTTGTGTGTTCATTTCCGGCTTTTGTATGCCGTGATGTGTTGTTTGGTTTTCAAAATAAACATACACTTGCATTACAGGGTTTTATGCATGAAAAGTGATTTTGAAACTGTGCATTTTGTGTCCCGTCTCGCGAACCGGACGAGATACCAAATAGGATCTCGGGTCGGGTCGTGACAGATGTACCTCAAGAAAAGACAGCGGAGGGCGTCAACAGCGATGGAGGGCGACGATGTGATTGGAGATAGAGAAAAAAGGTAAAGTGATGAAATGGAATGTGAGGAGGAAGATAGACTAGTTAGGTTTTGAGGGTCTCAGGGTCTCTTTAAGAAGTTTGTATTAATTTTTGATCAAAGGTCATAGAAGAATAGACAAATGATTTTACGAGCTTTTGATATTATTACAAACTTTAATGTTAGGACCGTTGGATGGTAAGTTGGTGATGATTTGAAATGTTCATATCATTATTTAGAAAATGACAAATTTGATCTGACGGTATAGATCTAAAGTTATGTTTGGCTACTCAATGCCAAGCTTTAGAATTTGAATTAGATGAACAATTTGAGTTCTACGAAATTCAAATTGGTCTTTCAATTCTAATTCCATAATGCTCTGAAATTAAGCATCCAAACTGATTATAAATATTTTTTATATAACGTTATTAATACTAAAAATTGTAATAATACCACGAGCTCGAGGTTTTAATATGATACTTTGGTCATGGCATAACTCGCAAGGACCTGATATATACCACTTCTGGAAGTGAATCCCAAACGACGAAGGCGATTGAAGAGGTTTTGGGTCCAAAGTTTTGAACTATGAGAGCATCCACAATGATAAGAGCAACCACAATGGTTGCCTTTACCACCTCTCTAAAACTTATTTTAGAGTTTTTAACCCTCCCTTGATCCACAGTAAACACTTTAGCCCACTCTCTTTCTCTAAAATCAATTAATACCCCCTCTAAATATGGAGTGCTTTATAAGTGAATAGGAGACAACCTCTCCACTCACATCCGTGGACCCCACAACCACCACATCTACCAAAATCCCTTCTCTCTCCTCAATTTATGAAGGAAAAATAGAATAATAGTAGTTGAGATAAAGAGAAATTTAGTTTTTAGAGAGTTGTATAAAAGGTATTTGTTAGAGTCGATTTTTTTTTTCTAGTGTTGAAAAAGTGAAACTGGAACAGAAAATGAAGTGTTTAGAAGTGGTTTAGGTAGGGGTGACAATTCGTGCTATCGTGTCGTGTTCGTGCTGTACTATCGTGTTTTTATGTTATCTATTTTATTTAATCATAAATATAATAATAAACTAAAATTTTAATTTTGTGCTTTCGTGTCGTGTTTCGTGTCGTGTCGTGTCGTGTCATATCGTGTCATTTGTCTCTGTAATTCGTGTTTTTAATCGTGTCGTGCTGGTTCGTGCATTTGTTTCGTGCCAGCCATTGCCACCCCTAGGTTTAGTGTGTTCTCATTGTGGATGCTCTAACTCCCAATATCACACTATAAACAACTTTCAGTTTCACTTTTTCAACACTCTAAAAATAAATTCACTCCAACAAACACTCTTTATATAACCCTCTAAAAATTAAATATCTATCCTCTCAACTAACAAACATAACAACCATTCTAGTTTCCTTCTTTTTTATTTCTATTTTTCTTCCACAATTAAAATGAAATATTTTATATTTTAAATATATATTCTATAAAAAATACTCCCTCTGTCTCTAAATTATTGTCTTGTTTAATCCGGCACACGAATTAAGAAAAAATAATTAATTTGATTATTAATATTAGTATAGTGTGTAATTTTTTTTAATTCCTATGTGTATATGGTCTATAATTAAAGTAGGGAGAAAAATTAAGGGTAAAATAATAAAAATGACGTCCTAAATTTTTTTTTAAACAATGCTATTATTTTAGAATGGATAAAAAACAAAAGAAAAATAATAATTTAGTTACTATTCCTTCTAAATTACTCTTTATATCGGAAGAGTGATTTAACTGATTTTAAAAATAATAAATTGATAAGAAAGAGTGATTTAACTGATTTTAGAGATAAAAAGGTGATAAAGTGTCATAGTAGGATTAGAAGAGTTAAAAATTCCTATAAATAATTTTAGAGGTTAGTTAAGAGAGCGCCGCTCTTGTTCTCAGACGCCCCAGATTCTAACCCTATATAATGACCCAAAACTGAAACAAGAACAACAAAATTTCCCCCCAAATTAACAAAGCAACGCTTTCCCAATTCCAATGGAACAACAAATCTCACAGGCTCCACCATCAACATCCACCCCATCCACTCCACAGCCCACCGACCAACCACCACCACAACCACCACCACCATCTCAACAGCCATCCACAATCACTTCCTCACTCCTCCCACCTCCCCCAAACCCTAACCCTACCCCTAAACCTCAACTCCCACAATCTCAGTCCCAAACCCAATCCTCCTCAACCCAACCCTCACAACTCAGGCCAACCTTTAACAGACCTTGGCAACCACAATCTTCTTCCCCATTTTTTCCATCTATTACTACTCATTCGCCTTCCCCTCCTCCTGTTCCTCCATTTTCTTCTTCTTCTGCTTCCACTTCGGTCCCACCTGCACAAAGGGGTGGTATGGCCATTGGCGTCCCTGCTCACCACGCCGGCCCCCCTCCTCCTCCTTCATCGTTTTCTTCTATGAACCCGCCTTCTTATGGCCAACAGTTCGGTAGCTTGGGTCGCAGTTCGGTTTCTGGCCCTGAATCTGTCCCCAGTTCTAGTACTTCCCAGGTGGGTTTTTTTTTTTTGGTCTCCATACATGTATGAATAGTGTTATGTAAATGCTATATTGGTTATGAACTTTGTAGAACTTGGGTTCAATTTAACTGGGTCATTTTTAGTGTAAAGTATTGATATTGGATTTTGCACATCAGTAGTGTTATATATCCAACTGTTGATTCCAGAATTCTGCTCTAACCTGATGTGATGCAATTCGTATGGCATGGCGATATTACAAGTGATAGTAGAATTCCTGAGCTAGCAGTTAGGGCATTAAAATCCAATAGGGTTTTGTTATAAGGTTCACTAGTGTCTACTGTGATATGCTCAAGTTTGACCAAGCTCTCTACCCTTGTTGAATATGAGCCAAGCTTTTGTAGAGCTTACTAATCTCAAGCACCACTCAAGCTTGTTTAATATATTATAATTGAGCTTGAATTTTAAAGCTCATTTGCAGCTCTATGGATCTGTAGCATTACTCTATATACATTATGTAATTCTCTTGGATATTTTTGGATTAAGTTGGGTTTCTAGATTTTAGTATGGCTTGTGTTTTGACATTTTTTTTTTTTTTGGCCTACGGATTTTTGTAATGTCTAGATGAGACAATCTATGCAAGGAATGCAGGGGATGGGAATGATGGGATCACTTGGCTCAAGTTCCTCTCTTAGGCCAAGTGGGGTTCCTGCACACCTTCAACAGAGACCTGCTCAATCATCTCTTCGACCTCAGACTAACCAAAGTAACCAGTCCCCTGCTGCACAAGTCAGTATTATATTCTGATATGTACTTCTTTCTTCATTTTTTATATTTCATCTAAGATACTTCCTCATCATGAAAATGCAATCGTGTGATTAATGGCTCATAGGCAATATCCCTCATTTGGTAATGAGGGTCCACTCTAGGTTGATGATGATTGATAAATTATGTGGATGCATTTTGACAAGGAAAAATTGGAATAAGCGATTGGCGTTATGTGCCACTTTCTTTTTCCATTTTTATTTTCTTTTTATTTGAAATGAATTTCAGAGAACGCTGTAGGTCTTTTTGTAGGAAATGCTTGGGACAATCTTGCATGGCGCATTTCGTTTTTAGCTGTTGTGAAGGGTGTTCACGGCTGAAGAAGAGAACTACTGATTAATTACTGGATTGTAGACTCTATAAGGGAATTTCTTGCATATCTACATTGTTTGCAGGCAGCATGGGAAATCACACAATCACCTTTCCCACGTTGCGCTGTTTCTTGGATCTATAGTGTGTCATGTTATGGAGGACAGGAATCACGGGTTCCCCCTTTTCAATTGGAGATACGCTTATTCATTTTTGAGATTTCTAGAGGAATTAGTAGCAACACTTTTTATAGATTTGTGGTGTGTTTGCAGTTCTAAGGTGAGTAGTAGAATTTTCAAAGAACAGATCTTTTTTGTTGCCATTATTGTGGCTCAGGGTTATGCACATGGCTTGTCAATTGGATTCAATTGACTAGGCTAGCTTTTAGAATGGTTGCTAACTGAAGAGAATTTGGAGAGCTACTACATTGAATTTTTCTTCCTCTTGTTCCTTCTTTCTTAGTGGTCTCTTTTTGTATGCTCTTGTATATTTCTTTCCGCTCATTACATGGGTTACTGCTATATAGAAGTATGGTTAGAACTTCGAAGATTTAGATTCAAGATGATTAAAATAATTAAATACTCCCTCATCCCAAAAACATATTAACACTTTCCTCTTTGGTATGCATTACCAAAAGCTTTATTCAGATGGAGGGGATGACATTTTAGATCTTGAAGGGATTTTCTTTAACACTTTATCGCACGAGGGCAAAGAATCCTTAAAGAAGCCTTTTTCTGAAGAGGAAATATATGGTGCCTTGCAGATTTTGAAGGGTGATAAAGCCCCGGGCCTCGATGGTTTCACCTTAGCCTTTTTCCAACATTGCTTGGAGGTGGTCAAGACTGATATTATGGTGTTGTTTAATTCCTTTTTTGTGACTGAAGGCTTTGAGAAGTGCCTGGATGCTACTTTCATAGCTCTCATCCCTAAAAAGAGAGGAGCTGAAGAGTTGAAGGATTTTAGACGTATCAATTTGATTGGGGGTGTCTACAAATTAATTGCTAAGGTCTTATCGACTAGATTGAGGAGGGTCATTTGGAGAGGTTATCTCTGAGACGCAACATGCCTTTGTGGGGGTCGACAGATTCTAGATGCATCTTTGATAGCGAATGAGGTGGTCAATGCTAGATTTCGAAGCGGGGTTCCTTGGGTTTTGTGTAAGTTAGATATTGAGAAAGCCTACGATCACGTATGCAGAATGGGTTTTGGGGATAAATAGAGGACTGGGATCAGTTTTTGTATCTCTTCGGTGAAGTTCTTTGTGCTTCTTAATGGTGAACCTGCGGGTTTTTTCTCGAGCTCTAGAGGACTTCGCCAAGGGGATCCTCTCTCTCCTTTTCTCTTCATAGTAGTGATGGAAGATTTTAGTAGGATTCTAGAAAAGGCTGTGACATGTGATTTCATTTAGGGGTTCAAATTGGATAGCACAGCGACTTCCGGGTTAATGATATTCCATCTTCTCTTCACGGATGACACCTTGGTCTCTTGCAAGGCCAAGAAAGCTCAGTTGGGGTATTTACGTCTAGTCTTGCACTTTTTCGAAGTAGTGTCTGGATTAAAAATTAATATATCGAAAAGTGAAATTATTCCGGTGTGTTTGGGAGATAATTTGGATAATCTGGCGTCTTTTTTTTTGGGTGCAAGGTAGCTTCTCTAACTTCGTCTTACTTGGAACTTCCGTTGGGTGCTCCCTTCAAGAACGTTACTGTGTGGAATCCGGTGTTAGAAAGGGTTGAAAGAAGATTAGCGGGGTGGAAGAGGCAACTCCTGTCTAAGGGTGGGAGGCTGACTTTGATTAAGAGTGTTTTAAGCAATCTTCCCACTTACTACTTGTTCTTATTTCCGAATTCCAAATTCTGTGACGAAGCGTATTAAGAAGCTTGAGCAGGATTTCTTATGGGAAGGCCGTTGGGAAGAGAGAAAATATCACTTAGTAGAGTGGAGCACAGTTTGCTCTAGTATGAGGGAAGGAGGCCTAGGAATCAAAAAAATTAGAACCTTCAACTGTGCGTTATTGGGCAAATGGCTGTGAAAGTTTCTTAATGAAAGAAAGTCTTTGTGGAGGTCAGTTGTGATTGGCAAGTATGGAGAGAGGGGAATGACCGGTGGTTTGCCAAAGAAATTTCTACATCTCATAGTCGCGTGTGGAAGAATATTAGGGGAGGATGGGATCAATTCAAAAGATTTATCTCTTTCGAGTTGGGCAATAGCCGGCATGTGAGATTTTGGAAGGACAAATGGTGTGGAGACACGGATCTCCAAAGCTTGTTTCCAGATTATTTGATATTGCGGTAAGTCAGGATGTTATGTTGAGCTCGGTTCTTGAAATAAGAGGTGGCAAGGCATGTTGGAATCCAATTTTTCGCAGAGACTTGCAAGACTGGGAGCTAGGAGAGATTACCCAGTTGTTTGATTATTTATATGCCTTCAAGGGCAGTAGCGCCGGAGAAGATAAAGTGACTTGGGGTGGGACAAAAGATAGGAATTTCTCGGTCAAATATTTTTCTTTGAAGATGGAAGGATCCATTAGAAATTCATTTTCTTGGAAGGAGATGTGGAAATCGAAGGCCCCTTTTAGGGTAGCTTTCTTTGCTTGGGAGGCTGCGAGGGAAGCTATTTTGACCGGAGACAACTTGAGAACTCGATAGAGAATTCACATAAACTGGTGTTACATGTGTAAAAATGAGGAGACTATTAATCATCTTCTTCTACACTGTCGCTGGCTAGGGAGGTTTGGAATCATTTGTTGCTCTTAGTAGGTCTGTCGTGGGGATGCCAAGATCCATTTCTGAATTGTTCAGAGGGTGGTCTTTGCATAAGCTAAGAAGAAAGAATAGTCTCTGGAACGCTATTCCATTGGCAATCTGCTGGCATGTTTGGAAGGAAAGAAATAGTTTTCGACTACGTTGAGTATGATATTTTTCTAGTCAAAGAGAATGCTTTAAGGACTCTTCGCTTTTGGTGCATAGAGGGTGATTCGAATTTAGGGGATTCTTTTGTAGAAATATTGGAAAATTGTTGTTAGTAATTCTTTTGTCTAAGTATACTTCATGTGTACAAAGGATGCCTCATAGATGTGGGACTATCTTTATTTATTTTTTGATAAGTAATAATGCAATAAAAACAAGGCGTCAAAACAAGTGACGCATCCTTTGTACACATATAGTGCAATTCAAAGAAGGTGCAAACAAGTAAAGCTATAATCTTAAAAAGTTTAACTTGTCGAATAGGACTATTCTTTTTTTTTTTTTTGGGGATGGAGGGAATAATACTGAATAACATGAAGTATATGAAATACTACTTTAGCCTTAGAAGGAATATCTAAGGAAACCTAGTTAAGCTTAATGATCAAGTAATTCTACAAAGCGGTAATCTTCTTTGTCTAGGCCCTCTAGGACGATGTTTATTGCGAGGGAGGGGTTGGTACTGAAGGTGGTTGGATATAGGGGAGAAGTGCATTGAGCGATCTTTGTCATCAATTTATACCTATGAATGTGGTATGAAAATTTTATAGTACAACTGGTAGACCAGCTGTACTTAATGGGTCAGAATGCTTGGAGAAGCAGTAATGCATTTACCAATAAATTATAGTTGAGATGAGAATATTAAGATGATTACTTTCGTCGCGTGGTAGCAAGAGCCCCACAGGAGATAAACAAGAGAAGATGGCATAAGATGGCTTGGAGGATACAACGTAGACGAATAAAGTGTAGCAGTAGGGAAGGCAATCTGTGAAAACTTGTGCTTTGGAGACACATAGCATAGACTAATAAATGTACCAGTAAGGAATGCATTTAACGTCGACGGCGAGCAGGATAGGGAAGCTTGTGGTTCCAGTGTAATCTTCCTTGGACAGAAATCATTGGCAATAGCAGATCCCAAGTACTGGGGACAAAGGCTCATTTGAGTTGAGTTGATTTCTTCTCTAAATATTTCTTCTGCAAAAAAGATGCCATTCATGCCTCACAAAAAATAACACGTAATACATGTCTATTCAATATGCGTGCACATCAATGCAATGTTGTCATTCCTGCGTGGCCTTGCTCACTCCTTTTGGCCAAACCTTCTCCTATCTAGTTATATATATCTGCTCGAGATGTGCTGAACTTATGCCTGGGAAAGTGTCCAAGAAATTTTAGTGTCATCATGCTAGGCATATCAGTAACTCTTAAGAAAATATGAAATCCACTGCCCAGATTTGACACCAAAGAGCCTCTTTCCAATTCCAGTCGAAGACGTGATCAGAGGAAGATGTGAAATGGTGCATTTACGCAACTAAGATAGATAGAAAAAGAAAGAGCCTGGTCGCTCAGGAGACGGTCTGCTTACCATTCTTCACTGCTTCCTATCTGACTGACGAGGATTGGGAATTTTTTAGGGATTTAAGGGCTGCTGATTGTAGCCTATCACCATCTCATCCTAGCCTCTTGTCAAGTTGAAAGTCACGGCCAGCAGTTCTATTGATCCATCCCTTCTATCGTCCCCAAGGATTAGGTTGGAGTTAGACCACGATTACACGTCTCTTTGAAAGCTTGCTTTCTCGAGGAGCAGGCGGTCTTTCTCTTTTTCGCAACTTACTGACTCTACGACTTCTGTACTAGCAGACTAGCTGTGAACTCCTCACTGTGCCATTCCTTTCTGTCTGATATTAAGAAAAAAAGCTTAGACTTGCATGTCTGTCGCATATAGCTAATTTTCTTTATTGATGATGATGTTAACTTCCACTAGACTTCTTCCGCGCAAACAGTCCCTGTAACAAATACACAGCAACTTTCAGATAAGTAATGTGCCAAATGCTGAAAGTCATTCTTAGGCTATCTCAAGGCACAACCCTTGCAGTTTCACACTCGATGTGCTTCACAATTAAAACATGTGCTTCCTGTAATTAGTCTGCACGTTCCTAGCTGGTTGATATGACACTGTTGTTTGACGAGCGTTACTCGTTTTATGAGAGCATTTCTATCAAAGGGTGCCTCTGAAAGTTTTATTATTTGTCACTAATCTAGGCTAGAATTCACAGGATATTGAAGTACTATGCACGTGTGAGTAATCAAGTGTGCTTATTAATGTTCCTTTCTGCAGAATTTCCAAGGGCATGGCCTTCTAAGAGGTCCTTCAGTGGGATCTCCTGGTTCACCATCGCCTAGTACATCGCAAAGTTTGCAGTCTCATAATCAACCATGGCTGTCTTCTGGACCACAAGGGAAGCCTCCTCTTCCACCCCCATCATTTAGACCACCAATGAACCCACCATCCTTGCAGCAAAGATCCCACATCCCGCAGCAGCACGCTATGTCAACACCTGCACAGCAACAGCAAACATCCTCTTCCCCACAGCCACAACAGTCTTCATTGTCACATCAGCAGTCACAAGAGCATTATACGCTTCCACCATCAAGAGTCCCATCATCTTTGCCCCATCAACAACAGATAACAAGAGGTCAAGGATTGGGAAACCAAAAACCATCCTCTCAGGCATTTGGGCAGCCTAGCACTGCCCAACCAGCACCTTTTAACCGAACAGCAGCTAGTGCGGAAGCTGGCGAATCTTGTAATAGGATTCTAAGCAAGAGGAGCATTCAAGAGCTAGTAACCCAGGTGAGATTTTCTGCTCTCTTTATGTACACGCTCCTTTGTCGCACGTTCTAAGACCAATTAAAGCTTTATTTTTATTATCCTCCTGCTACATTATTGTAGAATTTTCTTATGGCACTTTGAAAATTGGTGTCCTTTCAACAAGGCTCTGGAGTCTTTTGTGACTTACTTCCTCCGACTATTTGTTGACTAGCTACTTATTTCAAAAGCATTTTCTAATGATTGTCTCTGTGTAGAAATTTTTACTCATTTGGATTTTGCTGAATTTTCTTTTTCTTGGAAACGACCATTTTGTTTAAAGAAAAGTGTAGGTGATTCTCACTTAAATTTTAAGTTCATCAACTATCTGAACATCTCTTTTGGCAAAACTTTTAGTAACTTTTTCCTCCTTCCTGTTCAGGAGTGGTGCATTCACTTCTTATGCACTCGTGAGAAAAAATGAGTACTTGTGCACAATATACATACACAATGTTAATGAACTGGTAAACAAGAAAACTTTTATATATTAGGCCAGAAGCTTTTGGTTTTACTTCCATGTCAATCTTTATTAGCCAAGTAAATCCACTGAACTCCCTTCTTAACTGTAAGAACTGTACCGAAGGTGGAAGTATTGGTTTAGTTATATTATGAGGCTTTTCTGGTTAGAGGAGCTCTCTTCTTGTTGTGAAGGAGGCTGGAGCGATGGTACAGTCTCTTCTGTTTACTTGTTTGGGATCCGCCATCCGGAAAGGGAAAAAAGTGCTCAGTGCCAAATCTGTATGGTTAATTATAAAGTGTACTTATCAAAAAAAAAAAAAAAAAATTATGATATAGAGTGCAATAATATAAAGGCATCATTGAATTTTTTCTGGTACAATTCATAATTTGAACTTCTAGGTAGCAGGCAATACTATATACTTATATGGTGATGCTACTGTACCTTTCTCTTACGTATAGTCTTGCTGGCAAATTTTATCTTCCGATTCTGGCACCCCACACCAAAATAAATTAATAGAAATATCATAGGCCTACTTGTTATTTATTTGAGATTAGCTATATACTGGAAATTACTATTGTCTATAAGCAACAATTAAACAGTATTCCGTCCGTCCATAAATGAGCGTCCCTTTAAGTTTTTTGCAAAAATTAAGGAAGTTGACTTGTAGGCCATTTTAGTAGTGCACATAGATGAATTGTCCTTGGTGTCCACACTAAAGTATTGGAAGTGCACTTTAATACATGATAGATAGCAACGGAAAATTTAGTTCCTTCATAGAAAAAAGGACTCTCATTTTGGGACAAGCTTATTGCTAAAAGGAACACTCAATTTGGGATGGAAGGAGTAAGAAAAAAGTAAAGAAAAAAGTTAGGTCAATATTTCTTAATAGAGTAAAACCAAATTTATGGGTAGTTTAAGAATGCTGGCACAAATGTTATTTTGGTACAACAGGGTAAAATAAGAAACATGTGAGAATGTGGACTAGTATGAAAAAGTTTAAAAGAAAGTATGAAATTTGTTTGGTGGAAACCTATTTGGACTAAAGTAGAACTCTTCCATTAAGAATTTTGACTGTTGCAAGGATAAATCAGATACTCCTTCCCTCCCAAAAAATAGTCCCACTTTCTTCTTTGGCATGTCCCAAAAATGGTACCATTTCTAAAAAAAAGGATATATTTACAGTGCAATCCAAAGAAGGTACAAACAAATATACAAACTTAAAAAGTTTGACTTGTCAAATGGGACTATTTTTTTGGGACTCTGGGAGTTATGTTAACCTGTCATACTCATTCATTTTCATGCTTAAATAAGGTCAATTTGTATATATGGGCAGCTCAGACATGCATGATTATGTCACGATTGCACTGGATTGTCCATATCTTGCTAGAAAGGCCCATCACCAACTATCTCTTTGACTATACTGGTTTATTGCATCATTTTTATATGCATGCCAAATTTCATTGTGTTGAGTCATTCTCTTATTTCTGTCTCTCATGAACAGATTGATCCATCGGAGAGGTTAGATCCTGAGGTGGAAGACATTCTCGTTGATATTGCAGATGAATTCGTGGAATCTGTGAGTTTTCTGTGTTCAATTAAAAGAAACATAAATTTGCAAGTCGATGAATTTGCAGTTGAGGCTCATTTTTGTAATTTTGACCTTCCGGTATACAAAATAGATATTTTGCTTCATTGTTTGTTTGATTTGGATATAAATGTACCTTTGTATACCTTTTCGCATTGGAGCTTGAAGTCTGATTCCGAAATCTACATTAGAGTAAGCTGGCCTATATGGAAAGAACCTTCTTTGGGATCCGTTTATGGTCATTGTAAACAGATTTTCAATATAAAAATATTTTGGTACAATATCATCAATGTCAAAGTGGAACTTTGGCTTGTTGTCAAGGACATCGATTTAAAGTTCAGTCAAGGCCAGATGAGATGACATAATTTGGAACATAAAAGGATGGTATTCATATGACCTTGCTGTGAACATTGCACAAGGCTTTGGCACTGGGGGAGACTGGAAAGCGTCTTAAGTACGAATCGTTACCCCTGAGAGCAGATATTGATATAGTTCAAACCTTGACTGGTGGGGAACCTTAGCATTGAGTTAAGGTTTTTTTCCCTCAAGCATGAGTACAGGGTGCCTAAAAAATACATGAACTTGCGCTAAAGGATTACACATATGTTCTTAGCATCCTAATGTATACGTAGGACCTCAGAACACCTGAAATTACGGTTTTATATAAATATTTGGAAATTACTGAATCAGCTTAGATACATTAATGTCGACTTTATTGAGGTGATTGTATATTATAGTTTTGACTCTGATAATTTTAAACTCTAGAAACTCCTTTGAGGTTGTACTTTTGTGCTTTTTCTGCAATGAAAAGAAACTGGACATGAATTTCTCATTTTATCTTTTAGTGAAGATAATCACCTTTAAGCATATGTTGTTTTAGGAGGCCAAATATGTTAGATTGGCTACTGTCAATCTCTGTTAGGTTTCTATGTTCATCGGATATGGAATGAGTAAGGTTATGGGATGCGTACACGATGACTTTACCTTTGGCAATGAATGAAGAATAAGAGCTCATATTTGACAGCAGATGGTTCTGTCGTGCATGGACGGAAAAATAAATCACTTTTCCTTAATTTCTCCAAGATTTAGTACTTCCTTTAATACTATCTGCACTGCACATATAATAATTTCTCTTAGATTAAGTACTTCCTTGATTACTATCTGCATTGTACGTAAAAGACTGTTTAGAAACTATAACTATCTACATAATTAAGACATATCCATACTCCACAGATACATATCCAACTTTTGGACTCCTAACCCATGCAATATAAGTCGGAGTTTCACGGAGATATAAAAAACTGGACATATTAGCTCCGAGTCCTTGTAATGTAGATGCTGATCCTAACATTCCTTGATCTTGTTTGGCTGAAGATAATACTTATAATTTTGGTTGTTTCAGTGAAAACCAATAAGTGGTTAATCCAATTAATTGTCATAAGGATTTCAAGAGTCATTTACTTGTTTTTTTTTTTTTTTTTGCTTCATAAGCATTTGAATTTTGAGTTCTGATTGTTTTTTGTTTAGCCATGTTATGCATGTAAGTACTGTATATACCATCTTATTTGATACTCCCTACGTTGCGATCAATGCATTCACTTTTGAAAAGTCTAATGATTAAGGGATATAATAATTTTCTTGAAGTTGAACAATATTACAAAAATGCTTGAACATGGCGAAGATGGTTATATAACAGTGGAGGGTAAAGTTGAAAGGTTAGGGAGATTGTTGGCATAATTCTCAAAGCTGGACTCCTTTAAGTGGAACATCCAGAAGTAGAATAGTGGACTCGATCAGAACAGAGAGTATTTCTTTTCTAGTATCTTGTCCATTATATGTGCTCTGTATGACTAGTTTTTCCTTGCATGGAACAGATCACAACATTTGGTTGCTCTTTGGCAAAGCATCGGAAATCAAATACATTGGAAGCTAAAGACATTCTTCTACACCTTGGTTAGTTTTGAAGGAAGTACCCCTTTATTCTGTTGATTACCTAATGGACATGGAGTGCTTGACTTTCATCTAACTGGTTGTTTCAGAAAGAAACTGGAATATAACCCTTCCTGGGTTTAGTGGAGATGAAATTAAGAGTTACAAGAAGCCAGTAAGTATTTCAATTGACATTTTTTTCAAATGAAGTGTCTATCTTCCCATTCCTAGATAGCTTTCATTTAAAATGCTTTGACTTCTTATATAATTTACTATATATATATATATATATATATATATATACACACACACACTTCTCTAATGTGTTCTGGTGTATGGTCTGTTGACAGTTCACAAATGATATTCACAGGGAGCGACTTGCTGCGGTATGTTTGATTTCAGTTTTATGTTTGTCTCAAGCATACAAAGTTTAAAACCCATGCTAGGACATGATGGGTCTTTTTTCTTATTAGATTAGAAGCAGAATGGTGACGGTATATTTCTTCTATTAATCTCTTGTTGTTGGTCTGTTATTTGTATATTCTGGCAGATAAGGAAATCAATTGTGGCTGCTGAGACAGCAACTTCGAAGATCTCTGCTGGACAAGCTGGTGGAAGTGCCAAAGGTCATTCCACAAAGGCACCTGCCAATATTATTGGCTCCCCAAATCCATAGATAATTGAAGCTGCATGAGTTGCTGACTAAGAGCTTGATCTTTAAACCCTAATCAAGTAAGTAGCTATATGTTGAAAGTTTTAATGCACAGATTCTGCATATCGATGTGCATTAGAAGAATCAGATACACGTTCAAATCTGTAGCCATTGTTTCACATACTAAATTTGATCATGGAGTTGAGGTTTACTTTGGGAACATGTCTTTCTGCTTTGCGGGCAACGAGTCAGTCGAAACGTACAGGAGGAAAAGAGGGTCAAACAATATAGGGAAAGAACAGAGAAACATGTTCTCATGTTTGTCCTTTTAGAATGTAAAAGTTAATAGTTTAATCAATGTTGTCTCCTAGAAGTGTCTGAAACATCAGTAATGTATAGTTGCATCTTCGAGAAATAATATGAGTGAAAACAGCAAAGAGTTACTATATTATTATTGGATACTTGCAGTACTTGTCCAATACATATCTTATCTAAGCACCACCATACTTGCATGAATTTTTTTTGGAAAAGTAGGGTAGGACATGACATACCAGGTACAATTTACACCATTTGTGTATGTGTACTTCCATATGGATTTACGATTTAACAGCAAGAATAGATCAATTTCAAGATTCCGCAAATACTTGAACTCTGAGAATATGCTAGGTTTTTCATCTTTCTTTTATTTTGAACTTCTGATATCTGCTTTCTTCAAATAAAACTGCATTTCGATCTCGCAGCATACTCAAGCTTGTCAGCACCTAGGACTTCGAAAGTAATATTTCCAGAGAGTCCTAAACTCTCCACAAATATGTCTTAGCATGTTGCATGGTGGGGGTATTTTTTCTTTTTTTTGGGGGGGGGGGATTGGTACTGGGGGTGATACTTGTCTGGTCACTACACTAAGGCACTAAAAATGAAAATGTTTTTGTAGGCAGGAGCAAATGTAGTTAGTTAATCTTTCAAAAAATGAGTTAGAAAGATAACATAGAAATATGTTCAAGATTGAAAACCAAAAATTAGTAATATTTGAGGATCACACGTACACGGGATGCTTGTTACACATTACAGATCCTCAGGTATTCAACACTTAATGAGGACAATCCAAGGGATGTAATTTCTCTTCGTGTTTAGGGATGGTGAGGGTAATTAAGGACCTCATTTTTTTGCTACAGAAGATGACAGTGAAGTTGTTCACTCCCTTGGATAATGTGGTTCACATACAAGTCTCTTCCAAGAAAGTAGAAGTAATGTTTCTTCCAAGAAAAAAGATAAGCTGTAACTGGACTTGCATCTGCTTAAGACAGATGCAACTTATGGGAGATAGGTGGTGAAATGGTGGTGGGTGGAAAATCTCCTGGTTTGTTTATATATTCTTATTTTTATCTTGTTATTCTTTGTGAATGGAGGAGTCCACGTTTCTCCCTCTCTTAACTCTTCTCTAGTAGACCTTTTTCAGCAATAAAAGATAAAGCCAATACTTACGACATCCAAATCTAAGTGCGTGCTTCATAGTTCAGACCACTGTAAGTTAGTTGTTTGTTAATTGCCCTAATTATGCTTTGTATCATGGTCTTAACTGCAAGTCATTACATGGCTAGGATTACCTTTGAAGTGCCCGGGAATAGGGTACAATTTCTTGCTTCTTTCCCTTCTATATAAAGACTGTTTTATAAATTAAAGGGTGGGTGTACATGGTACAAAATTTTCGCAATCCTGCTGGAAAGATGTTCTCCCAACCAAATCAAGAGTCTGTTTTGAAATTTTAAGATAAATACACAAGATTTATGTTATTTATATGCCACAAGTACCCTTAGACAATAGAGAAGCAAGTTAATGTACACCTAGAAAATTTTTCTGTTGACGGTCAGGACGAAATAGCTAATATATGTCTAAGACATTTACTTTTGGATCAAGGAGATTGTTTTAGGCACAAGTCAACGGTGGGATTGACTTCCCTCAACTGTAATTTAGCTGCACCTGTTGGTGTTGATTTTTGTTTGAATGTGTTTCAGTGGCTAGCAAGTATATGGCCGTAAAACAGTAGAAATGTCCAATATAATTGTCAAGTTCTGATAGTTTAGCTTGTCAAAAAGTTGTGGTTATTGAGCTGAAGATGTGGGTCATTAGTAAGCTTTATTGGTTTAGTCGTCCTGGTTTTTGGCCATAGTTGAGATCTAGTATAGTTTTCAATCATTTATTCTATGCTCTAGGCAATTTAGGATTCAAATGTTCTCTTGGTTGTTTTTGTTTACTTTTACTTTACACATAGTTTGTTTGTACTTGTTGCCAAAACATGTGTTAGAATGGCAATTTAGTGCTTCTTTTTGGTTGTCTAGAACTGTAGGTCAAACACTGACAGCCAGCCAAGTTTTCACAATTGACGCCATAACTGATTATCATGATTCCTGGGCCATGTGCATTAAAATTTACTGAAACATATTGAAGTGGAAGGAGTATCTATGCATGAACCATCTCCTTTTGCAAGCTATCTCATGATCTTAAACTCTCAGGAAGACCTTCAGAGCCTTCATATGTTATTTGATCAGCGTCTCCACTGGCTATTACCAGCAACTGAAGGAAAATGTGAGCTGCATGATTGAGATTCCAAAGAGAAAAATGATATTTGTTTTGTTTTTTTAATGATGGCTGTAAGAGGAAACATTCATGTTTTGGCACATGAAAGAATGTAGTATTTTGAAGCACTGTTTAATATCAACGGAACATTTGAGCACATCGCTTGGCTGAATGATCTTTTCTGTTGGATATTGTATTCTGTCCAAAGGAAAACTCTCGTAAAAAGAATGCTGTGCTTCCATAGATTGCTCTTACTTTTGCCTTTGGAGTAGCCTGTTGAGGAATGTCCGTCATTTCTTCGTGATCCAATTAACTCTCAACTCTTCTTGGAGCTCACACAGCAAATCAAAAGAATTTCAAATAAATTTATCTCAGAGTATGAGTGAATGGGTTTAATGGCGTCTAGTAAAAAAAAAAAAAAAAAAAAAGTACACTAGACATATGCTTCTTATAATGTTCCACGTGAAATCTTGCTTGCATTGGGCATGTAATTTTAAACTTTAATGGTTGATGCAAGTTTGTTTACCAACTCCATCTAGAAGAGGATGGAAAAAGAAAACCTCAATGCACATCGCCCCCGTACACACACACACACACACACACACACACACAAACCTAAGAATAGTACTCTTTCATCAACAAAAAAAAAAAAAACTACCCTCAATTAACAAGTTAAAATTTAAAATTTATAGCTTTATATGTTTGTCTCTCCTTTAAATTGAACCATAATTATGTCTTTGTAGAAATGAGATTATTTTGTTAGAAAAATTAAAGTAAAAAGTGATATTTTTTGGGGCGGAGGAAATAAAAGACGTATTTTTCTACTTTTAGAAGTTGTATTTCTTTTACTTTATTCATTTCACTCAAAAAGTGTACGTTTGAAAGTTTAATAATTAAAAAAAATATTGATATTATTGGTACCGGTCATAATTATAAAATTATTTGTGTATAGTCAATACAGTTATAACAAATGCAGAGAGTAAAATTGAAAGATTATAAAGAATAGAGACATTATTTTAAAAATTACTACTTTTTTAAGTAAAAAAAATTAGAACAAAATAATCGACTAGGAGCGAGTATTTTGACTAGACTAAATGAGACGAGGTTGTCCTCATCAATTAGACTTCTTCCTCTACCAGTAGAGATAGAGGTTCTGGCACTGACTCATCTTTTTACTAGTCTTAAAATAATTCTCTTATATAAAAATTTTCTTTTTAAGATACACTTTTACCATTTTACATTTACTTTTTTTTTCTATTTTAATTATGGGTCCTATGCATATGGACATAAAAAAACTACACACCATACATCCGTGTAACGAGTCAAATAAAATAATAATTTAGAGACGGAAGGAGTATTTTTTATATTTTTTGAATATTAAACGCCGTTAGCCGAATAAGATTTTGACCCCTTTGAGAAATCCCACACGTTACCTTTGCAATAATCGACAGATTAATTAGAAGCAGATAAGGTTACTATGCTGCCAAATCGGATGTCACTATGCCACTACATCTCTTTTATAATAACTTGGATTAATTGAAGAGTCATGAACCTAATTATTGACTTTTGACTTTAATTCAATTTTAACAAAAGTTTATTTGATATTTGATTCATGCACTATTAAATTCAAGTTGAAAATAGTTAGATAATTTGGTCACCTCGGCGAATTCAAAAGAGCGTTACTTGGTTTTATACAAAGACAATGTGATTTTAAACTCGGTTCAATTAAAATCTTGATCGTAATCTGCTCAAGAACTAAAAAAAAATACAAAATTTAAAAATTTTCCATACAAACCAAACTTAAGCAAGTAATCAATATTAATTCGACTCAACACATTTACGAACATTAGGGCATGTATTATAACAAAATAGTGCATAAAGATAACCTAATAACAAGCAAATATTAATAACAACTAAATATAATGAAAGGGGAATGAAATCTCAGACTTGAGCAACAAAATTTGTTTACATATAGCATGCATCGTAATGTTGTATGATATGCATTAGTAAATTGTACAGTAAAACACCTTGAAAATCTGGTTATGAATTCTTTTGCTCTAGCATTACTCCTTATAAAAATGTATAGTTGGACGTGGGAATATCGTTGATGGTGAAGTTTTGGATAGTGACACCACTCAAAATTGAATGTGTGATCAATTTTAAATGACTCTCTTCTATGTTTTATTGAAAAAGAGTTGTTTAGAAGCATTACAAATGATTATGTGATTAACGTATAGGACAATTGTGATTTTTAAACTTTTTATGGAATATAGCTAAAATATGTGACCCCACTAGCCGCTGTCGTTGATCAATAATAAAAAATAAACATTCACTTATGTTCTTAAATGAGTTACTTTTTAAGTAAATTTCGCTAAATGGGTATTAATATTTTTTATGAAGTAACTAAAATTATATATCCCAGGTAGCATTTCCAAGTGTGCACATACTCGCTTTATTGAATATATATGAATTTTAAAAAAGTATTTGACTTTATATATATATATATTTTTAATCCTACTCAATTAATTACTAGTGATGTGATGTCAAAGTAACGGAGTTCGCCTACTTTTCTACTAAATAAACAAATTTTTCTCTTTAAAAATAATTATTTCAATTTATTATAAAAAAATAAATAATACTCCATCCGTCTCTAAATTATTATCTGGGTTGACCCGACACATGAATTAAGAAAACTCAATTGACTTGATTATTAATATTAGAATAGTATTGAAATAGTGTGTTATTTCCTTTAATGTCCATGTGTATATGGCTCATAATTAAAGTAGGAAGAAAAAATAAGGGTAAAATAGTAAAAGTGATGTTGTAAAAAGAAAAGTTTCAAACAAGACAATTATTTAGGGATGGACGAAAAAAAAGAAAAAGACAATAATTTAGGGACGGAGGGAGTACTTATTTTGGGACATGTGAATATATAATAAATATATATATATATTTGTGAAAATATATACTAATATATTGAGATGAATGATAAACTATAAAGTGGGTTTGTTGAACTGGAGAATATGGTGATTGGTGACTCACTCACATGGATCCGGGGAAAAAGAAAATCAAATTCAAGGAGATACAGCCACAGGCCCACTGGTGGCAGAGGCAGAGGCAGAATCCCCTATTATTCAAATCCTTACCTTTCTGCCCTTCGAACCTTTTTGTCATCATTTTACAACTAACTCATTAGTAGAATCCATTAGTTATTATTATAATTATAATAATATTCCTCGAGTATATCTATAATATTCCCTAGAGCCAAAATAGGATTTGCCCCTCTAGGTGTTCATTGAATCTCATTTTTGTCACTCAGATGCAATGTATGTCATTTAAAACCTCGTGTTTCATTTGTATTCACATTTAATCCTTTTGGTGAATCATGATCCGGAGTGGAAGAAAGATAACTTTGGACATGCCAAACTTGCAAAGGTGATCTTGATAATTCCAATGTCTTTCAACCAAACCTCCGTTTAAAGTACATTTAGATTCCATCTTTCTTCCAAGCTTAAACATGTAATCAAACACCAACTTAATCCATTACCCCATATGATCTCATATCTCTCCCTTTTTTTTCTTATGAAAACTCTAGCGCCATAATTAGCCCCATCATTAAAGTAGTGTCACGGTTAACTAAAGCCATCCATGGCCAACCATAACACCGTTTGACGATGGTAGTAGCTTAACTAGTCATTCACAAGAGAGATCAAATTAAACTCATTTGACCATACATACCTACAAACTAGTAATAGATCATGTCTCTTCATTTAATGTACGTTACTTAAGGCTCTATCACCACACACGCACATATAGAGAGAAGGAGAAAAATCAGAGAGAGAGCAAAGAAAAGTTATAACCAACCTACTCTTTCTATCTTCTGATCTCAAAATGACTAATGACAAAGCTAATTATTATTAAACTTTGCTTAAGGATTTCCTTTCACAACTAAACTTCTTAAATCCTTAAAATGTGACCAACGTACTTTCCATAATGAGCCAAGAAAAAATGTTGGTAGCTTTCCATCCAATCACTTAATGATGTTCAAATGTGGAATTTTATTCTCTCTCCTTACCCCTCGATCCCTAATCTTGCCCTCACTATAAAACACCTTCTTATCCTCGTTCAAACACTATAATTTATTTTGGAGGTGGTACTCAAACAACCCTACCACCCAAACGCTCAAGCCTCATTTCTTTCCCCTTTCATCTGACCACCTTAATCGCCCCCTTGTTGAAAAAACACCCTTATTCACCCTTTTTTGCCTCAACATTCACTCAAAAGATACACCTTCTCTCATCCTACCACCATATGTGCTTTAGAGCAAAATACTTTAACCTATGCAATGAGTCCGTACATCCCAAATAAGAGGAATGGAAATTATAATATCTTGAGGTATTTATAAGTTTGGGGTGACAGATGTGGTTGGGCACGGGGGATGATGTGTTCCTTAAATGATCAGGTGACAAATGAGGGGTTTGGGTGGGGTGAAAGAGGGGATTAAAAAACCAAAATGCTCTTTTCAGCAGGTATGAAGTGAGAGGAGTGATGAGCTCCTTTAAGTTTTTGAGGAAATTTTGTGTCATAGTTATTTTTGAGTTGATTTTAGCAAGGTTGTTACTCATTATGAGCATGTGACATGTTCATGTTAAAAGCGAATGTTTAAGCAAAGTTCATTGCTTAGTTTTGTCATTAACCTATTTGAAAACTACTTAGACTCAAAGTGAGGTGGTGAATGAAAGTGTTGTCCAAAATTTGAATTTCCTAGTCCAATGGTAACAAAGAGAATATGAATTAAGGATGATGACTAAATCAACACAAAGTTATGGTAACTGTTGTGTTGATCAGAAGTATGTCTGAGTTTGAACTAGCCCTCACTCATTCAAACATGAATCTACAAAAGAGCTTAATTACTTGGTTGCTCTTTTCTTTCTCTGTCAACCTTACGGCTTAGCATCATATGCTAGACGGATGATAATGAAATAAAATATAACATGAAGGTTTTATGTGTAAGGATTTATAGTTTGAGAATCCAAATTGAGAAATTATGATAATGATGTATCGCGTAGAGCGTCCACAGGACACCCCCAATCCACTCCCTAAACCCTTTTTAGAGATTTTTACCTTCTTTTACTCCCACAGTGGACACTCTATCCCACCTTCTATCCCTAAAACCAACTAAATTACCCCCCAAAATATAGGAAGCCTTTTAACTTAAATAGTAACATTTTTTTTTTTGTCTCCTGCTTGTCCTTCTCCATTTCTTTTCTCTTTCCTCCCCTGTCCCTCACTTTCACACATACAAAGAAAGATTTGTTCCCTTCTTTATTAATATTTTGGATCTAATGTATTAAAAAGAATTAAATATATTATTAAAAATGGAGAAATTTAATGATGGTTGTAACTAAATTATTAGTTTTGTCACATGTGTATTTTTGATTATTGAAATTGAAATTGAAATTATTAAAATATAAGTACTATAATTTTTATAGAATATAAAATTAAAAATATTTCATTCCGATTGTGCTAGAAAAATAAAATAAAAATAGAATGATAGTTAGGTTTGTTAGTTGAGATGAAATTTTTTTAATTTTTAGAGGGTTATATAGAGAGTTATTGTTGAAGTGAATTTATTTTTATAAAATGTTAAAAAAGTAAAACTTAAATGAAAAACGAGGTGTTTAGAGAATAATACTGGGAGTTATTGCTGTGATGCTTTTCGGGTAAATCAAAAGTAGGTGGAAAAAAGTGTGTGTGTGTGAGAGAGAGAGAGAGAGAGAGAGAGAATTGGTTAAAAGGCATATCCAGCCACCAGCTTCTCTTGCCCCACTACGCTGACATACTCCCCCCCCCTCCCCTCACTCCAAACTTCTTTCTATTACGGCGAGAAAAGACTACAGATTTCATATTTTATACGAAACCTTTTTGGTAATTATTTTCGCTTTTCCCTTTCTCCGAAAGGATTAAAGGCGAAAGGAGAAAAGCGATCCGCCCACCTCTCTCTCTCTCTCTCTGTATAAATTTCTTCTTCCCTTTTTCTGTTTGTGTGTGTTTGCTGTAATGGGGAACCCGCCTCAGTTGAATGGTCACGGCGGTGTAGCCGATGGGCTTATCGACGTCGTTTCACACCCTTCTCCAAAACCCGAAATGATCATCATTGATACAGATCCTGGCATTGGTTTGTTTCCCTTTTTTTTTCTTTCTTTTAATTACTTATTCCACTTTTTCTTTACTTGTTTTTTGTTTTCAAAAGCTTTATTTTGATCTAATTTATATCAAATTTCTCTTGGAGAAGCTGAATGTTGAAATCGTTGAGGATTTTCCGATTTTGTGTAGTGATTATAATGTGGGATTATACAAGTTTTGGGGACTTTGAGAAACACCCAGTTATTAAAAAAACATAAAGAACAAAAAGAAAAAAATTAGAAGAAGAAAGAAATGTAATTGCTTGACTGGTCTGCTCAAGATTGCTATAGAAGCTCAAATTCGCAGTTTGCATCAACCAGATCGAGCTTTTATTGTTGCGTTAAAACAATTGCTTTCACCAAATGTTAAGAATAGGGAGATGGAAAGATCATTGAACCGGCAATGAAATATAATGCCTTGTTTTGAATATTATGTAATTCAGATTTTAGCAATTTGACAACACCTTGCTATTTTCCATAACTGGTTTTTAAAAGGAAACAAATTTGAGCTAAGCTTTAATATGCGGAAGGGTGTCAAAAGGTATGAGTGGGTTTTGATCATTTGCAGATGATAGTATGGCAATCTTAATGGCTTTCCAGACTCCTAGTGTGGAGATTTTAGGCATGACGACTACATTCGGCAATGTTACTACAAAGGATGCTACCCGCAATGCTTTGCTTCTGGTATGTTTTATCTTCTTATTCTGTGATCCAAGATTTGCTTAAATTTGAGGTATCGTGTTTCTGGAACTTGTTCATGATCAATTAAGGTTTTTAATGTGTAAAAGGATAGTGTGAGATCGCAGGATGTCCAGGTGTTCCTGTTGCGGAGGGTAGCCCTGTACCTTTAAAGGTAATCACTGCAGCATTCTCAAAGTTTAATTTACAAAATTTCCGTCCTTTGACTTTAAATGATTAATCTGTTTTATTTCTGAAAAGATAACAATGGACTTGAACGGGCCTCTTTTTGTTTGTTCCTTCTCTTGGGATCTTTTGCGCGTCTTCTTCACGAGGCTCCTATTTCCATGTTTTCATTTTACAAGGGGGCCTTATCTGGTGGGATCTCAGTTTCCTGAAAACCTCAATGATAGAGTGGCCAAGGAGCTAACCTCCTTGAATACCCTGTAGAATATCTGTCACTGTTCCCCATCTTATGACAGACAACTTTGTACTATTACTTGTAGGATGAAGATATGGGCTATCCATACAAACTTTTTCATTATTGCCCTTTTAATGTTCGTTTTTCTAATTTCTATCTTTCTTTTTTGTGTTACACTTACACAGTGCTGCTTCAGATGCAATATTTTTCTCCATTTACCTTGGCTAGAAAGAGGCATGAATATTCAAAAAGTTGGGTCTGCATCAACTTTATCTATCCCTTCAACCCACCTAAGCAAAATTACAAGAGGTATAGGGAAATGTCGAGGTTTTGGGTGAATTCAGTATATCAACCGAACGACTTAGCATCTTGACTGATCCCACAGTAGTTGATACATCATAAGTAAAGCAGGACAGCTTAATTTTTTTACCATGATTTGAATGAGCAAGCCGCAAGACGAAGGGCTTTTGAGAGAGGATATATTAATTTTTTGCTTGGATTCTGTATTATTTCCCTTTATCATATCCTTAGCTGTTGAATAAAATTGTTGAAATTGTTACGAACGAACGAGGTCTCTATAGCCCACAAATCCCTACCCCATGAGGTTTGACTTAGTGACCAACAGCAGGGTGAGATAGTGCTCTCAGCACTTAAGCTAACCCTCAACTTCTAACTTTGTGGTAGCTTGGCCCAGGTAATCATGTATTTTTTAGGTTTCTTCTTGCCCTCGAACATATCATGTCAGTGGAGACAACATAAGGAACATAACTTGGCATTAAGCCTCGTGATAGAAAACTTCACCCCTACAGTGGTTGTGATAAATGCTTAGTCTATTAGAAACTCCGAGAAGAGTATCAGATGAACCACCAATAACATTCAAGGTGTTATAATATCTCGAAGTGAGGTATGGTAATGGAATCCAACTGGAAGTTCTGTTTGAGACTATGCTTTTAGGATTCAAGACTGGGACCACTGAAAAGCCTATATAAAAAATGAGAAAAAATTATGTCAATCTCTGGACAAAGCTACCATGAAGACCTCGTCAGAGATCAATTCTTCATGAGTTATTTGGGCTGCTGATGATTTTATGATGGAAGAAAATGCTGCAGAACATCCATAAAATAAGCCAAATAATGACAGTAATAGAGACATGTGGGTTGCTACTGTTTAGGCTGCTACTATTAAGTTACTAAAGATGCTATTGAGGAGTGGCGGTGTGGCGCAGTTCCTGGTGGTAAGAGAAATACGTTGTGGCTCTTATTAAATTCAGTATCTAAAAACAACTGTTTAGCTAGTCTTATAGCAGTAGCGGCGACTTAAGTAAAGCAGGAGAATTTGAAAACCATTAAATTGCATGGGAGGGCAACGCAAAGGGCTTATTAAGACGGGATATAGTAAAATTTTCCTGGGTTGTTCTGTTTTATTTTTCTTAGCATATTCTTAGCCCTTAAAAGATTATTAAACTTTTTTGTAGATGAGCTACACTATGTGTTTCTGTTTTACTGCTAAAAACAAGGGGTCATATGTGTTGTTGTCGTTGTTGTTGGGTTGTTTTTTTTGGTTGCTGGAACTGCAAATGAAATAATGATTTAAATGTTTGTTTTTAAAGATCAGCTAGAATAAGAATCAGTACGCTGACCAAGGAGGACGGCTCTAAGTAATAGGGTAAGGGTGGGGATAACCTTTAGATATGTTAGGGATAACCTTTAGATATGTTATGCACGTCATATTTTTTATACTAAAATGTTTTAATTCAAAATTCTATTTTGATCGATAGAGAGAAACGAACATACAAGCTAGACAAGTTAAAAGAGCGTCAACCTAGACGGACATACCCCAAGCTTCCCTGAACACCTCTGGCAGGAAGGCAATTATTGTGTACAACCTAGCAGTCAGAAAATTGTTCCAAAGGATCAAAACACGAGGAAAGGGGAGAAATAAGACCAAAACCACGAGACCCATGAGATTCTTACATGCAATGACGAGCCCTAAGCTTCGTGCCGTAAGTTGGGTTTTCAAATAAAAAGCAACTAGACGAAAAATAGATGGGTTATGGGATCAGATTAACTGAACCATGAAATGTGTACATTTATACAATTAAAAGAGAAATATGGCTCCAAAATGCATGCTGTACAATCAGGATTGTGGAAAAGCTGAGCGAGTGAGATGGAGTGCAGATGGAACTGATGAATAACTTCCAACATTTGCATCCCAATAATTATACAATGTTCCAAGCTTGCATATACGATCACTTGGTGCTAAATTAGGCTATGGAACTGCCACAAGCACCTTACCACTAAGAGACATTCCAGAAAAACAGATTACTACTTCTTGACATAGCATCCTTTCTCAATTTACTCATCTCATGCTGCCCACTGTTGACCCTAATGTTCATCACAGTAAGTATTGCATCCTCCTCCAATATGAATCTTGCAGATTGAACACTACACGAGGACCATTTTGGTGATAGCGACCACATTCTATTGTTGATTTCTGGAACAGGAGAATGTAAAAAGCTAACTTTCTCATATCTTTTGTTGTTTCTATGGTTTTTATGCCATGATTGATTTATTTATGCAGACATTGCATTTTTTAATTCTCCATCTATGGCCGTGGTACTGGAGAATCCTGGTAGTATCCAACTTATCTTTAGAGCTGGAAAATATGTATGGATGATTCATTTGTGGCCTGACACCTCTTTTACCACAAATTCCAAAATTTCTCATTTGGGAGTTAAAGCCTTTGTTTATTCGTTTTACTGTTTTTCGTGATTGAAAAATTGAGTTGATTAAAATTCGTTTTATTCTTTATCTTATCGTAGCCCAATGCTCTGCACATTTGTTACAGGGGGAAGAACCACGCGTTGCAGACTTTGTTCATGGTGCTGATGGACTAGGAAATATATATTTACCTCCTCCCAAATCCAAGAAAATAGACAAGTCTGCTTCTGAATTTTTGGTCGATAAGGTTTCTGAATATCCTGGTGAAGTATCTATACTCGCACTAGGTCCCCTCACAAACTTGGCTTTGGTAAGTTGCAACACCTTAATCCCACGTGCTGTATTTCAAGTTCTTGCTTGCATTTTGGTGTAGTAATATATTTATCTATATATCTTGATTTAGGCTGTCAAGAGGGACAAGTCGTTTGCAAAAAATGTGAAAAGAGTGGTCGTACTTGGTGGATCTTTCTTTGCTTTGGGGAATGTGAATCCAGCTGCTGAAGCAAATGTACGTGCAACTATTTCTGTATTTCTCCGCCTGGTGGCCCCCTATATCATGAATGTTAACTATATGGTTCTCTTTGAGCTGGAATATATCTTTTGAGTTTATTTGAACTATCATCAGCCAACTCAACTGCTTATTTTCTTAGAAAAATTATACTCCCCCATTCCCCTTAAAGAATCCTCTCTTTGGTGAGGGTATTTGATTAAGATTATAAGTTCATGAATGTTAACTATATGGTTCTCTTTGAGCTGGAATATATCTTTTGAGTTTATTTGAACTATCATCAGCCAACTCAACTGCTTATTTTCTTAGAAAAATTATACTCCCCCATTCCCCTTAAAGAATCCTCTCTTTGGTGAGGGTATTTGATTAAGATTATAAGTTCATGATATGCTTTACCCTAATATATGAGTATCAAACAAGTTGGAGGATTTATTATGTTAACTATGCTCAAGGGCAATCACATAATATCCTTTGCAGATCTATGGGGACCCGGAAGCAGCAGATATTGTCTTTACTTCTGGGGCAAGTATAGCTGTTGTTGGTATAAACATTACAACCCAAGTCAAAATGACAGGTTCTTTTCCCTTATTATATTTCATACTTTTACAAAAAGATCTTCCCCACATATTCTAAGAAAATGCTGTATAGTGTGCAAATTATACTTTCTCAAAAGCAACTATTTGTCGCTTCATTTATCTAAAGAAAGACTCATTTATCTAAAGAAAGACACCCCTGTTATATGGCTTCAGATGATGACCTTCATGAATTGAGGCAGTCTGAAGGAAGACATGCGCAACTTTTGAGTGACATGTGCAAATTTTACCGAGACTGGCATGTGAAATCTGATGGTGTCTACGGTAAAATCTTCTCTATATAACCTTGATATTGCTTAAACTATTTTGATTTATCTGCCTTCAGTTTCTTTTAATAATTTTCATTAATATGATGCTTCAATGTTGGTTATGTTCACAGGAATTTTCCTTCACGACCCAGTTAGTTTTGTGGCACTAGTTCGACCTGATCTATTTACATACAAGACCGGGGTCGTGAGGGTCGAGACGCAGGGCATTTGCGTAGGCCATACACTAATGGACCAAGGATTAAAAACGTAAGTAAGCTGTAATAGATGATTTTTTAATTCATTTAGTAGTCTTTCTCTTTCATATTTCTCATTAAAAGACAAGGAAAAAAGACGACGAGGGTTGCGTCATTACTGGGTTTGGAAATGGTCTAATAAACGCGGTCTTACCCATGCCAGAGACCGTTTCTGCTTCATGTTCTTACTTATGGTCATAAAATGTATTACAGATGGAATTCAGACAACCCGTGGACGGGACATTCCCCGATTTCAGTTGCATGGACAGTTAATGTGGAGGAGGTTCTTGCTTACATCAAAAAGCTGTTGATGACACCTTGATGATCTTGTGAAAGACTCTTATTTCCACTTGGATCCGTGGATCATTTATTTCTTTGTATTTGGTGCAACTGCAAACTAACTCAGGTTCGGGTGCAAGGAGGGCCTAATTTAAACCGGTGTAATTAATTCCCTCAATTTCACTGTAATCTTATCTAGCCTTGTTCATTAAATAAGTCTACATGAGTTGAAAACTAATGAGAGTATAAAAAATCAATATAATATATATATATATATATATATATATATATGGGGGAGTATTTAATGGTTACTTTTTTATTTAACCATCAATGATTACTCTCATTATCAACCATTGGATCAAAAATTAAAGGTTGAGATTTAATGGTTAGTTGGAAAATGCAATTAATGCAAGTAGGGGAGTCATTTAATGCATTAAATCTCAACCTTTAATTTTTGATCCAATGGTTAATAATGAGAGTAACCATTGATGGTTAAATAAAAAAGTAACCATTAAATACTTCCCCATATATATATATAATCAAATATGATTATATATATATATATATATATATATGGGGAAGTATTTAATGGTTACTTTTTTATTTAATCATCAATGTTTACTCTCATTATCAACCATTGAATCAAAAATTAAAGGTTGAGATTTAATGCATTAAATGACTCACCTACTTGCATTAATTGCATTTTTCAATTAACCATTAAATCTCAACCTTTAATTTTTGATCCAATGGTTGATAATGAGAGTAACTATTGATGGTTAAATAAAAAAATAACCATTAAATACTCCCTATATATATATATATATATATATATATATATAGTTGGTGAGGAGGTCTATGAGTTTGCCACCTCATCCACTTTTAATTAATGTTGATCTTGAGGAGTTTGACTCTTCAAATTCTTATTTATTAGGTGATAATGCCATTAGTTAACAATTTTATCTAATAACGATATTTATGATAAAAAGTATATATAATAGTGAATAATTTTACCTATAGTCTTCTTCTAATTACAATAGGAGAAGAACATGGACTCTTTCAATTAACAATAGAGAATACATTTGCTAATGGCCGAGAGAGGTTAAAAGTCTCTCACACTTTGATGACAGGAGGTAAAAAGCCCCCCATATCTCTTTCTCTCGGGTAGGATATGAGGCATTTGAACAACTTTTCATGAGTTTATCTTGATTGGAAAAATCTCTCTCTCTCTCTCTCTCTCTCTCTCTCTCTCTGCGTGACAATTTTTCATCTTTTTATTTACAAATTCATCTCAAGTAATTGAATTAGGAATTGTCATGGTTTCGTCAATGGAGGTCAAGGTTTGTCAATTAAGTGTCTGACTTTGTAATTTATATGAATCTTTAAAATTTTGGTTGAATTATAAATGATTAAATTATTCCTAAAATACCCCCAACAACCCAACAATTTTAGCATGGGATAATGTCATCTTCCTAAAATCTCGCCTGTAAATCCTTCCTTCCATTCAAAAAGCTGTAATACGAAGACAAATACTTGTAGATTATCGTTGGGTTAAAAAAATAATTTACTTTTACAACCTATAATTCATGTGTGACTAAAAATTTAACGTTGCCGGTGTTGTCAGAAGATTGAATATGAGAAAAAACCTCAAAACACTCCAACGGCACTTCACCATTTATCTATCCATCTATTAATGCGTGCGTGTGTGTGTGTGTGTTTTTATTAGATTTAAAATATTTTTTGGTCCCTCGACTTCAACCCAATTTTTTGTTTGGTCCTACCTCCGTAAAACATATTCATTTGGTCCTACATGTTGAATTTCTTGGTTAGATTCCCCCTTCCAAGCGTTACCGTTAAAGGTTCCGTCCAGTTTTTTTTTATAATTTGACTAAATTACCCTTACTAAAAAGCTATAGATTGACTTTTCAAGAAATACAAATACAGGGGGTCAATTGGTTAATTTAAAAATTAGGTTGTCTTCAACCTTTAGAAAACCGAGCTAAATTTCTCTCTATTCAAATCTTCCATTTCCATCTTCAAATCCTCCATGTCTCTCTTCAATTTCACCCATCTATTTCATCTCTCTTCTAAAATATCCACATTTAGAACAAAACTTAATTAGAGAAATTATTAATTTTTTAAGTATTGAACAAGACCAGATCTTGGAAGCCTCCAGCCTTACATCAACTGTTCTTCATGTGAAGATAGGCTCAAGCAAGCTGAAAGCCTTTTTGAGGAAAAAGGGGGAAGATCCTTCTAATCGGTACACGGAGATGCATTGTAATGGCCCGAGCTCAAAGCCTGGTCCGCCACGCATAGCCCACGCACTGGCCCACTAAGCACTTGGGTCAACTGGCCACCACAGCCACCCAAAAGTTCATGGATAAGTTGGTGCCCAGTGGTAGTAGGTGGCCTCGTCAAGACCCAAAGGAGGTCCAAAGGATCGGCACCCCGGGCAATGTGTTCCAACACATTTCTGGTCGGGACCTGCTCTGATACCATTTGTAATGGCCCGAGCCCAAGGCTCGGTTCGCCACGCATAGCCCACGCACTGGCCCACTAAGCACCTGGGTCAACTGGCCCACCACAAGCCACCCAAAAGCCCATGGATACTGGATAGGTTGGTGCCCATTGGTAGTAGGTGGCCACTTATAAGGCACACACAAGTCTCACATCCACCCGATGTGGGATATCGCATGCATTTACGGAAAGTAGACAGATGAAGTGCGTTTTGAAAGAAAGTCAGAAGGCGGGCTCTTACCTGCCAGTGAGAAGGATGTAATGTCTATGCCACTACTACCAACTTTCAACTGCAACCACCACCATCACCCTATCTTTATGAAGAAAAAACAAGGAAGTGAAGAAGTCTATGTTCTATTGGAAGATCCTTCTCTTCCAGTAACGGAATTCGCCAGCGATGATAGGGAAAATCAAACCTTATGCAATTGGTTCACCATCTATTCCCATTTCTATCAACCATTACAATCAAACATTTTGAATTTACCCCAATTAAATTTTGTTTTCAATTTTTTAATAAATTTTTTACAGAGAGGAGAGAGAGAGATAGTGTGTGTATTAAAGATTTTTTTACAAATTTTTTATAGAGAGGAGAAAGAGTGTGTGTGTTACAAAATTTTTTAATTAATTTTGTTTTCTATTTGTTTATCTAAACAATTTTAAAAAATAAATTTTTAGGCCAACCTGGCAAATGGGACGACAAAAATACCATTGCTAAAAGAGTCATGTAATTGTATGTGAGGATAACAACTAAGGGTAATTTTGTCAATTTACTTGCCCTTAAACATTCACGGTTATCATTAGGGAATTTTGGACATTTTTAGAAATATTAGACGGAAATTTTAACGGTAATGATAGGAGGGGGAATCTAACCAAGAATTGCAACATATAGGACCAAATGAATATGTTTTGAATAGGTAGGACCAAACAAAAAATTGAGTCAAAATTGAGGGACCAAAAAATATTTTAAATCTTTTTATTAAATCTAAATTTTCATTCTCCAAATTCAGTTCATAGCTCCCCTCGATCTCGTATATAAGATGTTCTTCAGTTCCATGTAAGATATGACTGAAAACAACATAAAGAGATGATTTATTGTTACAAAGCAAAGAAGCTGGAGTAAGATCAAAAACTGAATGCGAGATCCTTAAGATGCACAGCTAACCTCGAAAATAAAATGTGTGCATTGTGATGCTACAAAACAGTACTTTCTTAATACAATTTTGTGCATCGCAATGCACACTTTGATGCATCGCAAGTGTAATGTTGTGCATCGCGATGCAATAAAATAGTACTTTTTAGTACAATTTTGTTTTGCGATGCATTAATTTTAAAACGGGCGTGATGTCCAAAATTATGGGCATGAGGCCCAAAATTATGGGCATAGTGCCCATTTTGAACTCTTAAGGAAATCACGAATGCATTATTTTTGCGATGCATCAATTTTGTTTTACGATGCATCGCAAGTGTAATGTTGTGCATCGCGGTGCAATAAAACAGTACTTCTTCACAATTTTGTACATCGCGATGCATCAAATTTGTTTTGCGATGCATCAATTTAGTTTTATGATACATCACAAGCGTAATGTTGTGCATCGCAATGCAATAAAATAGTACTTTTTAGTGTAATTTTATGCATTGCGATGCATTAATTTTATTTTGCGATGCATAATGTGCTTGTTCCGTATTTTTTAATGACATAAACGACATTTCGCAAGAAAAATATATTTTTTCGGTTTGAAACAAGTATAGGGTTAAGCAGATTGAAATGCATCAAACGGGACCGACCCGCACTTTGCCCTATATTATATGAGTTTGGGCATTATGGTGGGCTCCAATGTAAACCTATTTTTTTCCACGAAAATTAGTGAGTTAAAACGGTCGGCCCATTAATTTATAACCAACATAATAAAGAGATATAAGTTGGTTTCATCCGAAAACCAAACCGAAAAACCAAGCATCCGAACCGAACAACCCAAAACAGAATTCGAATTTGGTTTGGTTTGGTTGGCAAAACCGAATTCTAATATGGTTTTTGGTTTTACCTTTCAAACCGAAAATCGAATTAGAAAAAATATAATAAAATTAAATATCTTATTATTTGTTATACAAATAATTATTAGCCATTCAAATAATAAATTATTAGATATATCAAAATAATAAAAAAATTTATTAGCCCTTCAAAGGAAGACAACTTTAGCTAAGAAAGTCTAACCCAACATAGCTAAGGGACAACTCAAACAAGTTTGGTGGATGTTTAGTGACAAAAAAAGGCCAAACTAATACTAATGTGTGGAATCCAAAACTTCTTTCAAGTTCGAGTGACTAAGTATATGCATGTAATCTTACATTTTTAGGGACAAAAGTGAACTTTCAAAAATGCTCATCCCAAATAACACGGTGACGTATAGTGCCGTTTAAACGAAAACTAAACGATTACTAAATGATTAAAGGAACAATTAAACGTTCATTACATGGTTAAAAGAAAGAGAACAAAAGGCGTAAAAGTGAACTCCAAAAATGCCCATCCCAAATAACACGGTGACTCATAGTGCCATTTAAACGAAAACTAAACGATCACTAAAAGATTAAAGGAACGATTAAACGTTTATTAAACGGTTAAAATCACGGTGACTCATAGTGCCGTTTAAACGATCACTAAACGATTAAAGGAACGATTAAACGTTCATTAAACGGTTTATCAAACAGTTAAAATATTTTAAGTTCACCTACCTTGATCGTTTAAACGTGTATCAAACGGGCTTACCAAAATTTTAAACGAATAAGACCGGATTAATCGATTGTTTGACCGTTTAAACGATCACTGAAACGACCTGTTGTTTGAGGTAAGTTCACCTTGATCGTTTAAACGTTTACCAAACGGGCTTACCAAAATTTTAAACGAATACTACCAGGTTAATCGATTGTTTGGCCGTTTAAACGCTTACTGAAACGACCTGTCGTTTGAGGTAAGTTCATTACTTAAGTTAATTTCCTTCTATTTTCATACCACAACAAAACCTTAAAACCTTAAACCCTTTCCTCTATTTGCATTGCATTTAATCGACCATACTTCAACTCAACAGTTTGTACTTGAATCACTCCATACTTCGAATCATCACACTTCTTCAGTTGGGTTTACGACCACACTTCAACATCCGTATCATCACAAAAAGGTAATTCTTCCAAAACCTTTAACCCTCGTTCAGTGATCGTTTATACTTGATTTTTTTGCAACTTTATTTGTTGCTTAAATTTATTTCAGTTCTGTGTTTGGTTTAGGTTTTATGTTCTTTTGATTGCTCTTCTTGTAACAATTTTGTATTTCAATTGGTTTTTTTAATCTGTGTGTTGTGCTTTTGGTTTGTTTAATATGTGTTTGGTTTATTGACCAGATATGGCCTATTATTATGCTGGTCTTCAAAAATGAATTTTTTATGTCATTATATATTTGGTGCTTTCAAAACTTATTTTACGTTTATGTGATTGTTTATGTGTCAATGATGTTTACAGTTTGCATTTCAATTGCAGACAATATGACATTCCTTCTTGATTGTTCAAAATGATTTGACTCAGAAGTTACATGCCGGTGTAGATTACACATGGTAGATGAAGTGTATAATAAATTAGACGATACAAACAAAGAGTTGTTCAAGACATCTTGCTTTGGAAACTTAAACAACATGCGGGATCATATGAAAATGTCTTATAAATTGGTCTATGTTCTAAATATGATGAGGATTAAGCTAATGCATGGTCAAAAAGAGGTGTGGTTTTGTATTATGGGTAAAAAAATAAGATTTGACTTCTCAGACTATACACTTATTACTGGGTTACACCCAGGTACTGAGGAAAATTTCGTTAAGGAAATTCCTAGTGGAAGAAGATTAAGGAATGAATACTTTGGTAGAGTGAAAAAATCCATCAAGCCTAAAAGAATTGAAGGAGGCATTTCTGAACCATGCAAAGAATGAGGTGTACCGATACAAGTTGGGGCTGACACTTGTATATGAGTATGTTTTGAGAGCTTGGTAACGCGATGGTTTTGGATATTGTCGACAACTTAGAACTGTTCAATAGATATCCATGGGGAACAAGGACTTACGATCACCTCTTAGTTGGACTCACAAGAAAAATTGAAGGTCGCACCAATCATGTATCATACTATGGCTTCACATATACACTACAGGTAAATGTTTAAAATCAATTATTGATCAAATGACAACTATTTATTCTCATATCATGTTTCTAACATACAATTTTCTGTAGGTTTGGGCATTTGAGTCCTTCTCCGGCATAAGAAACACGTTTAATTTGCAAGAAACCGAGCAAAAACATCCTAGGATTTGTAAGTGGAAGGTGGTGGGGAAGTTAGCGAAAAAAGTCAAATATGATCAGGTTCTTGCATTGTTGGAGACAGCACAAGTAAAATTTTTGCTTTAATTAATCTTGATAATTTTGAACAACCTTTTTATTTTCTATTATTAAAGTATTTTTGTTGTTTGTTTGTATTGTTTGTGAATTGGCAAGATGGTGATTTTCTTTCTTTGACCTCGACCTCTAAAAAATCTCCTCTGCCTTATGTTCTTGATTATCCGTGGACTTGGCAACAAAACTTTGATTATTATATTGAGGAAGGCAAATGAGGCAGATGAAGAAGATGCACCTGAAAACCAATCTCCACAACAGAGGGAAGACGCATCACCTTCTCATTCGCATCAACCTAAAATCAATGTGGGAGATGCCCGTAGAGATGCACGCATAGATGCCACTACAGATACCCCTAGAGGTGCCCCTCGAGATCCTCTTTTGATTGATTTAATGAGGTAGGTTTTGGATTCTGTGGCTTCTTTGGAAAGGTCTTTGGGGAGTAAGATCGATACATTAGACTAGAAGGTCAATGCATTAGACCAAAAAGTTAATGCATTGATTGAGGCAAGGAGGGAGAGGTCGAGCTCTAAGGGGGCTAGTTTTTCACCCAGACTTGAGTTGTTTAATATGACGGGGGAAGCCCAGGATGTTTTAGGGACGGAGACGGGGAAGAACCCTGAGAGGCCTAGTTTAGTTATTAATTATCGGGACGAGACCACTTGTGTGGAGACACAGCACGATGAGGATTATGTGGAGACGGGGACGGTGTAGAGCCCTGAGAGGACTATGACAGAGCATCGTGGGGATAATGTGATAGGAGACAGAGCAGCCTGGGGATAATGTGGAGAAAGAGCATGCCGAAAATAATTCAGAGGAGAGCTCAAATCAAGCAGGATTTAGAGTTAAAAGGACAAGGAAAGAGATCGATTCTGCAAATGTTGTGAAGACTGGAGTGAAGAGACAGAAAAAACCATCGTCGTTTGTGAGAACTCCCTACACTACTGGTGTAAGACCACAACTTTATTGTACTTTATATCGGGTATTAGAATTGTTGCAGAGTGCTTTGAGACTTTTTAAAATTTATTTGGATATGTCTTTGGCACTAGAAGACGGAAAATTTAGATAAGATTGAAAGTTGGATAGGTATCACGAAATGATAAGAAAAAATAAAAGGATAAGAACAAATGAATGGATAAGAATGGAACAGGATAAAAACGAAAGAGGATAGGAACAAGGAAAATTGGATAAGGTTGAATGGAAAGGGATAATATTAAGATTTAGATAGGAACGATGAGTCAGAGGATAAGATCAAACAAGTGGATAAAGATGAAATTGGATAAGCTTAACACCTCGTGCTTGGCTATATAAGTCATCATTTTAAAGTTCTTCCTTGTGATGACACCTCATGCTTAGGTATGACTCATTAACATGAATGATGAGTCATCATTTAAGGTTTCTCTTACGCTGCCACTTGTCGCAACCTGAGCCTTTGAGTGTTGAATCACCTTGGAAGGTATCTTGGAGGCTAAGTAATAAAGACCTATAAAAAGGGTGAAAGCTTAATGTTTTCACATACTTTCACACACAAAAACACATTTCTTTCACTTCTCTCGGGTGTGAGGCCCATTTGGTGCTCAGGTATTCAGAATTTGGACAAATTGATTTTTGTGAAAATGATGTGTTCTACGAGTAGATCATTTCTGACGAGGCTCGTTTGATACTCAACTATTCAGAATTTGGATAAACTGATTTTCGTAGAAGTGACGTGTTCGACGAGTAGATCATTTTCGAGTATAGTTTAATTAAGGAAAAGCGATATAGGTAAGTTACTAAACCCTCGTCTTTAAATATTGCATGATAGACTAAAAATAGTTCTCATGCTATAAAAGACAAGTAGTTCATATATTATTTGTAAAAGTAACACTTGCTTAGGATAAATGGTTGTTCAAAAGTCTGGAACGAACCAACTCCGTGGGAGCAATATATTTAATAAGAGAATCTTTTCGAAAGCTTATTTGGGAGGTAAGTTACTAATCCCCTCATATTTAAAGTGTATACATGATAAACTAAAGATAGCCATGATCAAATGTGTACTAGTTGTTAGCAAGTGGTATAGGTTGATGACTCTAATAGAGTCGAATATGATTAATGGGTATTATGTGAAGTGTCCCTAAAATATTAGGGAGACACATTAGTAAAGTTATAATGTCATAAATGCTATTACATATATGGTAAAGTGAATATGAAATGAGTACGGGATACAAAGTATCACGTCACAAATAAAAGTAAAACATAGTTTAATGGCATAATAATATGACACGATAGTAATGGGATCCATTGTAAACCAGGAACAAAGATAGTTTAGTGAAGTAATGATAGCTTCTTACAGATAAATGTTAAGCGCTATGACATGTGATATGATATATGCATAGAATAATAACATGTGTATGTGACTAATAATGTGCTTAGTATTTACAAGCATTACGACAGAGTAACTAATGGCAGGTAAATATCTATTTGACCATAGTGATATGTGTAACATGCGCTAAAAGTAAATATTCTGCGTATGTGATTATTATATACAGCATGTGATTAGTACAAGTAAACATCTACTTATTCATGAAATTAAAGCATGATAAGAGATAGCAAGTAAACATCTACTTGTTTGTGATAAAGAGAACCAACAGTAATTACTGGGAAATTAGGTATGCAAGTTATACATGATGAAAATCATGATGCACGGTGAAAACCATGGGCAAGTTATACATGATGAAAATCATGATGCACGGTGAAAACTGTGGACAAGTTATACATGATTAAAATCATGATGCGTGGTGAAAATCGTGGACTCAGTAATGGTCCTACCACTGGCGATGGTAGAGGGTAGCTCACTGTTGTAACCAATAGGGCGACACTAGTATGCTACGACCCTGGTTGTCGTCTATAACCGATGGCAATTAGAGGCGTGGGAAAGGGCTGCCCATTGAGGTGAAGCCACTCATGGTGCCAGTCATGTGGAAAGGGCTGCCCATAGAGGTGAAGCCGCCCATGAAACCCAAACCAATTATGCATGCGGAAAGGGCTGCCTGTTGAGGTGGAGCCACCCATGGTACCAATCATGAGGAAAGGGCTGCCCGTAGAAGTGGAGCTGCCCATGAAACAAGTAAATGTTTTTATTCAAGAACTTGCACTATAATAGTAGCACATGTACATACAAGAAAAGTAAGATGGAAAGTAAAGAAGGATGTTGAGGCATATCTCGACATTGTTAAGAGTACTGTAAGTTATCTGTTATATACTAGCCATGCATATCTATTGGTCGCGGTCTCCAACTGGTATGGGACGGTTGGCGGTTGCTGAGCCTCTGGTATTGCATGGTATTATAATGTGCTTTCATATGTAAGAGGTGGTCGCGGTCTCTAACTGGTATGGGACGGTTGGCGGCTGCTGAACCTATCATGCATATGGAATTATTTACTGTTATTATATACTATTTTTAACATGCTGCATGATCACATGCCATGCAATTGCATTTAGAAACTTGCTGAGTCTTCGACTCACTCTATGTTGTTTGTTTTCCTGAGGTTGGTAAGCAGATAGAGCAGACATTGTGGGATATACTAGAAGTTGTTGAGATGCTGTTTAGGACAATAGCTCTACGAAGCTATGTATCAGTGGTGATCAGATAAATATGATTGTTAAAATTACGTGGCACAGTTACGTATGTATGATTAGTAGTCGACACAAGTTGTCGTGCCATTATACCTAGCTGTGTAACTCTGATAAAGTTGTTATGAGATGTTTTCGAGATCAATGACTCGAGACAGTAATTTATGAGATTTTGTCTTGATTATATGGATGAGCTCTGATTTTTAGCAGAACTTTCACTACTAATCATTGTTACATGATCCGGTTCACGCACCGACTCTGGAGTCCGTATAGGATTTCGGGTTGGGGCGTGACAACTGGAGTGAGCCCTCCGATAATAGAAAAAATCCAGAACATTCGTAGATGGTTCGGAAATTGATCACTTCCAGGAACCAGATCTTGCTAAGCTCGAACGGTTCATGCGTTGGTACGAAAATGACAGTGTTGAGTAAGACTCTTTACTTTCCTCTTTAAATAACAATTAACTAGTTAGTTATTTTTGTTATTATCATTTTATTTAATTACTTCTGCAATTTCTTAATTTTCACAGACCGAGTTTGTATTTAGGTGGATATCATATCGCGAATGGCAAAGCGTGGTTTAAACTTGTTCTTGAGGAAAAAGAATTTCTTGACGATCGGGTAAGTTATTCTATTAAATTAATTACATTCTAACTTAAGACATATTGTTTAACTCTCATATTTTAATTTTTGCCTTTTCAGCATCTTGATTTAGCCATTCTTTTGATGCGAGAGAGTCAGTCTAAGTATCCTCTATCCTTTAGGAAGCCCCCTAGTGCTTTAATGGACACGGTGTTCCTAGAGAACATTAAGATTAAGGCAGCAAATGTGATTGCTACTTACACAACTAAAGAAGAGATTGAAAAGTACAAGTTCCCAACACATATCATGCAATTTGTATACGAACTTGGAATAAGTATGGGAGACCATGGAAAGATTATTCTTACTTCTACTTTCCAGTCTCCTTCCGTGAACACTGGATTTTATGCGTAGTTGAGTTTGAGAAGTTAAAAGTGTATGTATATGACTCTAATCAGACTTGCCTAACCTCGAAGAAAATTGCCAATGTAATTGATCCTGCTCTCAAGATGATCCCACGAATGGCAAAGAAAGGTGGAATTAAATGTGATAGACTCAACTTAGAAAGGATAAAAGGCTATCCAAGACAAAGTATCGAGCAAGTGATCCATTAAATTGATATGTTTTGCTATATTAAAATCATTCATTGACTGTATGAACTGATTGGTGGTTTGAATATGTCACAGGGGTCCATGTGGAGTTTTTGTGCTAAAGTATATGGAGTTTTTAACCACTGGGAAGTGAGTGGATCTTGAAGACAATCCTCATGCAATGAAATGGAGGAAGAAGTTGGCTGTAGACCTTTATTGTTTAGATCTAGATACACAAAGTATGATAATATGATTTGTTTATAATTAGATCTTTAGTTAGTTGTTCATGGTTACTATATTTTGTTCTGTTTTTTTAGCTTGATATGTCTACTGAAATGAACAAGTCATTTAAACGATTCGTTTAAACGATTAAACAAATTTATATAAACGAATAGTTTAAACGTACTGTTAAACTATTTTACGGTTAGTTTAAAATATCCGTTTAATCTTCTCATTTATTTCATCCGTTTAAATGAATAGTTTAAAATATTCGTTTAATCTTCTTGTTTATTCCATCCGTTTAAACGGATAGTTTAAAATATCTGTTTAATATATTCGTTTATTTACTTCGTTTAAACGGTTAGTTTAAAATATCTGGTGACTGTTGAGTGTTGAGTGTCCCAAAGGAGACTGTTCAGCCTCCCGGTATCTTATTATAAATTCAAACAAACCATTCTCAACCATTCATTTCCTCAGAATACATCACGACACTATTTTCATGGCCAATACTACACCAAACAACAACAATAACAATATGGATGCTTTCTCTTTCCAAATGAAGAGAAAACATGATGCAATTCATCGTGAAGCTGTTGAATTGATCAAAAGATTGATACCGTCCTTCGAGGAAGATAAGCTCACTTACCAATTTCTGCACCCAACTCCCCTGTTCAAAATGTATGACGCATTTCTTGATGCAAAGGTAGTCATACCTGTTATTGAGCTTGAAGGATCCAACGATTCTAGTGTTAATAATAATGATGTTTAGGTTATTTTCCTTTCTTTTTTTTTTTTTTTGTACTTCTTATGCCAGTGAAATAATTTGGCTTTTATAATATATAAAAATATAAGCCTTGTTGAGTATTATTTATTTGGATGGATGTTAAAGTGTCGATAAAACTATATGTTGTAATTGCTTAAAATAACGAAAAATACATAATAAACGTTTAAATTTAGACCGTTTATGGAAAATAAATGTTTAAATGGCTAATTGATTTACTAGATGATTTTTTTTAATCGTTTAAACGTAAAATATGGTCGATTAAACGTAAATGTCTGTTCATTCCTTAACTTTTATATCTTTGAATTGTCGTTTAAACGTAAAGGTGTCCATTTAAACGTACATTTAAAAAATCAAGGCTGTTTAGTGTCCCAAAGAAGACTATTCAGCCTCCGTGTATTTTATTTTAAATTCGAGAAGCTGCATTCAAACAAGCGATTCTCAATCATTCATTTTTAAAAAATACTTCATCACGATATTTCTATGGCCGATTCTACACCAAACAACAATAACAACACGAAGAGAGAACGTGATGCAATACAAAGTCAAATAGTTGAATTAATGAAATGATTGACTTATTGGTTTGATGAAGATGCGATCCGTAAGTGTATTGTGCACCCAACTCTCCTGTTAAAAATGTATGATACATTTCTTATTGCAAATGATGTCATATCGTTATTGAACTAGAAGAATCAAGCTATTCAAGTAATGTGATATCCCACATTGGGTAGATGTGGGACTTGTGTGTGCCCTATAAGTGGCCACCCACTACCACTGGAAACCAACCTATCCATGGACTTTTGGGTGGCTTGTGGTGGGCCAGTTGACCCAGGTGCTTAGTGGGCCAGTGCGTGGGCTATGCGTGGCGGACCGGGCTTTGGGCTCGGGTCGTTACAAATGGTATCAGAGCGGGTCCCGACCGAAAATGTGTTGGAACACGTCGCTCGGGGTGCCGATCCTTTGGGTCTTGACGAGGACGTCAAGGATTCAAGTGGGGGAGATTGTGATATCCCACATCGGCCTTTGGGTCTTGACGAGGACGTCAAGGATTCAAGTGGGGGAGATTGTGATATCCCACATCGGCCTTTGGGTCTTGACGAGGACGTCAAGGATTCAAGTGGGGGAGATTGTGATATCTCACATCGGGTAGATGTGGGACTTTCCTTTGGGTCTTGACGATGACGTCAAGGATTCAAGTGGGGGAGATTGTGATATCCCACATCAGGTAGATGTGGGACTTGTGTGTGCCTTATAAGTGGCCACCCACTACCACTGGGCACCAACCTATCCATGGACTTTTGGGTGACTTGTGGTAGGCCAGTTGACCCATGTGCTTAGTGGGCCAGTGCGTGGGCTATGCGTGGCGGACCGGGCTTCGGGCTCGGGTCGTTACAAGTAATAATAATATTTAAGTTAATTTCCTTCTTTTTTTTTTGTTTTTCTTGTACTTCTTATGCCAATGAAATAATTTGGTTTTTATAATATAAAAATATTTCAGCTTTGTTGAGTATTATTTATTTAGATGGATGTTAATTAAATGGCTATACGAAAATATGAAGTGTCATTTAAAATATTATTGTTTAAGCAATAGACGTTTAAATGATTGTCATTTAGAGAGAGAAAATCATTTAAACCACTTTATGGAGAACATATCAATTCTTAAACGTAAAATGATATTCAAATAGACGTTTAAACGAGAGTCATTTATAGAAACATAAACGACTGACATAAATAAGACATTTCATTAAGGCAACATCAACTGTCCTTTCCTTTCATTTCTAATCACATAAACAAAATATGCATTTACAATACCTAATACAAAAACCATTCCCATGTACATCTTCTTCCAAGCATTTTATTTTTTTAGCCTTCTCAACTCAAGCTCAAGCCTTTCAATTTCTTTATTTAGAGATAAATTTCTCAGTTCTTTCTTGGACAACTTCACTTCCATCTTCGAAATTCTCATTTGCAAATCATGTACCTCATCTCTATGTCCGTTGATTACCTCAATCACTTTCTTAGGAAACTGATCAACCCATTCAAAGTATCCACAATTCTTTTGGGGGTCCTACAAATAATTGGACAGTTGAAAATATTAAAAATATTATAATCTCTTTTGCTACAAAAAGAATAAAATAAAAGTCGAATACCTTCTAATTTGGACACCTATTAAACCTCATTCCTGGGTATTTTTTGGTCAATGACGTCCATTCTAGAGCTCTTGTAAGCCACATCTACAAAATTTATCTCGAGATTTGCTGCTTTGTTGTTGAGCCGAGTCAATTGTTGAAGATGAAGCCATGAATTGTTCAATAAAGAAGAAACAAATATATATATATATATATATATATCGAGTGTGATATATATATATATATATATATACATACAGAATCGCTAGTGTCACATCTAATCGAGTATCGCAGTCAGACCTCACGGACTTCCTATACCTAGTCATGGGTTTCATGCCTTTCCCCATACTCGAACCCCTGACCTCTAGGTAAGGTACAAAGGTCTTTAAATGTGAGTGTGAGTACCAATTGAGCTAGTAGCTCAATTTGACTGCGATACTCGATTAGAGGTCTGGTTAGGTGTGATGGGGACACTAATTATTACAACTCAACCTTTATTTCCCGCTGAAAGGAATTCAAAAAAATTTAGAAGGCGTAGACTCAACAATTATTACAAAAGATTTCAAAACATTTCAGTCTTAACGTTTAAACGTTTATGGTTATCGTTTAAACGATTATTTAATCCAAAAGACCAGATAAAAAGTTTAAATGAACATATATAAACATTAAACATTACATGACCAAATCAAAAGTTTAAACGATTTGACATTTAATCATCAATCACTATAACAACTCCATTATTCTCTTGGCACTTGCGTTTCCTCATATTGCTCGCAATCCTTTGTGACCTTCTCCTAGGTGCACTTCCACACGCTTTTGTTGTAGTTGGTCCTTCAGTAACAACAAATTCATCAGTAACTGCAGGTGCCTATGTTAACAAAAAAAAAAGCATGTTAATACAAACTATACAGTATCACGAGCTGAGTTATTTAATACAATGTAATAATTACTTGTATTTAACTTTTACCAGAGCAGTCGCACGATCTATAGCTACAATATTTTTTGGGCAGCCACTCTTATTGTGTTCGGTCTCTTTGCACAACGAACATCTAATTAACCTGAGTGTCATGCTGCTTCAAAAGCTACTGTGACTAACAAAAACCCAAAGAGTGGTTCAAATTTGTTCTTGCGAAAAAAAAACCCCGTATTTCTTGACATCAAACCCTTAATTTTACATAACAAATTAAAGATTGTAAAGAAATAATCATAATTTGAAATGTTAATCGAACAAAAGCCCTAGTTCAAGACATCAAACCAAGTTTGCATACCTTGAATTTCGAGTCGTCCTTCAGTCTCTCCCTCGTTCTTCAATTCTTTAATCTCTCAGTCATGCAGTGATAAAGTGAAAAGAAAGTCAAATGACGTGAAATTAAGTTAAAACATATCGTTATGTTTCGTTAAGACATATCATTATATTTCGTTAAGTTAAAACATATCATTATATTTCGTTAAGACATATCGTTATATTTCGTTAAGTTAAAACATATCGTTATGTTTCGTTAAGACATATCGTTATGTTTCGTTGAGTTAAGGCATATCGTTATGTTTCGTTAAGACATATCGTTATGTTTCGTTGAGTTAACACATGTCGTTGTGTTTCGTTAAGACATATGGTTATGTTTCGTTAAGTTAACACATGTCGTTATGTTTCGTTAAGTTAAACATATCGTTATGTTTCATTGAGTTAAGACATATCCTTATGTTTCGTTTCGTTAAGACATATCGTTATGTTTCGTTGAGTTAACACATGTCGTTATGTTTCGTTAAGACATATCGTTATGTTTCCTTAAGTTAAAACATATCGTTATATTTCGTTAAGTTAAAACATATCGTTATGTTTTGTTAAGTAAAAACATGTCGTTATGTTAAATTAAGACATATCGTTATGTTTCGTTAAGATATATCGTTATGTTTCGTTGAGTTAAGACACGTTGTTATGTTTCGTTAAGACATATCGTTTAAACGATTGTAGACATATCGTTTAAACGTTTATAAAGAAACGTTTAAACGTTAATTTCCCGCCAAAAAGTCTTATCTTTATTTCCCGCTGAAAGGAATTCATAAAAGAGTTAAAACATGTCGTTATGTTTCGTTAAGACATATCGTTTAAACGTTTATAAAGAAATGTTTAAACGTTTATAAAGAAACGTTTAAACGTTTATTTCCCGCCAAAAAGCCTTATCTTTATTTCTCGCCGAAAGGAATTCAAAAAAATTTAGAAAGATTTCAAACATTTCAGTCTTAACGTTTAAACGTTTATGGTGATCGTTTAAATACAAATACAAACCAAACTAATTTTTTTTGAATCCAAACTAAATTCTGAATTTATGATTGTAAATCTGAATTTAAATACAAATACAATCCAAACTAAATTCAATATGTTGAATTCTTGAATTAAATTCAAACAGTTACTAAATTTGTGATTGCCTATCGCTCATAGGTGTTTGATCATGACAGGTCAGTCTGTTGTGCTCTACTTTTTGGCACCTACTGCATTTTTGTCTCGATGTAAACTCTTCAGTTGACGATATTCTCGCTGTTTACGACGTCCACCTCGTGGTCGGACTAAAGGTGGCAAGATAGTCATTTCCTTAATATTGTCTAGAATGTCCCATTCATCTTCATTTGGCACCGGGAAGATTGTTCCAACATAGGCCACTCTCCAATACTCAGCGGTATAAAATGGTGAGCACATCGGGTAGACCAAAAATCTTCTCTATTTTGCCGCTGCTATTACATGCTCACATAGTATGTGGTCTAATTAAAATTTTCTGCAAGTGCAAGTACTCTCATCAAAATTAACAATGAAGTTCTTGGTACCGCTTCTCACCACATAGTTGTACGCATCAATGAGTTTAGCCGTGAACTTCTTGGACAATTCATCAGACTTGTGTAATTTTTCTTCCATTGCTAGGGTTAATTGGGTTCCATAACGCTGTGCGTCCTCACGCCTCTCACAAAACCAAGCCTGCAACTTTTTCCCGATACTATCAAGCAGTGCAAGTATAGGAGTCTGTCGGGCTTTTCTAAACACTGAGTTCAGAGACTCTGCATTGTTTGAGGTCATGATATTGTAACGGTTTCCTTTGAAATGTAACTGGGCCCAAGTTTCGAAATTTGTTTCGCTAAGATACTTCCACCCCTTCTCGGCAGTTTTCTCAATTTGGGACATATGCTTGCGAAACTCATTAGTGGTATAAGCCTCTGCCGTTCTCTTAAAAAGTGAGATAGTCTCAGCCTTTCGAGTTACAATCTTTAAATTGCCTTTTATATGATAGATACAATGCGCATGACATTCATTTTGAAAAACAGTTCCGAAAGCACTGATAAGACTCTTATGTCGGTCAGATATCACAACAAGTCCATCATTGTCACTTGTTACTTCTTTCAACTTCGTAAAAAACCAAAGCTACGAAGCATCATTCTCAGAATAAACAATGGTCCACACAAGAGGATATATCTACATATTTTCAACCTAACAGGTAGCAATAATCAACGTACCTTTATATCTTTCAGTAAGGAATGTTTCATCGACAACAACTACTGGACGCATTGCATGGTGAAATCCAATAATGCAAGGACCATAAGCTAAAAAGAAGTACTTGAAGTGGTTTTCCTTATCACGCTCTAAAAAGTAGACAGTTCCTGGATTAACCAATGTCAAGTTATGTGCACATGCGGCCAACTTACTGTAACTATCCTCAGGTGGACCCCTTATCTGTGTTAAAACGATTCTCTACACCTCCTCACTTTTTGATAACTTAGTTGCACCACAAAGTATCGGCGAACGTCATTCATGATGTCTGCAGGTCTATAGGTAGTGTTGCGGTCCTCGGACCTTGGCGAGATATGTTTTCCAATAATCCACGATGTTGCTTATCTATGATCAGCAGTGGACATATTTAGAGGGCAAGTATGTTCAGCTGTATATTTTCGAACCTGAAAATAGTCACATTCTAAGTACTTTGTTGTTTGCAAACGTCATTTACAATTATTATCGACACACACAACTGTGTACACACTCTTGTTTGATTTTTTTTTTTGTTTTGAATTGGAAGTTGTATTGCAATGCGATCATGTGCATAGCTTCCCGAAGCTCTCTCTTGTTATTGAGTACTTGGTCAACCTTCAAATCAAAGTCTATGGGTACCAATCGCGATGTACTTTCAACTGAAGAAATAAGATGCTCATTTTTGAAGTTATTTTTTTTTTTACTAAAATCATATCTCGGCGGTGTATTGAAGCCATTAGGATTTTGATCAGCTCCCCACCAACTCCATTATTTTCTTCCGGTTCTATATGAGCACCACCACCAACTTCATTATTTTCTTCTGATTGTATACCAATTCCCTCATTTTCTTCACGTTGCATGCCACAACCAAATAAATTATTTTCTTCTTGGCTCAAAATGGTAATACAAATGGGAGCATAATACCCTTGTTTATTAAAATTGAAGCACCATTTAACATGGTCATTTGAAGTAATTCGGACAGGAACTTGAAAATATGAATTTCCTGGACTATAAGAAAACCTATCTCTATATCATCAACTTTACAAATATTTTGTGCCGTAGCATATAACTCTTCGTATGAAGTGTTTATACTCAGTGGAAATCCTACTGCTGTCGGGCTGTCACTGAATTTCCAGGACCATACATTGTTTTCATCCTCAACAAAATGTCCAAAATAACAACTAATAGTCCAATAAGGGGAAGACATCTGCAATGCATAGAAAATTTGTTCAGAAAAATTGTAAAATAAGATTGCAATTTCATATATATTTATATTAAAATAAAAATAATAAATTGATACTACATTTGTCGTTTAAACAACATTAACTGTGTCGTTTAAACGACGAAAATTTTAAATGGTTGTTGAGTTAGTTACAAAATTAAGGCCGTTTAACCTACCACTTATGATCAACCAGTATCGTTTAAACAATGACAGAAGGGGATGTTTTGAATTGTCGTTGAGTTAGTTAAGGGAGATGGTGTCGATTAAACGACTAGTAAAGATCAATTTAAATTTTAAACGACCTCTGCTTATACAAATTAACAGTTGTTTAACACTCGTTTAAACGTGGCGATAAGCTCCGTTTAAACGATTTTTCAAATGAGGTTTAATGACCGATCAATTATAGATTAAACGACACCTCTACCTCAGTTTTAAATAGGAAATACGTCACCTAAATCGAATATTCCAATAGAATTTGTAGTAAATGAATGCATTGAAATGAATTTACATAATGCAGGGGCGATGCTAAAGACAAACTTGAATCCAAAGAAGAAGAAATTACTCACACGTACGGACGAACAATGAGTTGTGAAAGGGCGATGTATGAAATTTTAGGGATTGAAATTTTAGAGAGTGAGAGAGAGAGAATGGAGAGAAAGAGAGATTCGGTTCAATTTATGGAAGGGTCAGTTTAGGGATTTACTATTGAGGCCTTATTAAGGGTTGAAGAGAAAGAAAAGGGCATTATGGACATTTCAAAGTAAAGATGGCATATAAGTTAATTTGGAATAAGTTAGGCCAAATAAAATGTTGGGAGGTTTGACTAGGACATTTGTGAAAAAATCCGTACATGTGTAGCCTTTCACCAAAAATGTCACAAACTTCCTCTAATACCCTCCCAAGGCCCTAAAAACTACCTAGCGTCTTTTCCTTCCCTTCGTCTCTTCCTCTCTTCCAGCGCCCTCCTGTACAAGTGTTAGGGTTTATTTATTTGAACTTATTACAGTCTAAGAAAGAAACGCTTAAGCAAACTAGGATTTTTCAGAGATTTTGTGTTTAGAGGAAAAATGGTGGAAGCTCTGGACCTGTTCTTGAAAATCGGATTGGACAAACGAACTGCAGAAAACACCGTCGCTAATAACAAACTCACCTCTAATCTAGTCGCCGTCATTAACGAGGTACTCACTCTCAATCCCCATATCCAATCTAATTCACTCGCGAGAAGGAGAAATTTGATAATGCAAACCAATGTAACTGAATCAATCTTAGTTGGGATAGAATTTTCTGTACCACAAGTCCATAAGTATCCTTCCACTAGGAACATAAATTTCAATATTGTAAGTTGTACTGTACTACTTATATATGTATCTTCCTTCCTTGTTGTACTGATTACTCCTGGTTATTGTGGGTTGTTGGAGGTTTGAAAATGATTAATGTAACTTTGTGCAAGGGTAATTTCATTTTTCTTTAACCATATATGTACCCTGAAAACCTTATCAATTCCTTAATTTTTACTTTGCAGGCTGGTGTTACAAATGGGTGTGATCGCACTGTTGGAAATATTCTTTACACGGTAATGTGATTAAAAAAATTTAAGACTTTGTCCAAAATTTATTTCGAAGAAAGATTTCTGGGCTTAGTTTTGTGATAATGTTGTGTTTATTTTTATGTTTTGCCATCCATGAAAACAATTGTGTGCTGACACCCACTTTCTCTTGAATAAGAATACATCACCTAAATGGAAAGATGCTAGCTTGTCATTAGAAATGTTACCTTTGACATAATTTTTTTAGATTTTGATATATGTTGATTTGATTTCCTTGTTGTGACAGGTTGCTTCGACATTCCCTGCAAATGCTCTAGTTCACCGCCCCAAATTTCTTGAATATGTTGTCTCATTAAAGGTTCGAATCTCAATTTCTCTAGATTGTTGATTTCTGTTGACATGACCTATATGCCTATATGCTTTTTTTGTTGAACTATCAAGATTATATGCTTCGCACGTAGTTTTCTATTTTGTTGCTGAATGCAAATTAGATAACTGGAAATTATTTTGTCTTACAGATTAAGACCCAGGCCCAGATAGAAGCTGCTTTTAAATTTCTTATAGCTACAGGGTCTGAGGATCTTATCGTCAAGAAATTTGAAGAGGCTTGTGGGGTCGGTATGATAAAAGACTATTCATCCTTTTTTTTTTCTTTTTTCTTTCTGTATAGCTGTGTTAGTTAATTACTCTAACAGAGTTAATTAAGGAATAAAATCCATCTGCCTTTGCAACTTTGCAGTTTGTTCTGCGCCCTTGCTATTTTCTGTGTCTATATTAGTTGTTTTGCACAACAGTTTGTCTGTCTGCAGTCTCAGCTTCTCTTACATGTTCTTGCACATTCGTGTGAGGGAGTGATATTATATTTTTTGAACATCCTATAGTCTTAATCTCTTTTTAGTTGACTCTGGCGAAGAAGTGTGCTAGTTAAGGATTAGCCTGTGCGTACAATACTTAGCTTGCAATGATATTTCTGATGGGCACTAATTGAGAGGCCACCTATATCCATCTGTTTCCACGTTTACTGATGTATAACAAGAAAGACAGAAAATGGAGTCAAGCTGTTTAGTGGAGAATTTTGCTGGCCCATGTAGGTTTTACATAAATCTGCTTGTACTCTTGACTAGAATATGTCTGCTTATGTTACTCTAATTTTCTGTAATATGGTCTTGTTTTTTTGAATGGTCAAATGCAGTTACTCTCCCTGCAAAAGTTGAATCATTTATTTTGTTTCAGAATTTTGTTCTTATGAAATGCTAGAATTGAACTCCTCGTGTGCCAACAGGAGTTGAGGTCTCTGTTGAAGACATAGAACGCATTGTCAACGTGATATTTGAAGAGAAAAAGTGTGTCATATTGGAGCAGCGTTATAGAACAAAGGGTGAGATTTTCTTCTCTGTGAAGCTTGTTTTCATTTTGTAAAGTACTCATGTCTGTGCTTTTTAGTTATAATTGTATCAACAATCTCGCATTTTCTGGTCTTAATCTGGAGTTTTTATTATATTGTATGGTATTTGTAGCTAAATGGCTTATCAAGGAACCTTTTCTTGTGATTATACTAGTCTGAGAAATATTTGCCTATACACTGCGTTTTAAAGGAAATTAAAGAGGGGGTATGAGGCACAGCAACAATACTCAGCTACAGCCGTCTCTCCTAAGAGATACATTTGTAAAAGAAAATACAAAATTTTCACAAGTACCCATATACTGCATGGGCATGTATATGATTGGCATTGGAAACTGATTTTTACTCCAGGATATAGCAATAACTTCTACAAACTGATAAGGAGGTCTAAGTAGGAATTTACAAAATTTTGAATTTTACTTGTTACCATACCTAATTGCGAAGTGGCAATTAACATCATATTTATAGGGTTTCCCTCATGTTTTCACTGTCATTCATTCTTTAAATTTACATCCCTTGCAAGGCTTTCCACTTTTCTAATTTATTTATTTCTTTAGATCTATCATTCTACTCAATTATGTTGATTAAGGAGGTTATATCGCAATGCCTTCGTTTCAATCTCGACGGAGATTATCAGGTCTTGTCTTGCATTCCTCCAAATGTTAATGAAAAAGGGTAAGGAAATTCTGAATTCTTCATCAAGTGAGATTGCTCGAGTGTCTTGCTCTAAGCAGCTTTGATGCAAGATAAACTTTTTATTAAACAAAAGGTTTCATCAACTGCAAACAATCGTCATTTTACGCTCTCAGCATCGTTGATGCTAGATCAACAGTCATATATTGTACACCAAAAAAGTGAAAACCGATCAATTGTGAACATTCATCATTTAGGCTGTCAAGTTGTTTGGGTCAAGTTACTGGTGAATATTTCTTGCTGCAATAGTATGTTGCGGCTGCTGTTGCTGCTTCCATCTGTCATCAAATTACTTATTCAAGTAAAGAAGATTCATGATTTTAAAACAAACTAGTGGTAGTTTCAAATTATTAAAATAGGTTTGTGAGTTTGATATGTAATTCAGTATGCTCTTAATGCCTAGGTGTTGGCAGTGGTTCATAACTGTTAGTATATGAACCTTGCGGTAACGTTGCTATTTGTGAAGGCTGTGGTCTAATTATAGCTACCAACTAAAATAGTGAGCCAGTTTGATACTTCAGAAAGTTGTGTTTATATTTCATGTCAACCCAGACATTAATTGGGGTTTTTGTGCGGAATATGCTTCTCCAGTTTGCAGGGTGCTGGTTCTGTGCCCTCCCAAGTTTCTAACTTTATGATGGTAACACCATCTATGTCTGTAATTTTTGTCGATGAGTTTTCACCATCACGTGTAGCTGTCTTCTGCAATTTGTAATTGGGGTCAGCCCTTCTTAGCTCCGCTGTTGACTGGGACCACATGAGAATGTATATTTTACTTTCCTGGAGTGTCATTTTCTTTTTCTTCCCGGTTTGATATATTTATGTTAACTAAAGATGACACCTCTAATAACGTCTTCCCAGGTTCATTTTACTTCAATCCAGCTGATGGATTTATGCTAATAATGCAGATGGCACTTGTGTACGGAGTTATTTTGATGTTGTTGTGCATTCAGCAGTGTACGCTATGTTTCGATTTTAAAAAAACACATGATAGATTAGAAAAAGTAGGAGTGTGATAATGAACTTCTTGATCTTGTATCAGCCCAAATTTTTGAATGAAGGATTAATGTGGATTGAGCATATAATCCAGTTTTTGATTGAAGAAATATGAATAAGGGACAAAGTTGTTGACTGGAGGGTAAAAGAGATTCTTCGTTTACATCAGGTGTAAGTACAATCATCCTTTATGTATAAATACATATGGGGTTTTCAGCTGATTATGTCAAGCAATTCTAGCCTTCGCTTTGAGAGCTTTGGCCTCCAGTAGTCTTTTCACACCCCTCCCAACCTATCCAGTTGTTACTGTATGTAGAAATTTTGCTTGATCTGCATGCCTCTAGAATCCTCTAATCAGATATCACCATTCTTGCGTAAATGGAGGAAATTATTGCTTCCATGTTTCGTTAAACAGCACAAGAACATTAGAAGAACGAAGCTTTAAAATATTCTTCATAGTAGTTCACGTTACCTGGATCAGTAATCAGACTTGTTTTGACTGCAATCTAAAGCATCTCTTAAGCATTTTGACAACTATAATACTGGATGTCTAGCAAAATTGTTGTTGCACAAAGGGTCCAGATTAAACCTGTAATTACTGTGATGTTACTTAAACGTCATTTTGGTAGTAGAGTTGGTGAGAACATCGTGGCATCATTGTTGTTTTGAGTTGGAACCTTTATTGTGATATGTATCTATTGACTTCAGATGGTGAACTAATTGCTCTTGTTCGAAAGAAGCAGCCATGGGTCGATTTGAAGATTGTCAAGGTAATCTTGATGGAGTAATCAAGTTGTTCTATCCTTATTATGTTCATTTTCTCATTTAATGATATTTGCTACCCTGGCTGCCTTCTATATCAGCAAGTTATAGAAGCAAAAATGTATGCTTTGCTTGGTGAAAGGACTACAGCAGATGACGTGAAACCTATAAAAAAAAAAGAAAGGTCTGTTAAAGTTGAAGTAAGCAGGAATGCTCATTTTAGTGTTTCCTTGATTCATTATCAATAAGATGAATTGAGATGATTTTCCATAGCTTTCCTCATATTTGTGCTTCCATAGGAAAAAAATTTTTTTTGCTGAAGATCCTGCTCCACCAGCACCATCAGAAGAAGTGCTCAATCCATTTTTGATATTCGCTGTCCCCCGAGGAGAACTACAAGGTAAAGAACTTTTCATTTGTATCTTTACTAAAATTTATTAGCCTGGTGTCTCAAGCTGAACATTGATCCTTACAGATATCTGAATCCTTCTACCTTTAATGTGCACGAGATTCTTCAACTGTTAGAGGAATTTTTTTAGCGAAGATCTAAGGTTAATTTGTTAACCATTGTCTAGTTATTGCTTAATTCTCAAAACATTCCCATCATTCCTGCAGTCAACACCAGATGGTTATTTTGTGAATCACTCAATACCACCTTGCGCCGTATAAGCGACTATGCCAACTCTAGCTGTTCTATTTTACCAGGACTCCAATTCTTCCAGACCAGTTTCATATTTGTGAAGGCACAAAGAAGTATTATTATGCACAAGGTCGAAGTTGGTCTTGAAGAATTGGAGAGCTGGTATAGGGAAGCAGATGTAGAGTTGGGATAGTTTCTTATGACGTGCGAGTTGGTATGGCAATAGAACATGCCTCTGGGCCTTGAGCTTGAATAAAGAATGACGAAACAGGAATGGTCCTTGGCTGCCGTTGATTGCTACCAACATCAACCTTGTCCAATCATTTGCCAAAAGTTTAAGAAACATGTTTCGAAATATTAAAATATGAATGCTACCTTTTTCCAGAAAAATAAAAGATGAGTTCATCAATTGGCACAATCATGTGAAAGTTTAGAAAAAGGTGGGAACAGAAGTTTTAACAGCTATTGGAGATTAAGTAAGATAATGTTAGTAAGTTGGCTTTCTGAAACATGTATATCTATATTGGTCAGCCAAGGATGGAAAGTAATATACTTAATTAGGAATGCCGTCTTTTTTTTAATCTAAATCTTTAACTATTTCGACCAAGCTTCCTTCAATTATATGTATGGTTAAAGTGCTTACAGTTTAGTTGATTCTCAGGTGCACACAGAAGTATTTTTCAGTGATAGACCTGTACTTCGTGCTTGCAATTCAAAGAAAATATTGGAAGAACATTTGAAGTCAACTGGAGGAAAAGTTCTTACTCGCTTTCCACCAGAACCAAATGGATATCTGCATATTGGCCATGCCAAAGTAATGCCATCATTTTGGGTTGAAGTGTTTGAGATCACTGCTTTTTGTGAGGCTTACAGTGTTCACTGTTATTTAAAACCCTTGTCCAGGCTATGTTTGTTGATTTTGGCTTGGCAAAAGAAAGGAGTGGAGGCTGCTACCTGAGGTGAGAATTCTCTTTTGAGCATTCTATGCATGTTCAAAAGGCTGTGAAAGAATAGATGGTTTGTTTTGTGGTTTATATTTTTTTCTTTGTATTTGTTCACTTTAATGCCATGAGTGATTGGTTAATTTGGAAACTACTTTCTTGTTAAGTGGCCATAGCTTGTGGTTTGTGTTTTTTTCTTTGTTTCCGTTTCTTTATCAAAATAGATCCCATTTTGAACCCTGGGCAGAATGTTGTGGCGAAAGAGCAGGTCTTTTAAGCCTACATTGTAGTTGGAGAGCCAATTGTTACACCTTCTGTCTTTTGTACAGTTGAGTCGAACTAATATTCTGTGGCTTTTTCTTTTGGACTTTTGGACAGATTCCCTGTTATATAGTGTAAACTTTGAGTCCTTTAAGTGGGGATTTTTCTGGGTGTATAGTATTTGTTTGTGTACATGGCAGTTCCCCCCCCAAATTGCACCTTCTATGTCACTATATAAATCTGCCTGTAAAAGAAGTGATGGTAGAAAAGTTGATGTTCATTTGACTGCCGGTGTATCAATCAAACTGCCCATTTAGAGATACTCATTAACATGTGAAAGATAAGTTTCTTATTGCGTATTCATGCTCAATGATGATCTATGAGACTTTTAGGTATGATGATACTAATCCAGAAGCTGAAAAGAAAGAATATATTGATCATATTGAAGAAATCGTTCAATGGATGGGCTGGGAACCTTTCAAGGTAAAAATTTTAGTTTCTCTTCAATAATGACACATTTTGTACCTTTACAGCATTATATATTTATTGGAAATTTCGCAGATCACTTATACCAGTGATTATTTTGAAGAACTATATGATTTGGCAGTGGAACTTATACGGAGGGGCCACGCTTATGTAGATCACCAGGTTATTCTTTGCTTAATATAGAAATTGTCTGAATTCTTCATATTTTCCATTATCTGAGTTCTCTGGTGCTATTATCTCATCCTGGAGCGTCTTCTCTTGAGCCAACTTGGAACTTGGTTTTGGTTCTACTTGTGCAGTTTAATACATAAAGTTTTTGGGATGTGTAACTTGTTTTGGTTTGAACCAATGACGATGATTTACAAGCAACAATGATAATCTTTCCTCGGTCCATTATGTACTACCTTCCTCCCATAATGAGTTCTCACGAGACCAAACAGCAAGCAGAGTAGTAAATTGTCTTTAATCTTTAGGCATATGTTCTTCATTTATTATGTACTACATTTCTGTAGTTTCCATTAAATTTTACCCTACTTTTCTTGTGACTTTGCTAAAGTAATTTTTAGGTAAATCTGAAGGGGGACATTTCGGAATCTGTAACAATGACACTTATTTGTAAACCCATAATAGAGTGACCCTAGATGTGGGATGGGTGTAATAGTTAATATTGTTTTGAGTCTATACCTGATTTTTGCTTTTACCTCGGTCCAGACTCCTGATGAGATAAAAGAGTACAGGGAGAAAAAGATGAACAGTCCTTGGAGAGATAGGCCTGTAGCGGAGTCGCTGAAACTGTTTGATGATATGAAAAGAGGCATGATTGAAGAAGGGAAAGCTACCCTTAGAATGAAACAAGACATGCAGAGTGACAATTTTAATATGTATGATCTCATTGCATATCGCATCAAGGCAAGTGTGCCCCATAATTTTATTCCCCCTTTTTTTGGTTAATGAAATCAAAGGATTTATTCTTAACTCTGTGATTTGACTTTCCACTTTTTCCAGTTTACTCCTCATCCGCATGCAGGAGATAAGTGGTGTATCTACCCAAGTTATGACTACGCACATTGCATTGTGGATTCTCTTGAAAATATCACACATTCGGTATGTTTATTGCGTTGATGGATGTCCTTTACTTGAATCTTTTAAGGACTGACTTAAGAAATTTTCATATTTGGATTTATTAAAAATATGTCCAAGTTAGACATGTATGTGGTAGGCACCTCGGTGCAACTGTATTTCATCTTGTTAATATTATTTTGGAATTCTAATATATAATAGGTAAAACAAGATATCTTAAACTTTATATATATATATATATGTATATATATATATATATGTATATATATATATATATGTATATATTCTATTGTTTATTTAAGTAATTGAAAAATTTGTATCTAGGTGGGGGTCCTGCAGAATGTGACGGTGGTTTTGGATCTATAGTGAAAATTCGACACTCACTAAATAAACTGCGCATAGCTTTTTCACAATGTTCATATACTACTTACTTAAATAACCTTTCTTGACATGATAGTTAGAAAACAATGGCCGAAATCACGAATAAAAAACTTTATCTTGTTGCGCCTTTATTGCATGCCTATTTGTTGATCAGGAATGGTGATGTCTCGTCCTAACATGGCTTACCTTCCCTAATGGGCTGTGAAGCTTTTGTCATCCTTCAGTTTAATGTGACTGAATGTCTTTGTAGCTCTGTACACTTGAATTCGAGACACGGCGTGCTTCATATTACTGGTTGTTGGATGCGCTAAGTCTTTACCAGCCTTATGTGTGGGAATATTCACGCTTGAATATCACCAACACAGTGATGTCGAAGCGTAAGGTAAGTTATTTAAATCACATTAAACATGTGTTTTTCTCATGCATTGACAATGATGACAATCTTATGCTCAGCCACGGTGATGTTTTGCAGCTGAACCGTCTTGTAACTGAAAACTATGTTGAGGGTTGGGATGATCCTCGTTTGATGACATTAGCTGGATTGCGCCGTAGAGGGGTCACTTCAATGGCAATAAATGCTTTTGTGCGAGGAATCGGAATTACTAGAAGGTTGAATCTTGTATAAGATACTTAAACTTGAATCTGATTCCAGTAAAATGTGTCCCATCTATTTTGAATGTAAAATGGACCACTAATGGCACAATGTTATGCAGTGATGGCAGTATGATTCGTTTGGAACGCCTCGAGTACCATATAAGAGAAGAACTAAACAGAACTGCACCCCGGAAAATGGTTGTGCTAAATCCACTCAAGGTATGCATCTTGTCTGAATTATATTTTGTGATTAAAAATTCAGTGTTTTACAGACTTTTATGTGTTTCAGGTTGTTATTACCAATCTTGATGCTGGATCAGTGATGGATCTTGATGCAAAAAAATGGCCTGATGCTCCAGCTGATGATGCATCTTCTTTTTACAAGGTGACTATTCATTTCTCAGGAAAAAACACAATAATGTTCTTTTAATTTAGTCTGCAATTAGAGCATGGCTTCTTGATTTTCTAATGCCTGATAAGTGGAATTCTAAAATGAAGTATTTTTGTATGACAATTTTACACCAGATATTAGTGGATGTTGAATGTCTATATTTTGCTGGGTTTTCCCTTCTATTTGCTTTGCAGGTCCCATTTTCCAATGTTGTATACATTGAGCAGACAGATTTTCGGATTAAAGATTCTAAAGACTATTATGGGCTTGCTCCTGGGAAAACTGTTCTACTCAGGTACATATGCTCAGCCTCACATGTATGCTCGTTCCATTCAAATGTTAGCCGAAGGCTTAAAAAGATGTCATTCCATGCAGATATGCATTTCCTATCAAGTGTACTGAAGTGGTGCTTGGTGATGATAAAGAAACTGTTGTTGAGATCCGTGCCGAGTATGATCTCTCAAAGAAGACAAAACCAAAGGTTTTTGGACATTCTGAGATAGGCTGGCTGTAGATGTGGATGTTTCTTTCCTGGTTGCAATATTGAAACTCACTTATTATTCTCTTATGCAGGGGGTTCTTCACTGGGTTGCTGAACCTTCACCTGGGACTGATCCACTCACGGTGGAAGTCAGATTGTTTGACAGACTGTTTCTTTCTGAGGTTGGTGATATGTTCTTCGCCGAGGCTGTGACAGTAGCTTCTCTATATAGACATGATGTGGAAGGGGGGCGCAAGTATTTAAAACTTCACTTTAATGTTATAAATTTTCAAAAAATGCACCCATCCCCCACCCTCAAAAAAAAAAAGAAAAGAAAAGAAAGAGATTTGGCCAATGTAGATAATTTTGGCCCTAAGTTGTTAAGAAAATTCCATTTATCCACCTAATTTTTGATTTAAAATTTTGCATTTAGAATTTTGTGCTTGACTTATTGCAGAAATTAAGAAAATGGCTGACAATGCCTTCCTAAAATACCCCATAAAGGTTTTAGTTGATGAATCTTCAATTTGTTAGACTGGACCTATGCCATTTCTCCTTCAAAATTTACTAGGGTATTTAAATCAAAATGCCAAAAAAGAGGGAAACATACCTCTCCTTTTCGGACAAATCAAATGGAAACCGGACATTTTTTTTGGGACCGAGGGAGTATATAATGTTTTTTGTTGAATTTCAAATGAAATTATTGTAAGACTTGAGGGAGTAAATGGTAATTTGAGAAACTTTTGAAGCAACTTTTATCATACTGTTGAACACTTTGTTTTGAAAAAAGATGGTTAATTTCATTTGAACATATGGCATGTTGAATTTTTTATTAGTAATATCTATCGTACTTTTCTCGTAGTAATTTAAACATTGGCCCCGCTGGATTGAAATCCTGGATCCCACTACTGGGTAGTGACGTTTACTTTAAAGAGCTAACATGTTTTATTTACTGCAATCAGAATCCTGCCGAACTTGATAAATGGCTTGATGATTTGAACCCCCAGTCAAAAGTAGTGATACAGGGTGCATTTGCTGTACCAACCCTTCGAAATGCCACAGTTGGTGAGAGATTTCAGTTCGAAAGGCTTGGTAAATCCTCGAACCCTCTACCTGAATGTTCTATTAATTCAACAAAACTTATTCAACGATCTTTATGTCGTAAGTACAGCTGGTCAATAACGATAGATATTGACTGTTGGTCATATTATTAGAGATTCTCTGCTTCAGTCTGCTTATATTTTTTTTTCCTAGTATTTTCCAATTTTGTTCTTTAACACAAGAACTCAAGCTTGACACTTCACGTATGAACAGTTGGATGAAACTGTAAAACAAGATGTATTTTGGTTTTTTAGTTTTGGTGTCTTCAAGTATTCTAGAATAGTTCATTACTATTACTTTGTTCAGCTTAAATAGTCTTCTCTTAGGAGTTAGGATGTTCAGTCAAACAGTCTCAATTTGAAAAAATTAAGCATTTGCATTTTCCATGACCTATAAAGTCTTCCCTATCACTTGTGAATGAACAAGTTAAATACAACAAAGAATTAGTTATCGTTATGTCCCGTATTAATGTATCTTGTAAAGTTTTGGCTTTTGAATTGTGGACTCTTTAAGTGGAAGGGAGAGAGTCTTTGTTTTAGAGAGGATTATTTTAGTGCATAAAAGCTGATTACGACCTCCATCCAGACACTTCTCACTTTTGCTTTCTGCATGAAAATTAGGTGTGTGGACTTTAAGTTTAAAGATCCAAGTAAGAGGTGCCAAATTTAGCCTACAAATGTTGTTCATTTAGGGACATAGAAACTCAAAAATGATCCAGGTTTAGAGATGCAGGTAGCATGGTTTTGGTCATCCTAATATCTGTTCAGCCAGTTTGGTTCAGTGAAAAAGTTATACTTACAGCTGGCTTCTCAAGTTCTGTGGTAGTTAATTTTGTTCCACTTCTCTTGTTTATTGTGTGGGTTTTATGAAAATTTAAATTCTTGTAGAATCTCTTATCAAGGTTTTCTTGTGGCAGTTGTATACTTTAGCTTTTGCCAATGAGAACATTTTTATCAATTCATTGTCTGTTCAATTTATTATTTCAGGCTATTTTGTGGTTGATAAGGATTCGACAGCCGAAAAGCTCGTCTTCAACCGGACAGTAACATTACGAGATAGTTATGGCAAAGGTGGAAAGTAGGTATTTACATGCAGAAGAAAGAGCTATACAGTAACATTACGAGATAGTTATGACAAAGGTGGCAAGTAGGTATTTACATGCAGAAGAAAGAGCTATACAGTTTTCCTGAATATTTTGTGTATACATATAAAATATTCCTTTACTTGATGAAAAGAAAATTTTTGCTTAGCAAAGGTGATGGGTTTCTAGGACTAGCAAAACTTGTACATCACTTACAGCGAACACATTTTGATATAAAATATTCTTAGGCTAAAACTTAAAAAATATCGTCTTACGGGTATTTTTTATAAGACGAATTTTCCTAACCCGATTCACTGTGTGTTGGGCTGGCTGTAAGAGAGTGATGTTCCGTCTTACGAATTAGGATCTGTTTGATGGTTTCACAAGAGACTTACTTCAAATCTTATGCTTGTTTGTAGCGTGTGTGCCACTTATAGTCTGGAAATGGGTTGTGCCCTTTGTATCACGAGTATGAAATAAGATTGTTTTCGATTATGTTTCTTAGCTTTGTGAAATATTGGCTCAATCTCCTTTGGCCACATAAGTTGGTAAGTAAATTGCTTTCTTAATATCTATGGTCTGATTAAACCTTCTATCTCAAATTTTTTTTTTTTTTTAAAGAGACAAGTGGTAATTAGATCGAGCATTTGTATATGTTAATTCAACAATTAAGACGCATGTCCGCATGCGTATTCCCAATCACAGTCAAGAGATGACAAGTACTTCTTCTTTTTCAGTTGTGATTCATTGTATCCCTAAGGTAGTTTTTAATTAATGAAATTTTATTTCCTTAAATATAAGTAAAGTATGTAAAATTTTAAAGTGAACTTTTTGCCTGGAACGGAGGGAGCATTAGGGTTTATTTATTTGAACTTATTACAGTCTAAGAAAGAAACGCATCAACAAACTAGGGTTTTCTGAGATTTTGCATTTAGAGGAAAAATGGTGGAAGCTCTGGACCTGTTCTTGAAAATTGGATTGGACAAACGAATTGCAGAAAACACCGTTGCTAATAACAAACTCACCTCTAATCTCCATATCCAATCTAATTCCTTGGCGAAATTGTACGAATGAACACAGGAAAATTTGATAATGTCAACAAAACTAATTGCGGAGTCTCTGCAGAGTTAGGGATTTTTTTTAAATGGAAATATTGTCGAACCGAATTGTAAGACATTGAAAATATTAATTTTAATTGCAGTTTTCTTGATGTTTTTCTTTTCTTATTTTTCTTTTTATGCTTATGAATGTAAAGTTTATCTTAGTTGGTTGCTAAGAAAATTGAAGCAAGGAAAATTTGGTAACTTAAAATTAAGTGATCGAATAAATTGTGGATAAGTTAGTCTGTACTGTTAATATTGCTGAACGAAATGAAAAATTGAAAAACTATAACTTCTAGTTTTGATTTTCTAGTGTATTTGTTTGTTGTTGTTGCTAATGAATTGTATATCTTTATCATCGTTCAGTACGAAGAAAATCAAGATGAAGTTTGATAATGTAAACTAAATAATTGAATCAACGTTTAGAATGAAGATGGTCTAAAGAGTCATGTAAAAACAAGTTCAATATGAGCATTCGACTCTTTTCAACTTTTTTACATGGCCATTTTGAATCTTTTTGCACCAAGTGTTGTAGTTTAATTGGTTGGTGATGATGTAGTATCACTTCGATACTCGTTATTTACTCGGTCAACAATAAAGTTGAAAGGTTGGGGGGGGGGGTCTTTTAAACACTTATATTCCGTAGGTATCTTTTAGCTGTTATTTAGCTTTGATACCAATTAAGAGGGCTAGGGTTTCTTGAAGCACAGATGGTATACTTACAACTTAATCACTAAGCTTAACTTACAGCTAAGAGAATTAATATTAATTAGTGATCACAAGACAATTTATGATCTTATCTTATGTGTATGTTGTGTTGTGATGATTGATTGTAGCAAGGTGTAACGTTTGATGTTTGTTTGAACGATAAAATATATTAACAATTTAGCTCAAGTACAAACAAGCATTCAATGTAACAGTAAGCGATAAGTAATTAGTAAGAGTTAGAGAAATTGACACAATAATTTTTAAGGTGGTTCGGATGTAACTATCCTACATCCACCCCTCACAGCCTTCTGGCTCTCGTGAGGCAATAATTCACTATAATTTTTCAAATTACACAGATTATTGAGGTCGAAGGAAAGATCTCATTTCCTTCTCAACTAGTTCGCTCTTCAACTAAGATCTCTACACAGTACACAAGGTACACAAATGAGGGTTTGCTTCTTTGTAGAAAGACTCTAAGTAGTCTAATGAAGCTGCTGTTGTAGGTTCGATGTCACTGTGTGACTATTGTTTGTTGTGTAACTGTCTGATGAAACAGTTAAGCTGCTGCGTTGCTTGATTTGATAGTTTTGTTGATGAGTGATCTGGATCTTGTGGATGCAAATGCTTAAGAAACCAATATATATATATATATATATATATATATATATATCAATTTGGTCTCTAACTGAACGATGATAGTTGTTATGCCTCCAGAACTTCTTTGAATAATCTCTGTTGTCTCTGTATCTTGCACTCGTATTTTGATGATCACTCTATATGTAAGTTATCTTTCTAAAATCATCCACACACCTTTATTGATGTGTGGGAGAACTTTTCTTTATATTGGCATTGTTTGAAAAGTTTCGTTATAATCAAATCATTGAGCAACGGCTAGATGACCATTGTCCAGTAGTGAGTACAATCTATATGATACTCAACTTGCGAACATCTTGCAAGAATATTCTTTTAGGGTTTGTCTCAGTAGCAAATCATCTAGTGAGTGTCAATTCATGCTACGTTCTTGAGCGAAAGCTTGCTCTTGTATCTTAACTGTTTTGCTAAGGCTATTAGCTGTTAGCTGTTTGTTCTTCATAGTTGGATGTTTCAGTTTTTTTTAGTTGTTTGCTGTTTCTTTGGCAAAAACTCGTGTACATTTAAGCCTATTAAAACTGGTTTAAGAGAAATTATCCTAATGTAGTTTTGCAACATCAAAACTTACTAAAACTAAAGTCCTAACAAAAGTACTGCGGTAGAAGTACTAAATTAGTCATTGGTAACAAAAACAAGTACATTGTCGTGTAATACATTTTAAGCGGTGATCCCGTCCAAACCATAAGGGTGTCTACCGTAATTTAAACTAAAGAATCTTCCTTCGTTGAGGAAGATGGACCGTGATAATGAAGATCTGGGGTTTCATGCCTAGTCAAACCTACAAACATCTTATATGACCTAACTTATTTCAAAACAACTTATATAACCTATTTTTACTAAAAAACCCAAAATTATACCCTCTTTTTTTTTGAACGATTCACATGGTCATTCAAACAACTCAAAGGTCGTTCAAACGACTCACTAAACCATTCAAAACGACTCGCTGAGTCGTTCAAAATGACTCAAAGATCATTCAAACGGCTAAAGGTCGTTCAAAACGACTCAAGGGTCGTTCAAACGATCTTTGAAACACTCTAAGGTTTAAGAGAGAGAGAGAGAGAGAGAGAGAGAGAGAGAGAGAGAGAGAGAGAGAGAGAGAGAGAGAGAGAGTAGGGTTAGAGAGATGTGCCTCAAGCAAAGACGAAGGCGGAAAGTGTCAACACCAATAGAGACGTGGTCGGAGACGGAGGAGGAGGGCGTGAGGCAGAGGGCGCTGGAAGAGAGGAAGAGATGAAGGGATGAATATGAGAGGAATAGACGCTAGGTAGTTTTGAGGGCCTTGAGTGTAATTTAGGAAGTTTGTAACAATTTTTTGTCAAAAATCATATAAGATGTTTAGTTGGGTCATAAGACTTTACTTAATAGATACCACGAACTTTAACACTAGTGGCGTTTGACCCTTCAGAAAGGCAGTGCACCAAAATAAATAAATAAATAATAAGAATTATTATAATAATAATAATAATAATAATAATAATAATAATAAATAATAATAATAATAATAATAATAATAATAATAATTATTATTATTATTATTATTATTATCATTATTATTATTATAATTTGGTGCTCAAGACCACGTGATTATCTTTGTGACATAGGGTAGATTCGAATACACAACTCAAATTGTTACTTTCTCTTTTGTCACTCACAATTTGGTCGTATTTTATTTTAATTTGGAGTTTTGCGAATACTTTCTCTTTGTCACTCACATTTTTGTTAAGGTTCCAAAGAAGGTCATCCTACATTTTTATTTATAAATGTTTCACTTAACTTTTATATTTTATTTTAGGCTAATATATTTCATAGGATTCTGAATTCATCATTGTTTATCTAAACCTAAAATTTGAAAGATTATTTAAAGTTTTCAAATTAATTAAGGGTATTAATGAAATATTTGAGCAGTACAAAAGATATACTAATTGGTAATTAAGAGTCCTTAATCCATGGGTCAACAATAATTAGTTATGCAATGATGTGAATGGGTCTTATTCCTTTTGCGAATATATTGCTATCGATTGGGAGTTATTATCATACTACCTCCGTTCCAAAATAATTATCGTTTTAGATATTTTTTGTCTCAAAATAATTGTCGTTATAGAATTTTAAAAATATTTTCTCATATTTTGCTAAAATTGTTCTTATTTACTACTCTTGTTAAAGAGGGTTGGTTTGTAGAAAGAGAAAAAGTAAATTAGTTTTTACAATTTTTATTAATAATAATTGAACTTAAATAAGGGTAAATTAGTTTTTAGTAAAATTTAATATATTAATGATGTAAGAGCTTATATTAAGAAAGACAATTATTTAAGAAAGTAATATTAGATATTTGTAGTCTATGACAAATTTAATATACACTCGTACTGTAAAACTTATAAAAATGCATTGATATTGACAAATATTTCTTTGTTGATTGAAGAGATGATATATAGGCTGTATAATTAGGCGCCCAAAACTATGTGATGGTCTTTTTTGACATAGTCAAAATGTGAATAGACAACTCCAATTGTTATAATTTGGAGTTATTTTAACTTAATTTGGTGGCAAATTCCTTTTTACTTTTTGAAAAATAATATATTCATGAAATTTGTGTACAGAAAGTACTCCCTCTATTAGGGGCAAAGTTCACTTTTTATTTTTAAAAGTCAACATGTGACTAAATCAAATCAAAATTTTATGTACTTTACTTATGTTTTAAAAACAAAAAAATTCTATTAATCAAAAACTATCTTAAGTATACTGTGTATTTCAACTTTCATAACTTTGTAAAAATTACTACATTTGTGTTAATTATCGATCAAACTTTAACTATTAAACAGTGATGCAGATCAATGTAAGCTATGTAGCCACTACTCTTCTTGCCCATGCTCCATATGGAAATATATATATACACATTGGTTTTTCAGGATATTTTCAATCCCGAAGGCACCTAAGATTAATTTTTGAGTTTGATACGACCATAAAGGCGGTGGTAAAGTTCTCCCTACCGAATTTTAACGTAACTACATTTTCATAGCTCAAATCTGAGATCGATAGTTAAGCTAGAACTAATCTTTAATTTTTTCATTTGTTTACTTCAACTCTTGGTAATATACAATAGCAGCCATATAGTGCATAATGCAATATGGATAAATTAAAGGCCTTAATCCATGGGTCAACAATTAATAAATTTTGATCAAATAATTCACTTTGATGAACTAATTAACCTTTTCTCCTTGCCTAGTTGCCTAGTTGAGTTAACCGACCTTCCTTCGTAGCCAGTGTTGAAATTTACGATTGAAAAACAATTACTACTAATTATAGAAGTCAAAAGTCGTCTCAGCAAGTATAGGATCTAATTTTGTTGGACCCAATGCTTTTGGGGTTATACTATGACCTTATATAATTGCTTTGCTCGTATATATATTGATTCAACTACATATATATATATATATATATATATATATATATCAACACACATTAATATTATGATATTATACACGAAATTGTTATACGTACGTAGCACTGTTCTAATCTCCTTCTTGGTGGATAGGTACGCCAAATCAGTTGATTTCCCAACAAACATTAATCATAATGCAATTGGTTTCAATTAATTATATATATTATTGCATGAGAGAATTGATGATGAATTCAATTTTATTAATCCAAATTTTAAATAGTTCCTACAATACAACCTATTGATGTATCAACTAATTAATTATACCATTTTAATAATACCAAATTCTGTTGCAAGAAAATAATACTCCCTCTGTCCCTAAATTATCATTCTATTTGATTTTTTTATAAAACAAATATGTATTTTAAATATAAATTTAACATATATTTTTAAAAAATTATAAAACACATTATTCTTCGTAGTATTTTTAAAATAGTGAGAACTGGCCTTTGGTTGAGTGGCGGGACGAATTTAAACCTTATGATGTTAGAAGTCAAAACTCAGAAACTCAAAGAGCTTACTTGCTTTCTTGCACATGCAGCAAATTAAGTAAAAAACCAAGTCAGTCTTGATATCATTTAATAAAGCAGTTAAACTAATTCTTTGCTATTCTTGATGGATCCATTGACAGTTACCTACCACACTGAAGGAACCGTTTCAACTCCCTCCCGCCCAAAACACTCCTTACCCACTCCAACAACCACTTTGAAACAACATTCTATCCTCCCATCCATCTCGATGATCAGCTCCAATCCTTTAATTCCTTACTTAAAACACCATTTGCTTCCCTCCTAACCCATTCATCCACACTCAATATATATACCCTTTCAAAAGCCTGCAAAAACATCACTAGTTTCTTTTTTTGCAAATCAATCATACTTAAATTTGGAATATATATATATTATTTCTCCATCGGTAATCATCATATATGGCTAGGGTTCATTCATCGATGACGTTTGCCGAGACGTTTTCGTGTTACTGTGCTTTGTTGTTAGCTCTAATGCTGGTTTTGAGCTGTTGCGAGTCGGCGGATAGCGAGTTTGTGACACAGCACCGGAACAAGGGGTGCGACGAGATATACGTGGTTCGAGAGGGAGAAACATTGCATACCATTAGTGAAAAGTGCGGGGATCCTTATATTGTGGAGGAGAATCCTCATATTCATGATCCTGATGATGTTTTCCCTGGTTTGGTTATTAGGATTACTCCTTTCAAGAATAGCTAGAGGGTCTTTTTTGTATATATTGATATTTTCGATCGGGGAAAGTTGTAAAACTGCCACTCTTTAAATGTCTTTTATTTATTTAAATATTTTTTTTTTTATGTTTTAATTTTCATCTACTTTTCTCTTTGATTTCATGCATACTTTTTATATCTAACTGAAACCCACTTTCTCATAATAGGCACGTCTTGGGATCTCTTGATCTCCTCCTTATGACAGATAAATTCACACGAACCACATAAAAAACTATGCGGAGCCGTTTGGCCTTTTGGTAGCTAGAATTAAGACCAGATATAATTAATAATCTCAATAGTCGGATGTTTGGGACGGTTGGGACTAATAGCACGATCTATTCAGATAAAGTACTTATCCCCTTGCTGATAATACCAAATAATAAGATGATATTATTAGCGTCCTCACTAAATTAAAAACGCACGACTGACATTTTTAATTTTATAATAACCCCTAATTTATAAGTGACGATTAATAATGAGGGCGCTAATAGCACCGAGATTAATAATACTATTTATCCCTATCCAACTATCAAACAAGCCTGAAAGCCTTCATTTTCTTCTTTTCGTGACATTATCTGTCTCCTTCGTTGCAGCTTCATTCAAAGCAATAAATATACCGTTGGTCTATGCGACTTAAATCATGAATTAATGTATAAATTTCCTTCTTTCATTCAATGCCTTTGAAAGTCGCTTCAAGGGTATTTCTAGAAATAAGAAAAATTAGTGTGTGGGCTGGGCTTTTGTCTATGGACTATACACATCTTATTGGATCATTTCACATCAAACACCTAACCTTTATCCTTACCTTTTCCTCTTTCTAATATAGCCATAGTTTAAACGAAACGGACGTGCTCGAGTTCGACTCGATTAAACTTGAGATGGCGAAGTAGCCGAGTTCAAACCTGGATTTAAGCTAATTTAATTTTTTGAGTTGAACAAGCTCAACTCATTTGTTCGACGAGCTCGTGGACAACTTGTTCGAGCTAGACTCGTTTATTCAAGTAAAACTCGAATTTTATAATTAAGTTTGACTTTATTATATATTATATTAAATTTGGATTTATATATTTTGTAATTAAAATTTTAACCGTTGGACTTTAGCTGGCCTTGATGAAGCTCTAATAAGCTCAAGTTGGAGCATTGTTGGACTCGAATCGAAATGTTAGCAAACGGCTAACAAACCAACTCAAGTCGAGCTCGACCAAAGTCTTTGAGGCTTGGCTCAAAATCAAATAGATTTCCACGAGCTCGAGCTAACCACTAAAAATCTTCACGGCTCAGGTCGAATATACCGGTAGTTAGATCCGTTCAAATTGGTTTTGTTAAGCCGTTTTTCTTCACCTATTTTTCGGCCAAAAGAATTAACTTCCTATGATAGAATATTTCTATTTTCTTCTCCACATTGTTGGAGGGAGAAAGGAATGTGGTCCATAGGGCCAGTAAAATAGTAAAATTATAGTTATCGGCATAAAACTTGCTACAAATAAGTTCTTAAATTATGTTTTTAAGCAGATTTTAACCAAGCTCATCTTCAGAAGATAACTAATTACATTACACTATGTCACAAGCTAAAAAGAATATAAGAAAATCAATTGCATAAACTTCTTCTTTTGTAGGGCATTTTGGATACGTCCAGACTGCAAGCTGCAAGCTTGAGGTCCACTAAGCCCAATAGGTCCATTGAGCGGGGTTGGCTGTGAGAATTTATGATAATTTTAGTTAATATCTTGAGGTCCACTAAGCCCAATAGATGTTGCCAATTGAGCGGGGTTAGGCGTGTGAGAATTTAGGTGATATATATTATTAGGGGGTCAAAGTGTCAATTATTATCTTCTTTAGAAAACAAGATTCACTAACCGCATATATGCATCAAGGTATATGGAATAGGAATCTGTATAGATCGATAAACAATTCATATTTTAGTCTAACACGTTACTTCTAGATGTCAGTTTTGAAAATTGAATTAAGGGCATTAAGGGACCGAATTCAGGCCTATTTTTAAGTTAATTATCATTTCTAAAAGTTCGATATCGTATAGATAGCTCAAACTTTGGTTAGTTTTGATAATCAGGATTTGAATAGATCAATAAGTCGAATCATTGAATATTTGGTATGCAATAGGCATTTGAGATTAATAGCATAAGCTATCCGGATAAAGTTCTTATACCCTCGCTAATAATGCCAAGAGAGAGGGTGATATTATTAGTACTTTTACTAAAAAAAATCCATAACTAATATTTTTAATCTCAAAACAATCTCCGATATAAGTGAGAATTAATAGCGATGGCGCTAATAACACTGAGACTAATAATATTGTTTATCCCTGTTCAACTGCCAAACATGTTTATCATCAACACAAGTATGACTCAAGTACAACTCCACTCAAACTAGGTCTGTCAATGAATCAGATATGCATTGGATATAGGTATACCCGAATCCGATCCGAAATATTATTTTATCAATCCAATCCGATCTGATAACCTGATGGATCATATGTATATCAATCTATATCCAATTCAGTTACTAGTTGATATATCTGAAAAAATATTTGATCCGATTCGAAATTCTCGTTAATAAAATTTTATAAATAAAATAAAATAAAATTTATACCACTACTAACATATAATCATGATTAGTGTATATATTATGCACGTGTATAATAATAAAGGGCAAATTACACAAATGGTCCTTGTACTTCTTGACTTTTTTGGGATTGGTCCTAACTCCACTCCAGCGGTCCCTGAACTCAATTTTTTGACGCAATTGGTCCTTCCGTCCATTGCAGTCAATTTTTTTCCGTTAAGTGAAATCACGTGCATTTCACGTGATTTTTCTAAGGGTAAATTAGTCATTTACTTGTAAATAGTACATGGACCATTTGTGTAATTTGCCCAATTGTAAACCCACCCAAAATCATCTTCTTCCCCATCCCCTCCGTCTCCGATTGGTGGCAAACCATCTCCCTCTACACCGACCAAATCGGTGCCAACATCTCTAAATCTCTCCACCTTGACAAAGTGAGAACAACACCCCAATCTCCCTTAGATTCATCAACAGATGTGCAAAACAAATCGCTGAATCTGTGCCCTATAACTAAATATTGTATATACTAATACATATCAGGTGGGTTCAGAAATTTGAGCCAAACTAACAATCATGCCGTTTTTAGAGCATGGACGTCAAGTCATGAAAATTGGAATATGTGACATCAGTTCAAAATTTGAAGTTAGATAGAATTCCAGTTCAAAATTTAAAGTTAGCTGGGATTCCAATTCAAAATTTGAAGCAGGGAAGATTCCTCTCCAGATTGGACAACTATGCTCACAGTCCTCGAGCCCAGTTTGACACCTCTTTTAACAGTGAACTAAGTGACCACCGAGATGAACAAACTCAATCAAATAGTTTGTAGGATATCCCAGATGAAATCTTTGACAAATTTGAGGATATAAGTATCGAAAGTGATCTTGGTGTGTTTCATACGGATGACTTGGAAAGCAAAGAACTTGGAGATACACGTATGCAAGAATTTACGGCCCCAGTAGACGTAAGGCAGGAACTGCTCTTGAAAAATGAGGAAAGAGAGTTTTAGAAAATAAAAATATATGGGTATTTTTGTCTATTTTTAAAAAATTTATGCATGGACTATTTTACCCTTAAGCAAAATCACGTGAGGGACACGTGTGAAAATTTAACGGTAAAAAGTTAATGAAATTGAATCGGAGGGACCAATTGCAAAAAATTGAAAAGTACAGGAATTTAATTTTTTCAAATTTTAGGGACCAATCGCAAAAAAATCCAAAAAGTACAGGTACCATTTGTGGAGTTTGCCCAATAATAAATACGCTATTTTCCGATTGGATCTGGTTTCTAACGGATCGAATATAGGTACTGAAAGTTTTATAGCTATGTAACTCAGAAAAAACAATGCTGGAATATAGTAAATGTTATCAAAGATGTGATAACATCTACTGTAACATCCAGTAGAATTGCAGCGGAATTACTAAAACAGAAACTTAACAAGATTGTTGTAACCTTTGTCTACAAGTATAAATACTTGTAGACGTGCCAATATGGCAAAATCCTTTCACTAGAAAATATAGAACCGATTACAAAGAAAACAACTAGTGAAACTTTAACAAAAGATCCCAACAAAGAAAGTAGACATATGAGAATACAAACTAATACTTTGGAAATAAAATCTTGTCTAATGATCACTGACATCCATCGTGGTAAGAAACTTCAACACAGTTTTAGAACTTCAGAACGAGATGTGTTGAAGGATGTGTCTGTATTTCTGCTCACATTCAAAACACGACAGCAGTGTATTGGAAACTTTTCTATCTCAAATCTCTCTCCAAAGCGTGCTGAATGATGGAGAGAACATCTTCTTAAATAAGCTCCAGGACTACACGAAGAGCACTTAAAAGGAAATGTTAATGTTAGTATATAACAATTTACTATATTTACAACAATCAATATCCTAGATTGAATCAATCAAAAAGTCAATGAGTATTTACCAAAAATAACATCAATCATCTATGAATAAACAGATTTTAAGAAAGGCAAAAACAATCTCAAAATAACTAATTAGAGAATCCCAAAACTATCCTTGGAAGACATATTCCAACAATCTCCCCCTTTTTTGCCTTTCTGGTCAAAACACCAATTAAACAAAAAGAACTCCCCCTGAATGAGATATGATCAATATAACACAACGATATGATATAATAGCAGAGAATTCAGAGGAGTGATATAACAAAAGAGTTTTAAACTGTTAACAACCAAGACACAAGTCTGTTATAACAATTAAAACAAAATCCTTGAAGCAACATTGTCAAACATTGTTGTCTCCCCCTGTGTTATCTCCCCTTGCATTAGAGGATTCTCCCCCTTTTTGGCCAGAAGAGGAGGGCCCTTGATCATCAAGGAACAACTGGGCAAGGACGCAAAGCCTCAAGAAACACGAGCTGGGCGCGAGTGGCGTCAATCTGGGCAGCTAGAAGAGGGAGCTGTGAGCGAACAAACGGCACAGAAAGAGAGGCGGAAGAGGAAGCTGGGACGCCTGCAGATGGCACATGAACTGGAGAAGGAGGAGATGGAGATATCCCAACAGTAGCAGCAGTAGGAGAAGTACTTGCCAAGGGTAAGTCAATAACCCTATCCCCTTTCAACAATTGATTTGAAATCTTCAAAACCTTAGGGCGACTGGTGATTCGATCAGTGCACACAATACCGTGATGCACCAAGAAGCGAAAAATCAAACTCGGAAAGGGAAAAGACCAGCGGTCCGAGCTTGTTTCAGCATAAAAAGTGACACTATCAAACACCCATTGCCCAAAATTAAACGGAAGGCCAGTGCCTATTTGAAAAATTAGCTTGGCCTGTGATTGAGTCACAACCGAGGTGTTGTTGGAGGGGACCCAATTTGCAGTGCATAACTTGTGCAAGACGGAGTAAAAAGATGTTAACTGAGCAGACTGTAGCTTTTCAGGAGACACGGGCCATTTACAGACTCGATCCCCAGTTAGAACAGAGGTGATCTCATTGAAATTATCAGCTACATTTCAGATTTCTACATCCTCTGTTCCACAAACTGATTGATTTTGAAGGAGAAAATCAATAATTTTGTTACGAACAAACACTTGACCAAACCTATCAGACCCTTCCAAGCACATAACCTTTTCAAGGTTTGCAAAAAACTCGATGACAAGAGTTTTGACATACGGGGAAAAAGAAGTCACAGAGTTTAGAAGTTTTCGATCAATTAAAAACTGAGTTAAATTAAAACGATCAAGAACTTCTAATTGAACCTGTTTTTCTTCAAGCAAATTCCGAGTAATAAAACGATCATACCTCAAAGAGGCTTGACGAGTGTAGAAAAGCGGGTTGAAAGCAGTACCAATATCGAGGGGAGGAGAGGATGTGAGAGGAGATGCTACCACATCGTCTTCATCATCAGATTGAAGACTTCCAACAGAAGCAGAAAAAGCGTGTCCAGAGGGCTCCACAGAATCCCTATCAAGGGAATTGGTCCTTTCACTATCACTGGAGGAGAGAGTAGGAGACTGAGGGCAAGGAGATTTCTTCCCCAGTTTGAGCATAACCTAAGCAAGTGTGGAGTCATCCGGAATGCTATCACTTTGAGTAGGAGAGGCATTCTGAACAGAGGGCTCAACAGGACTGTCCAGTGCATCAGTGGACTGAAACTTATCAATTTCTTCAAAGAGATCATCAGAATCATCTTGAGGCAATGATGCAGGAAGAGAGGACCCAGAAGTGGAGGGAGAAGCAGTTTTACGGACCACAGAAACATGAGGAAAATCCAGATCTTCATGTGTAGGAGACGGGGCAAAGTCAGCATCTGTGATGTCTTCATCATCAAAGTCCACCCCTGAAGTCTCCTGTTGCAGTAATCTCCCATTTTTCGCACCAGAAACTGATGTAGGAGAAAGGGGCTCCAAATTGGGGTTAAGCCCCCTCTGCCGTTTTGAAAACCGCACAGTGGGATGCCCAATAGGGCCAAGCGATGCTCCCACTTGCTTCAAATCCGGAGGATTCTCAACATCGATGATATTGCCTGCTTCGCCTGGGAGTATAATCTCGATAGGAGCAGGAACATCATCAAACGGGACAACGGTGAGGGGGGGAATGCTGTGAGTGGCAGATGTCTCCATATTTGGGGAGACATCAGTTGAAGGAGACACCTGGTTTTGAGATGAAGATGGAGAGCAAGATCCCTTGGATGCCATTGAAGAATTGAGAACAAGAGAGAGAGAAAATCTGCACTCAACCAATTTGTTAGAATACAAGGTGGAAGATGCAATTAGGGCACGGTTTAAATTGGGGAAAGGAAGAAACAATTTGGAGAGAGAGAAAGAAAAACTGCTACTTCCCAAAAAAAAAACTGCTACTTACCAAAATAAATTTTGATAAAATAACCCCTCTTTTTGAATTTTCAAATTCTCGCAAAAAATAGGCAACATAATATTACCTAGTATGTCCCTGTGATAAATCTTCTGCTAGAGGACCATCAATTCATCTCAATGCTCAAAAATCAAGAACCATTCAAATTGTTTATAGACAAACACAATGAAGGATAAAGATTCACAGTCAATATACCACTTTGGAGAAAATAGATGATGAGAAGCAGTTAGCATGAGAATATTTTCACCAGACCAAATGCCCTATTGGTATGCCTAACCATGAAGAATAAGACAATGCGCACACAAGTGAAGGACTTTGCTCAATGAATGTGAAGAAGAAAAATGTTGGCACATTGAGAGACACATTTTGCAATCTTTGAATTCAATGGATCAAGATTCTTTTCTCCCAGTTCCTTTAAATGATGATTTTTGCCTTAAAGCTGAAGGGATTTAACCAGTGGGTAGCTTTCACTCTACCTCAAGGATAGCCCTTTCTCATATGATCACGCCAAAATTTCAAAGAACATATTGATCTAGATAATAAGATCACATATGAGTGGCTGCATACACATTGAGAAGGTAGCTTTTTCCCTCAAAGGCTTCCAATCACTACTTTGGCTCATTCACTAGGAGATTTTCCCTTTTTTTTTTTTTTAATAGAGATCCACATTCAAAAAACAAATGTCTTCCAAATACCACATTTCAAAATCATTTGACAAAGTCGTGCCCAAGACAAAATGCAAGATGATGAATTTTTTTTTTTTACAACAAGTATGTGCATACATAAGTAACCACATATTGTGAGACAATCAAATGACACGAGACTTAGAGATTTTCTAAGAGTAGAAAATCTCTCAAAATCAAGAGCCTTGGTGAACACATCAGCTAATTGATTCTCAGTTCCTATGAATTCCATGCGGATAATTTTCTGTTCAACCAAATCCCGAATAAAGTGATGTCGAATATCAATATGTTTGGTGCGGGAGTGTTGAACAGGATTTTTTGAGATATCTATAGCACTAGAATTATCACAATAAACAACAAGAGTATCACTATGTAGCCCATAATCATTGATCATTTGGTTCATCCAAAGAAGTTGAGAGCAACAACTACCAACCGCTACATATTCGATTCGGTTGATAGTGAAACACGCTTTGTTTCTTGCTATACCATGAAACCAAATTGTTCCCCAAGTAAAAGCAACCCCTGGGTGCTTTTACGATCATCGATATTTCGCCCAATCGAATCACTAAAACCAACAAGATTGGTATTAGTGTCTCTAGTGTACCACAACCCAAGTTTGGTTGTCCCACTAACATATCGAATGATACGTTTTAAAGCCTTTAAATGGGAGACCTTGGGATTAGCTTGGTATCTTGCACAGACACAAACACTATACATAATGTCGGGTACCGTGCTAAGTACAATAGACTTCCTATCATACTTCTAAATAAGGTGTGATCTACACCTTCACCTTCATCATCCTACACGCTTTTGAGATGATCCCATGGGGTTTTCAAATGGGATGCATTCTCAAGACAAACTTTTAACCAAGTTATGAGCATACTTGGTTTGAGACACAAAAATTCCTTCATTGCTTTGTTTCACTTGAAGACCAAGAAAATAGTTTAACTCACCAACCATACTCATCTCAAATGTGGATGTCATGTTTTTGACAAAATGTCCTAACATCTTTTCAGATGTAGATCCAAACACAATGTCATCCACATATATCTGAGCAATGAGAATGTCATTTTTTTCTTTTTGAATGAACAGAGTTTTATCAACCTCCCCTCTTTTGAAACCAATTCCAAGAAGATATTCAGTGAGTCTTCCATACCAAGCTCTAGGAGCTTGTTTAAGACCATACAATGCCTTCTTTAATTTAAAAACATGGTTTGGTTTGTGAGGATCTTCAAAGCCTTTTGGTTGTTCCACAAAAACTTCTTCATTCAAAATGCCATTCAAAAAGGCACTTTTCACATCCATCTGATGGAGTGTGATTCCTAGATGACATGCATGGCAAGCATCAATCGAATAGACTCAATGCGGGCTACAGGAGCAAAGGTTTCATCAAAGTCCACCCCTTTTACCTGTGTATACCCCTGAGCTACCAATCGTGCTTTATTTCTAACTATTTTCCCGACTCATCGCTTTATTTTTGAAAATCCACTTAGTTCCTATTACATTGCCTTGACTAGGTCTAGGAACTAAGTACCAAACATCATTTTTGGTAAACTGATTTAATTCTTCCAACATGGCAGTTATCCAAAAATCATCCCCAAGAGCTTCTTTCACATTTTTAGGTTCAAGATTTGATATGAAGCAACAAGTTCTAGCATTTAAGCAATCCGATGACAAATAGGCCAAACTTACCATTTTTTTGTAATCCACTTTACCTTTTTGTCTTGTCTTCATTCCATCAAACACATTACCAATCACTTTAGTTGTAGGATGATTTTTCGATTCGCTTGACACATCCCGCCTTTGACTAGTTTCAGCTTCATCAGCATTCAACTGTTCGGTTTCGATTCTTTCACTGATTCGAGTCGTTGAGGTGTGTTCGAGGATGTCCCCACATTTTCGGACACATTTCTTGAGTCATTTGATGCTGGATTCGTGATTCGGTAACATTTGTTTCTGGCACACTGTTCGCCCGCATCCTCCAAAGAATCTGTAATATCATCTTCAGCAGTTTTCTGTCCAAGATTTGCAAAATCATCAAAAGTAATATTTATGGATTCCATTATAGTCTTAGTCCGAAGATTAAAGACTCGAAATGCTCTACTATTTGATGAATAGCCTACAAAGATGCATTTGTCACTCTTGGAATCAAATTTTGCAAGATGATCCCGGTCATTTAAGAGGTAACAGATACACCCAAAAACGTGAAAATATTTGAGATTCGGTTTTTTCCAAAAGAATTTCATATGGAGTCATAGTGCAACCGGTCTCAAATACACACGATTTCCAATGTGACAAGCGTGTTTAAGGCTTCAGCCAAAACGTTTTGAAAGATTTTGAGAACTAAGCATAACACGCCATTTCTTGAAGTGTGCGATTTTTCCTTTCCGCTACTCCATTTTGTGGAGTTTTGGGGCTGAATACTCATGAGTAATCCCTTTGAATCGCAATATTTGGAAAAAGAAGAATTTTCATACTGGTGCCATGATCCGAACGAATCTTAATAACTTTTAAGTCATATAGATTTCGGACCTTTTTGTACCAAGTTTTAAAAGCTTCAAAAGTTTCAGACTTTTCTCTCAAGAAAATAATCCAAGTATACCGAGAGAAATCATCAACACACACAAAAGAATATTTCTTTCTCCCTAGACTTTCCACTTCAATTGGACCCATAAGATCCGTATGAATGAACTCAAGACAACGTTTTGAGGAACGTTGTTGAAGTTTTGGGTGGGACACTCTAGTTTGTTTCCCCTTTTGGCATGGACCACACACACCCACATTCTTTGTGTTTGTTAACCTTTGGTAATCCTCTGACGACATCGTGTTTGATTATATCATGAATTTTATGAAAACTAGCATGTCCTAGTTTTTGATGCCAAAGAGAAGTATCATTAACACTTGAGGTATGACATGAGACAACTTCACCATACATGTAACAATTATCCGAGGATCTAGTACCTACAAGAATACATTTGTTAGTACCATCAAATACTTCACATGAGTTTTTGTCAAATTTGACATGCAAATCATCATCACATAATTGACTTATGCTGATGAGATTTGCTTTAAGACCTTCCACATGAAGAACATTCTTGAGTCTTGGCAATCCCTCAACATCGAGGTTTCCTCTACCAACAATTCTTCCTTTTGCACCACCCCCATAGGTCACACTTCCACCATTAAAACTAGAATATTCAGTTAAGTATTCATCTGTCCCTGTCATATGACGGGAACATCCACTATCAAAAAACCATGAGCTAGCAACATTGGTTTTAAAGGAAGTGTATGTAACATTGCACATTACATCAGCTTTCTTGACCCATATTTTTCCAGGATTTTTGGGAATGTGCTGATTCATATGTGAAGACATTTTCCACAACATTCTGTCCGGAACAGATTTCTGGTGAGAATTTCTTGCCAAATCTGCTTTCATTTTGTAACAATAAGGTCTAATATGACCTGAAACATTACAAGAATGGCAAATGCCGACGCTTCCGTGTCTAGACCTTTCTTTGTTAGCCATTTTGTTTTGATTAACATGTTCACCATTCATTCTTTCCTTGACAAAAGCAACAGTTTGAATCCCATCCAGTGGTTTCTTGACCATAAGTCGAAGTTCATCAAGCTTAATCTTGCCTTTGTTCAGCTTGGACATGGTTTCATTTGCTCTTTCAAGGTTAATTTTGGCTTTTTCAAAATCCACATCTTTCTTGGTGAGCATGACTTCCCTAGCTATGGAAGCTTTCGAACATCATTCTCCTTTGAGAGCAACTCATTTGAAGTTTTTGAACTTCAAGTTCTTTTGAAAGATATTCATTTTCCTCGGAGAAGATTCAACTTTTCTTCCTTCTTTACCCAATCTTCATAAAGTGCCTTATAATCCTCCAATAAATCCAGATTTTCGAATCGAATCGATTCATTTTGGACCGATTGTCATCACTATGGATGAGTTGAGACAATTCAGATCTGGAATGAACCTTTAACGATGTGATCACAGGTGGAGCCACATTTAAGGCAACACCTTTAGATACACCATGAGGATTTATTTGTAACACTTTTGGGTTTCAAAAACATTTAAAGTTTCCTCTTCGGATTGTTCATCCTCGCTATCACTTAAGGTAGCCGCCAAACTTTTTCCTTCTTCTTAGTAGTATTAATACATTCGGCAAAGATAGTGACCATAGCCAAAACATTCTCTCGCATTGAACTTCCTCCCTTTTTGATTTATATTTCGAAGGAAGTTTAGGAGAAAACTTGTCTTTGGAATTATCAGTACTGTTTTTCGAAAAAACTTTTCTTGGAACAAATTTTAGAGTGGCATTCGTTTTTTGATATTTTTGATAGTTTTGTCCTTTGGTCATAATGTTGTTAAACTTTTTGACCAACATAGCACGAGATTCTTCTCCAAAATCTGCTTTTCCAAGATCATTTGTAAATTCAAGTAATTCCTCCGACAAGTCGGGTTGATTTTGCAACACAAAGCAATACTTTTAACATTTTTATTGCTTTTTGTTCGCAGAGATAGATTTAACTCAAAGGTTTGAAGAATACCAGAAAGTTTATCTAAGCTCATTCTTCCAGTCATGAGCCTCTTCTATAGCGAAATTTTTATATTGAAACGTTCCGGAAGAGATCGCATCATTTTGCTAACAAGTCTCGCATTGGAAATAGGTTCTCCCAAGGCTAGTGACTCATTAGACAAATCTACCAACTTGTCATAGTAGGATGAAATGTCCTCATCTTCTTCCATTTTTAAATATTCAAAACGAGTTGTAAGTAAACGTAGCTTGGTTAAACGAACGCTATCGCCCTCACAATGAGCTTGGAGGGCTTCCCACACTTCTTTGGCTGATTCAAAATGAACTATTATTTTGAAAATATTTGGTTCCACACCATAGATAGCATTAATAGCTTTTGAATTAAAATTTGCTACGCTTCTTTCTTCGTCGTCCAACTAGCCTCGAGGTAATTTTATAATCTCCATCGATATCAATTACTCTGGTGGAGTCCACCTGTAACCACGAGAGCCATGTTCTTTCATCAAGAGACTTGAGGTACATGCGCATCTTGGGTTTCCAAGTAGAGTAATTAGACCCATCGAGGACAGGAGGACGTTGAGTACCATGCGAGTATCGACATAGCTACAACCAGAATCTCACTTAGTTATGTCAAGTGTAGGCTCGATACCAAATGAAAGTTTTATAGCTATGTAACTCGAAAAACAATCTGGAATATAGTAAATGTTATCAAAGATGTGATAACATCTACTGTAACATCCAGTAGAATTGCAGCGGAATTACTAAAACAGAAACTTAACAAGATTGTTGTAACCTTTGTCTACAAGTATAAATACTTGTAGGCGTGCCAATATGGCAAAATCCTTTCACTAAAAAATATAGAACCGACTACAAAGAAATTAAACAACTAGTGAAACTTTAACAAAAGATCCCAACAAAGAAAGTAGACATATGAGAATACAAACTAATACTTTGGAAATAAAATCTTGTCTAATGATCACTGACATCCATCGTGGTAAGAAACTTCAACACGTTTAGAACTTAACGAGATGTGTTGAAGGATGTGTCTGTATTTCGCTCACATTCAAAACACGACAGAGTGTATTAGAAACTTTTCTATCTCAAATCTCTCCAAAGCGTCTTTGAATGATGGAGAACATCTTCTTAAATAAGCTCCAGACTACACGAAGAGCACTTAAAAGGAAATGTTAATGTTAGTATAACAATTTACTATATTTACAACAATCAATATCCTAGATTGAATCAATCAAAAAGTCAATGAGTATTTACCAAAAATAACATCAATCATCTATGAATAAACAGATTTTAAGAAAGGCAAAAACAATCTCAAAATAACTAATTAGAGAATTCCAAAACTATCCTTGGAAGACATATTCCAACAGGTACATTCATATCCGACCCACTAAGTAAACGTGCTATCGAATTCGGATTGAATTCAGGTTATTGGACCATTATACAAATTCATATCCAAAAATTTTCATCGAAATCGAATCGAATTCGGACCAAAATCTGATCTATTGTAATACTGGAACACCATAATTTGTATAGCAACCGAGTTGGTTGATCTGAGTTCTGGTCGATCTTTACTAGAATTGAATAATGAATAGAGCTATTTGAGTTAGACTCTTGTTTGGTTTAACAAAAAGCTTTTGAGATTGATTCGTAAAATAATTAAGTCACTCAAAATTTCAAACTTGTTGCACAATTAAACTCGACTTGATAAACATACAATTCGATATTTCTATTGAAAATATTAAGCGACTGGAGATCAAGTACAATTAGATAAATAACTTGTTTGAGATTACTTCGGAACAAACCAAGTCAAACAACCTTGAACATTTAAGTGTTTGTTCAACTCGACTCGTTCTTATCCCCCTAAAATTATCCCCACTTGGCTCAACTTTTTATTTTATTTTTTTATATTAAGGTACTTTATCATAATGTTAGGGAAACAACAAATTATATCAACGTAAAATGCGGTCGATCCATCCGTTTGTCAGTTTGTGGATGCAATCCGCCAAAACAAGCCTATGCACTAGGAACAGAGCGATCTATAATGACTCTTTCAATTCTAAATAAATGTTTTATTTTACTCCGTTCTATTTAAAGAGTTTACTATTTTATTTTAGAATATATTATTCAAAAAGTCAATTTTTAAAAATTATGCTTACAATGTCTATAATCTTTCATTTTTACCCTCTAATTGTGTTGTAAGTATCTTAGTTGTGCTTAAGTATTTTTGTAATTATAACACATTTATATATTCCTTAATTATTTAATTTTTCAAACGTGGTCTCATTGGATGAAACAGAGTAAGTAACTTTTTAAAATTAATTTGGATTATTTTTTAATAAAAATTATTGTGTATTTTTTAAAAAAATAAACACGTAATTCTAATACACAAAAAAAATATTATAAATTACTTATTTTATAATTTAAAAATATATACATTATATTTTATACGAAAAACAATCAAAGCATAAAATAGAACATTTTTTTTTAGAAACGGAGGGAATATTGGCAAGTGACCCATCATTTTGGTTTAGATAAAAGACAACAGCCTATAAAAAGTCCGTTTTCAGACTTCCTTGAAGTAGTAACAAATATGACGTCCGAGGGTCAAGTTGCTACTATCCGTTAGATTCAACTTATTGGCGTTGCCATCATCAATTCAATTATTCCGTCCATTTCACTTAAAAATAGCTAGTGTTGACTAATTTTAATTAATCGATTATATTTTATTAAAGACTTGTATATTTACTTGTTTTTAAACCTATGATAACTGTTGGAGTAACTCATATTTAATGTAGTTTTTAATAACTACTTTAAAGCAAAATAAATAAATACTGAATATTGATTTTATATTAGCTTCTGTGGACTTTTAAATATAGATTGTGATTTTTTGAACAAAACTAAAAAATATATGAAAGTAGTGATAAATCTTTCTTTTAGATACTTAATTTTGTTTATTGTGACATCACATCACAATACTTGAACAACCATTAATTTGGGCATGAACTTTGTACTTCCATGGGGTCAAAGTGTTTTGTGAGGGCAACTAATGGGTGTGTATATATATATTTGAAAAAATCGTTACAAGTTGATCCTCGTTTTATTGTGGCAACATTTTGAGATTGGTAAAATATTTTACATACAATAACAATTAAAGAAAATAAATAAATTTAAAAATTATATAACATAACATACCATCACGGCAAAAAATAAGGTAAGATAAATAAAGATACAACTAGATTTGTTGTTGTATTTTAAGTATATTTACTTGATTCAAACTAAGGGTTAGAAAAATTCACTTACTACAATAAGAAAGGGGTCAATCCTATCCTAATGAAGGATTTGAGTCTCCTTCTACAGCCTCATATCGAAGTTTCACATTAACCTACGAAACCAAGTCAACTTTCAAAAACTAATAATGTCAAATGTCCACGTCCAATGTTTATTGGCTGTGTTTTGTGATTTTTTTCTTAATTATGCAATAATAAAAGTGAGAAAAATAGGTTTAAAAAAAAGTGAGAAAAATATAGAAAAAAATTATCAAACCATGAGAAAGTTAAAACGGGAAAAAAAATCTATCCCCCCATCCTAACATTAGTGCTAACGAGAATTAGTCTCGGCCCAATGTGATATGAGATTACTTTATGGAGACCCCAAAAAAAGTGCATTGTTTCTTTTTAGGTCGTTATAGAACAAGTGTTCACTTTCGAATTAATCTTCCTTTTTTGGATGTTATTATTATTATTATTTTACCATTGATTTGCTTGCTAATCCCTCGGTTACAATAAAAAAAGAGTGCATTGTTTCTTTTTAGGTCGTTAAAGTGTGTTAAAGTGTTCACTTTCGAATTAATATTCCTTTTTTGGATGTTATTATTATTATTAGGAAAAATTTGGACCCTCTTTAGAGAATTTTCAATAACTTAAGGATACGATAATTGTTTTTAACTGGAAAATAATTTTTTTGTTGCGAAATATCGTCTATGCCCTTAAAAAATATGGAACAACACGCTGTGCATCGAGATGTACAAATTTTCGCGATGCACAAAATCAACCACCCGAAAAGAAGAAAAAGATGAGTAAACACAAAGTATTCCAAGAGAACTCAATATGTGTGCTGTTATGGATCAATTTTGCAGTATAAATTTTTTCACTTTAGTGCTACTCATCGCCTGGGTTCCTTCAATCCTTCCGGTTTACATGCATGGTTGAATTTGTTGATTTGCTGTGTCAAAAAGTTGAAGAAGAAGCACAACATCACTGAAGCCTTGTACTATGACGCGGAGACATGGGTGAATGCCTTGAAGGGTCCACCGTTTCTTGTTTTGTTCAAATTTTTTTGGATTTTCAAGGGGTCTGTTTATGATGTTTTGAGGCGTATTTGCCGGCTCAAGTCTGGCAAGGATATGGTGGAGCACGCACACACACACAAGGATATGGTGGAGCGCGCGCGCACACACACACGCGTATTGGTGAATGGAGATGGATTGAGCTGTGAAGTTCGCTTCAGGGGATAGTTTTGAACAAATAGTGATTTATCACTTAAAAAGACTTAAGCGGCGAAAACAAATATAGTGAACTTAAGTGGTTGAATATTCCACAAAAGTCGGCCGCAATTTTCCTTATTATTATTTTACCATTGATTTGCTTACTATTCCTCCGTTTTGAGCAAAGAGTTCACTTTTTATTTTTAAAAGTCAACACGTTAGTTACTAAATCAAATCAAAATTTAACATACTTAAGTTATATTTTTGGAAATAAAATCTAATTCACTAAAATTGTATTAATAATACTATGGATTACAACTTATATGACTTTATAAATATAAATAAATTTATATAATTCGTCTGTCAAACATCAATTAAGTTGACCTAAAAGTAAAAATGTACTATTTGGTTGGGACAAATGGAGTATTCCAATATTTTATGTGCCCTACTTTCACATGAAAATTATAACACAAAGTAACTTTTTTAGGAACGATTGGAGTATCATTGGATACGAGAAAAATAGGTCAGATATTATAAATTTGAATTTGTGGTATTCCTACAAGCTTTAGTGTTGGTGCCGTCAGATCAAATTTACTTAGATTTGTATTAGTACGCAAATATATGGTATATTTGCAATCCTAAATTGAGAAAATTATATATGAGAATCAAAATAGAATATCTTTATATGAGATAATTAAGATAGGTATAAAATTAAGGAAATTAGAAAAAAGAAAGGAAACATACTATTTGACTTATTAAATTAACAACTTCAAAAAAAATTGTAAGAAGGAACAATGAAAATGACATCAATTTCTATTGGAGTTCAATTAGAATATGACATTGATTTCTATACATTTTTTTAATAATATGATTAAAGGAAAAATTAAAAAAGATATAGAGAGAAAGTTGATTGGATTAAAATAGAGAAAAAATCTGTAATTATAAAACTAAATCTCTAAATCGTGAAGAAGAATATTCATGCATGAACTTAGGTATGAACAAGGAAAGCCTTTGTGTGTGTGTGTGTGTGTGTGTGTGTGTGTGTGTGTGAGTGTGATTTCTACACATTTGTTTCTAGCCACAACTAGTTCAGTCCCAAGTGAATGTCACTAGCTTTTACCCCGTCTGTGTTAGAAAATGAGCCACGTTCATACTTTTTAAAGTTATAATAATTTACCATCGATCTTTTTAAATAAAAATTAGCTGTAACTTTATATATTTTTTCAAAAATTAAACATGAGATGCACAATATTTTTAGCGTAATTTACAAAAGTTATGAGTTTATTCTCTACAGTTAAGTAAAAATGCTAAGTATTGATTCATAAAATTGGTCAAATTAATTTTTAAAAAGTCAAAATGCAAATTTCATTTGGACGGAGAGGGAATAAAATAAAGATAATTCATAAAATTGATTTGATATGCTAAAAATTAATAGTACAAGTAGAAAATAACAATGATATGGGGCGTGTTTGTGGTTTTGAGGTTTTTTTAAAATAATAATTGAAGAAAAAAATAGAAAAAGACAGAGAAAAGATGGTGGAACCAAAGAGATGAAAATCTAAAACTTCAAGTCAAGTCATTAAATTACAAAAGAGAACACTATATAGGCCTTGTTTGATTTGTCTTATTGGAATGAGATTATGGCTTATAACTTATCATAAGTCATTTTCAAAGTGTTTGATTTAATTTTTGGGAGAATAAGTCATAAGTTGGGTACAAGCCTTTAGAAGCACAATTGTCTCATAAGCCATAAGCACCTGGTTGGTGCTGATGACTTCTCGGGCAAAAACATGGAAGGATCCTGAGTTTAATGATATTTTCATAATTCCAAGATTACACTCTTCAAAATAGGGTTCAATTCACTTCTCCTTTCTTCTCCAAAAAAATAGCGCACATAGCAACAGAGCGCTGCCAACGGTACCCACCTCCGTCCGTCGCTTCCAGGCCAAAATCTTCATCACGACGGTCGCAACAGCTCCCCACCTCTCTCAATTTCTTCGGTTTGCAATCCTCGTCGTCCATATTTGAAGCCCTAAATCACTAAGAGCTCTTCTGCGAGCAACTGTGCTTTTGCTGCAAATCAACCCTCTTTGTGGTAAGTTCTTTCCTGCACATCAACCCTCTTTTAACTGCTATTCTTCAATCTCTCTCTCACTCACACAGATATTAATGATTTTGCTTTCATGTTTTTTTTTTTTTTACTCTGATCTATGTTACTTTGAAAATGACAACATTTATCTTTTTTCAGCTATTTTTTGTTTTGAAATATTTTTAATTACTTTGCTCTTAATTCTTTTTTAAGGGTTTGGTTTACCGGAGAGAACTGGAATTGTAGTTGTAAGTCTGTTTTGATAATTATTAGGAGTACTCTGTCTCAAAACTTTTGACTCTTTTGGTCAATTTATCCAATATTACATATGAAAATTTGGTAAGGATTTACTTGGATTTGTGAAGACTATGAAACATGTGTTCCTATTACTTTTCAACCGAACTAGGAATTATACTGGGAAGAGGTCTAACATTAGCCACCTTATGGGTACAAATAGAGAGCCTGCTTGTCCACTCACAATCATTATTTTTTACTATCTTCTGGTATGTTACTTTGTTAAAAAGAAGTACTTTAATTTGGCATTATGACAGTGCTTAGAAATTATATTTACTTTAATATTATGTTTCATACCTCAACTGACCAGATTAGCAAGTATTAAACAAGTGTTTATTGTCTTAACCTATGAACACATTAGCAACGTGAACTGCATGTCAAGAGTCCTCGTAAGGTTATTTCCTAGATGAGCAGCATACACTAGAGCATCAAGTAAAACTAGAACAGATTGATGCAATAAACACTGTCTTCAATCATAAGGAGTCAATCTCTGAACAACAAGAGGACATGGGAAAGTCAAATTTCCAAAAGCTATTTTGGAAGCATTCCAGAAATGTTAAGTAAAAAACACTTGGCCCCCCAATGACAATCGCACAGCACAATTATCAGTATATTTTTAGTTTAAAATTTGTTGTTATGCAAACTGCCAGCACAATTCCATGTCTCATCTCCTCCGGTCAGCATGTAGATCCAAAAGAGTCAAACAAGGCCCACCCCGCATCCCCCGCATTAAAAATCACCAAGCACTTTGTCAAAGATGCAGTGGGTTTGTGTTTGTTATACTGGAATATACCAGTATAATGTGAGAGCCTTTCAAATAGGAATTATCGGCGTTGACTAAGAAATGGTACTCCATTGGTCCCTAAATGAGTTTCGTTTTTAGTTTCACAGAAATTAAGGGTGTCAATTTTTGCCATATGTACTTTTGATCTCTATGTTATGAGTACAACTGAATGTAAGGCTATAAAAAGTTGACTAGGGTTATTTTGGTATATTCCATCGTAATTATGCTTGATTTAAAAAGTAACACTCGTATAGGGACAAGTAAATCGTAAGAAATGACTCCAGTTTAGGAACGAAGGAAGTACATTATATTGAGATTTTGGTGTCACTTCCAAGATTTGTGAATTAGCATGTTATAATTCTAAGCAGAATCTGATGTACTTTTACCCCAAAACTTCATATAATGATTATAAGTCTTTGATTGAATTGGCGCTCATCTGCAGCATGTCGATCAAAGTCTGACAGGAGGTCTCTGTGCCTCAATTTATAATGTACAAGATAAAACAAAGTTTTTAAGAGGAAATTCAACAATAAAACGGTGTTGGATGCTTGACTCACTGTACGGATCGGTTTAGGAAGGACTCCCATTTATGTTGAATTTTCTCCTCGACATGCTTGGAAAATTTGTAGTTTTCCAACTTACAAAAGTCTGTAGCTACTTCAATACTTTGATATGGTAACTATTATCTAGTTTCTTCTTTTACTTTTTATCTGCTATTTTATTTCTTTGAAGAAATTTCTTTTGTGCAATCATGATTGGAGAAGTGGGTTTGTGTTTTCATGGTGTTAAAAAGAAGAATGGCATCTCGAAAAGATCAATCGCAAACAAAAGCGAAAGGGAAAATGCCAAGCACGTCACAAGGAACAAATGAGAAGGCCAATTGGGAACCAGCACACCATGAACTTTTTGTTAATCTTTGTGCTGAACAAGTTTTAGCAGGAAACAGACCTACTACATGTTTGAGCAAAGAAGGATGGAAATTCGGGGTCTCGATGTACCATGGGCACTTGTATTGACATCATGAGCAAGATTCCATGAATCAAGATCGCTGATCCATTGTACTTGTTTGGGGCACATTTGTTTAAAAGAGCTGAAAATCGGGAGATGTTTGTTGAACTACCTAGTGAGGCACGTCTTGCATGGTTGAAGGTTGAACAATCTATTTTCAACCGTTGAGTGACAACAAGTGATTAACCATCCTTTTCTATATGTCTTCTTGTTATGGTCGGACAAGAATTATGACTTTCTTTATTGGCGAACAAGTTTTGTCGATTATGTGTGTTTAGAACTTTAAACATGTTGTTATGTTTCATATTATAATGAGTACTTTTTATAAAGGGGAGAGATATCATTTACCTGAGTTTCAACGTGGCGAGCAACCACGAAATGCACATGAGAAGTTCAATGTTGCTCATTCCTCATTGAGAAGTGTGATTGAAAGGACTTTGGAGTTTGGAAAGCTAGATGGAGGATTTTGCGGACATGCACTTATAGTTACGAGGATCAAATTTGTATGGTTTGTGCAACAATGGCGATTCATAATTTTCTTAGGAGAAGAAACATTGAGGATGATGAGTTTCGAGCTTATGATGTCGACCCTAACTTATTGCCCGAGGTTGAGGATGATGACCCTAATGTAGTCGATCAAACACCCATCTCCTTTTTGGGTACTGCTGATCCAGAGATGGAAGCTATGAGAAATGCAATGTGTTATCAAATATGTAATAATAATTTCCATTAAATGTATTTATAGGTCTTGTAGTTCAATGAATATATATTTCCATAAAATATGGAGCTTGTTATCAACTTGATCTTATATATGTATGTAATTTGTGTTACTAATTTTCTTTATTTACATCATCCACATGTTTGCTCGAAGAATTCTCTTATTAGCATTATTCTAATTTAAATTATTGGTAACTTTGTTTACAAATTGTTTGAAAAATAATTTGTTCGTTATACTCTTATAGTTTAACAAATAGGTAAAGGACATTCTTATTTGAGGGTATTTTAGTCTTTTTATTTTAATTCAACACTTTTTCAGCTTATCAATCAAACAAACAGACTAACTTATGACAGTTCATCAGCACTTCAAAAAGCTAAATCAAACAGCACCAGTTTATCAGTTCATCGGTCATAAGTCATTAGCTATAAGCGTGTTCTAAAAATCGGGCTAGGCGCCCGCCTAGGCGCCGCCTAGTCGCTATGCGCCCTCCAAACGCCACGATTTGGACCAAATCGGCCAAAAAAATCGCCACCACAAAAAATCGCAACCTAGGCGCGACTAGTCCTCCTAGGCGCCGCTAACGCCAGCCGATTAGGGCTCAAAAGTCAAAACGACGTCCGAGATCCCGTCGGAGAAAGAGAGAACGCCGGTGGTGTGTGTGAGAGAGAAACCGTAAGAGGAGAGAGAGTGAGAGAAACCATAAGAGGAGAGAAAGTGAGAGAAACCATAAGAGGAGAGAAAGTGAGATAAATTAAGAAGAGAGCGAGATTTCCGTCGTCCTCGCGAGATCTGCTGCCGCTGTTCCGCGAGATACGCCGTGGTTTGAGAACGGAGATCATGTCCGTATGTTGTCCGTGAGAGAGAAAGACGTCTTCTTTTTTTTGGTTTTCCTTTTCTGTAATCAGACTTTGTGAGAGAGAGAGAGAGTATGTTTTAAGTTTTAACGTTTAGGTTTTATTTTTTAAAGTGACAACTTCCTCCCCTCAAGTTATTAAATTATTTCTTCTCTCCTTTTAAGTTATTATATTATTTTCCCTTCCCCTTAAGTTACGCAAATATTTTTCTTCTCCCCTCCACTTATGAATTTAATTTTAAATTTTAACTTTTAACTTTTAATCTTGTAATGTGATCATTACTTTTAATTTATTTGGCCATATTTAGTTATTTACTATTATTACAACAGGTTTGTTATGTACCTATAGTGTAATTATGCCTCAATTTCTAGGCCCTGCCTAGGCCCCGACTAGATCCCGACTAGGCCCCTAGGCGCTAGGCCCTATGGTGCCTAGCGCCCTAGCGATTTTTAGAACATTGGCTATAAATCATCAGTCATAAGTCATTATTCATCAACTAAATCAAACATGCCCATAATATAATAATGATATTTTGAAATAGTATGTGGGTTACTGACTTATTGGTTAGTCTTGCATTGGATTCATAACTAAATACAAGATGGTTGAGAACATATTTTGTGGTTCTTTAACACTATGAGATGCTATCAAATTGTTGATTATACTTTTTTTAATTTAGAGGTATAAAAAATAGTATAAAAGGATCAATTTCTTGGTTGCCCAAGTGATTTTCAGGCTTGAATTGAAGGTCCAACACAACTCCCTGAGCTGGGTGATTCTTATGGCTTAAACCTAAGATACATGTTTAAGCTAAGATAAAAATATAAAATAAAAAATGTTTAAGCTAAGATAACCATTACCAACTGATTTACACGCTTGGGTAGTTCAATTTCTAAAATTGTTATTCAATAATGTCATATCTTTCTATTGATTCTAGATGACGTCGTAACGTTTAAGAATCACCGAATATTTTCTTAAGGAATGTTTATCAACATGTATTCTTAAATTAAACAGTATATATAGGTATATAAATTTTTATACAACATTACAGTCTAGGTGACAAATATATAATTGATCAAATGTTACATCAGTACTTAGCGTATGATATCACCTTCAATCTAAGAAATATTTTACACGTAGATTGAGATACCAAGTTTATATAGTACAAAGTTTGTATCTATATTATTTTCTTAAATCTATATATATATATATATATATATATATATTTAAAGTTGGTGAGGATGCCTCTAAGTGTGCCACCTCATCCAACTTTTGGTTGTTTTGATTCTCAAGCCTCCAAGTAAGCATGACCTTTGGAGTGAAATGACTTTTCATTTCTAAGTCATTAGCTAATAACAATACCTAATAATAATAGGTTTTACAATATGTATTACTATTAGGTAATACTAATAGGAGAAGAACTTTAGGAAATAAAATAATGTTGTCAATGAGATTTGAACCCACATCCTTTTAAATATGATTATACACCTTAAACCAACTCAACCAATTATATTATATGTAAAGATTTTAAAAACATATTATGTTATTCTATAAATTATTTTATAATATAAACCAACTAGATTTTATTTTTATATATGATACTCTCTCCATGTTAAATTGAGTCTCATATTCTTATTTAAAACGTCATAAAATAATATATATAATATGTGATCCATATTAACAAAAATTTTAAATTATTTATTCAAAATTGATGCTTATGTTTTATTGATATTTGTGTAAATTTCTTTTCAAATTGATAGTGTATAAAAATATGTAAATATATATAGTATCCAATTAAATATTTTTTAATTATTGAATGATCTCCAAAAATTATTTCAAAAAGTATAATTACAATTTTTAAACAATTCTCATTTGTTCAGATAAATGTTATATTTCTTCAATATGTCCCAAAGTAAATATTTTATTTTTAATTTTGTAATTTTTTTCAAATATTTGTCTAAAATATCTTTACTAAGTGCAAGATGAAAAAAAGAGATAAAAAAATCCAATAATATGATATCATTAAAGGGCACTAAAAAAATTAGAAAAATGTATAGAAACAAAAATATATGTATTGACCACCAATAAAAAATACTTATTTTGAAACGAAAATATTATAATAAACAACTACCAATTTGGATATATTGACATACTTAACTTTTAATACATGAAGTCAACAAACATCTATATTCAATAATGATAATTTTTTCAAAAATATTTTTAAAATATATCAATTAAACACAACAAATTTGTATCTATTTATTTTATAACTATTAAAATATAAAATAAAGTTTAGGCAATACTCTTTCCAGTCCCCTCTACATTTCAACTATAGTACTTTACATAATACTTTATTTATTTGTTTGTATCTTTAAACTATATAATAAAATAAAATAATTAAAAGAGCTGGGATATCGGTATCCAAAAGTTTTTATAATCAATTAAACATATGATGGAAAATAATTTTGCAATTGATGACAAAAGAGCATCAAAGTGCCGATATGCAATAAGTGCCTTGTCAATAATTAGTGCTTTTGCCTTTGCGTTCTATTTCTCTTTCTTTCTTTTTTCTTTTTTCTCTTATTTTTCATTAATTCTACTAGCTTTTTTTTTTAAAAATCTTTTAATTGAACTGGGATTTGATATATATATATATATTTATTTATATTTATATATATATATACACACACACTAACTATTATAAAACAGGAGGATGCAAAATGAAGTCCCGTCACCTTTTTTAATATTACACAAAATATCCTTAATTTTAAACAATAATAACTTAACTACTAGGGAGTCCTAAATAATACTCCATCCGTTTTCAGACAAACAATTTTTTCTTATCAACTTAATTAATGTTTGATCAATAATTAGCATAAATTTAGTAATTTTTACAAAGTTATGAAAATTGAAATTTATAGTATACTTAAGAAAGTTTTTGATTAATAAAATTTTATTTTTTTAAAATACAAGTAAAATATGTAAATTTTTTATTTAATTTAGTTACATGTTGACTTCTAAAAAAGGAAAGTGAACTGTTTGCCTAGAACGGAGGGAGTGAGGGCGTCCACAGTGGGAAGCCGGACACCACTCCCCTAAAACCAATTTTAGAGATTTTTAGAGGTTTTTACCCTCCCTTGATCCTACAGTGGTTCCTCTAGTCCACCCTCTATCTCTATAATCAACTACATCACCCTCTAAATATAGGGGGAGTTTTAACATGAATAGTGACTCAAATCCTCTACATTTTCCTCACTTTATTTGAGCACAATATACTTTTGTTTAATATTTTGGAATGGAAATTATTAAAATATACTCTCTTTCATTAAATTATTGTCTTATTTTTTTTATCCGTTCCAAAATAATTATCTTATTTTTTTATCTGTCCTTAAATAATTGTCTTGTTTGAAATTTTCATAGTTTAGGAGATCATTTTTACCATTTTACCCTTATTTTTTTCTCTATTTTAATTATGTGTCATATACACATGGAGATTAAAAGAAACTACACATTATACCAATATTAATAATTAAGTCAGTTATTTTTTGTTAATCAGTGTGCCGAGTCAAACAAGACAATAATTTAGGGACGGAGAGAGTACAATATATTTTTCATAGTATATAAAATTTAAAATTTAAAATATTTTATTTTAATTGTGGTGGAAAATATAAATAAAAAGAAAAATATAATGGTTTGTTAGTTGAGATAAGAGATATTTAATTTTTAGAGAGTTATATAGAGAGCTTGTTGGAGTGAGTTTTTTTAGAGTGTTAAAAGGTGAAACTTGAATAAAACGAGGTGTTTAGAGTGTGATATAGATATATAGGAGTGCTTATTGTGGACGCTCTAAGTAACTATTATTTCTGTTATAGTAATATTTAATTACTTTAAATTATTAATTTTAAAATATAATCTATAAAATGAATATATATATATATATATATATATATATATATGACTTGTAATGCCTACGAATGAAACACATGGAAAAAAGAAAATAGAAAAGGTGTCAATAAGGGACTGCGAAGGTGGACCCACCAATAAGTGGGGCCATACATTCCAATTTCCACCCCTCCTTAGAAAAGTTAAAGTTAACTGAATTGAGTACCCTGTTTGTTGAAGCCAACATTAATCTCCTTCCCTGTCAAACATCCTTATTATGTACCCACTTTTCAATTTGATTCCATTCCCCCATTCAACTAAATTACACACACACACACACACACACACACACACACACACACACATGGAGCTCCAAAAGCTACTCTCCTCCATTTTCTTCCTCCTTTCCCTTCTTCTCATCACAGGTACACTCAACAAATTAAAATTTCTTCTATATCCAGATCTCTATAATGATCTAACATCACTTCTCTCTCTGATCTCTCTCTCACATCATTTTGTGTGTGTTTGTATGTGCTCAGGAGTGGAATGTTTAAGTACCAGGAGGCAACACTTGTATGGGTTTCGCCCAACAAAGCTTTTCGTTTTCGGGGACTCTTATTCCGATACCGGCAACATTAGAAAGTCTGTATCCACCTCTTGGAAGGTCCCTTATGGTATTACCTTCCCGGGCAAACCCGCCGGTCGCTTCTCCGACGGCCGTGTCCTTACCGACTACCTAGGTAATTTCACCCCCACACCCCTCCCTCTCCTAAATACTCTCAAACAGGATGTAATTGTAATACTTTCAAAATATTACGAACTAAGTATTTTATAATCTTATCTTAGAAAAGATAAAATAATACACAAAAAATTTATATTTAAAAAACATTTTATTTTAACAAAATAAAATTAAATAAGACGATAATTTAGTGACTAAAAAAGTATATTTTAGTACTCGTGTACTCCCATATTCTTAAAATTCATGTTCACACATAAATACAACAATATATTTACTTTGAACTAATAGGTTGATCATATAACTGTTTACATAATAACGCATTTGACAACGTAAGAAAAAGTTGTTTAGTGTCATTTCTGTAGAGGATTCTATAAACATTCTTCATTCGTATCTGCATCTATACATCAACGTACGCATATACATGCACGTAAAAGTTATAGAATAGGTCTTTTTAAAACTGTTTTACAGATTATAATTCGTAAAATAAAGCTTCACCATCTTATTGCTCAACTCACTAACATATAATAGGTTAGTTAAGATACATTTACCAGCTTGAACCCCCAACACATGGTAGGTTAGTTAAGATAAGTCTTACAAAAATATTAGTATGATGATTAATTAAAGAGCAACTTTATCTCTTTTGCTTTAGAGTATATCTGCTGCAAGCTGTCTTATGAATCTTAATTCATAAACGAAATTTTAATGTCTCACACTCAATTCATCAATACAATCGATCAAAAATCCATCCTACCAAAATTTTCTGAAAGATAGTCTTTGCAACGTTTTTGCTTTTATTTTATCAATTTGGATTTAAGTCGGTTGTGGCCTGTGGGTCACTCTCTCTTTCTTTTATTTAGTTGATGACAAATGGTAAAAATGAGCAGCTTTGTTTCTACTTTTGTATTATTGATGACTGATATTTGGTAGACTACAGCTTATCATCGTCGTCATCATCTTTATCTTTTCATTCTCGAATAGCGCTACCACTAAAACAAAGTAGCTAAGGTGGCTGGTTAATATTATTTTTTTATTGGGGTTGTACTGAAAACTGCATTTATTGTACACTACTTTTAGAAAAGTTCATTTCTGCTTTGGACGCTAAGGCCTTTAACAGGGTGGCTGGCTCCTCATACTTTGTGGATCGAGTTGTGCTCTTTACCCTGGGGATTGTACACTATGCTTTTCTAAGACGACCTTGCTTCACACAATTAAATCAGTTTTACTTTGAATATCAGAATAGACCTTTAATAGGATTAATGCTCTAATTAAATAAGTGGCTCCAATGCAACAACTCTATGGGGTTGTACTCTTTGGAGCATGAGTTGTACACAATTTTGACAAATTAATATCCATGTTTACTTTGAGAATTGACTTTCTATATATGGTAATTATACTTACACCGTGAGATCAGTAATCAATAGACAATAGTCATCAAGGCAAGTGCTGTCTTATATTGTACTCCTCCGTCCCTAAATTATTGTTTTTTTTTTTTTTTTTCGTCCCTCCCTAAATAATTGTCTTTTTGAAATTTTCCTTTTTAAAACATCACTTTTACTATTTTACCCTTACCTTTTTCTTCCTACTTTAATTATGGGCCACATACACATGGACATTAAAGGAAACAACACATTATTTCAATACTATTCTAATATTAATAATCAAGTCAATTGAGTTTTCTTAATCCGTGTGCGGATCAACTCGATAATAATTTAGAGACGGAGGGAGTAACCGGTAATGTACTCCTAAAAAAAGTCACGTTTAAAAAGTCAAATTTGTTAATATTATACTCCCATTTTTCTTCAATGTGGTCTTTTTTTTTTTTTTTTTGATAAAATATTTGTCCCTAAGTTAGTGTCGGTTTATCTATAAAGTTATTAAATTTACCTTTATTATATATCATGTCCAAGCGTGAACAATGACATTCATGATTCATGTATATATGTACTAAAATATCTAAAACTCAACTTTCTTAGTTTTTATAAAAAATCTAATAGTTATTCATGATTCATGTATATATGATACTCATGAGGAGAAAATGGATAATGTTATTAAGATGCAATATTAAAAAAGTCACTATTTAGTTTTTTTTTTTTCTCTAAAATTAAGGAACTTAACATTTAGTAGCACATATACTTACTGCCCTTGCTGTTCACATAGTAGTACGTAATTGTTTATCGATTAGATCAAATAATTCAGTGCATCTGTAGTCTGTCGTCCCAGCTATAGATTTAGTCTGAAAATCACTTCTCCCCAGCACCGTTGATCCCATAACTCAGCTTTCTTTTTACTCATTCAGACCAGACTCTGTCTTCCACTTTCCACACTCAATATTAATTATAATCCTAAAGCATATATCCCACCAAGAAATCTGTGTTTCCTCTTTATTCCCTTGCCAGTTTCCATTAAATAATGCCCCTCATACGTACATGTGGTATTATATCTCTGTCAGGTTGGTTCAAAAGGCATCTGATAGATCTTTATGTTTATATCTCTGTAAGGTTGGTTCAGAAAAACAAAAATCTATTATTCTTTTTTAGGCCGCTCCAAATAAATGTTTATTTTCTAATCTTTGGGATGTTACGTTTACTATTTTACATTTTATTTGCTTGCTACTTTAACTGATGGATCTCACTGTCATATGAGTATGATTGAAAAATAAAGAATATTGTAATATTTATATATAATAGAAGTTCTTTTTTATCTGTGTGTCGATTCAAAAGACCTTTCTATAAACGAAGGGAGTAGTAAAGTCATAGTGGAGTAGGGGTGGCTCAGTGGTAGAGTTGGTGCTTCACAAAGTGTCAAATCTCAAGCTCGATCCCTTCCCACACCCCATTAGGACATTAAAATTAAAAAAAAAATCATAGTGTAGTTCATAATATTCTTAGCTTAGTTATTAGGATATTCAGAATTGACAAAAGTTAAGTACAACTCAGGGTATAATATATATATAAATAATTAGATTGCACGTACTGCATCATGTACAAAGTTTAAGGATCGAGACATGTGAATGAATAGCATATTATCTAACGGCAGTGCTATTAGCACTCCACTCTTCGAGTACCACAACACTAAATAATACAGGAGATAAAATGCTAATTGGTGCAAGTGAAAGTAAAGCATGGTGGGAGTGTCTTGGTTGATAAGTGGAGTAGTGCTAATAACATTTGTTATCGTCTTATATATAACCTTGGTATCTCTCTAATATTTGGATTTTGTGTATTGGTCGATTTGCAGCGAAATTTGTGGGAATAAAGTCTCCAATGCCATACAGATGGAGGAAACTGGGGGGCAAAAAGTTGTGCAACGGGATGAACTTTGCGTATGGGGGAACGGGGGTGTTTAATACTTTGTATTTGGGGCCAAACATGACAACCCAAATTGATTTCTTTGAGAAACTAATTAGTGATTCAGTCTACACCAAGAGCAATTTGGAATCTTCTTTGGCTTTGGTCACTCTTTCTGGCAATGACTACGGCTCTTACTATGCCAAAGGTGGCACTACTGAGGTGAATTTTCTTTCTTTCATCTTTACGCCTTATGCCTTCATTTTACTTTTCTGATTGCGTATGCAAATGTTATGTTATTCGCCAAAAAACTTGCTTGCATAGGGGCTTCTGCTGGGAAAAAAGAGGAGATAAACAAAACAAAATCTCTAAATAACAAAGTTAATGGTTTTGTAGGGACATTCAACACTTCCTAATTTTCTTAAGTTAAGGGCACTAGGGGTGGCAATTCGTGCTATCGTGTCGTGTTCGTGCCGCACTATCGTGTTTTCATATTATATATCTTATTTAATCATAAATATAATAATAAATGTTATTTTAAATAAATTTTTAATTTCGTGCTTTCGTGTCGTGTTTCGTGTCGTGTTGTGTCGTGCCGTGTCATATCGTGTCATTTGTCTCTATAATTCGTGTTTTTAATCGTGTCGTGCTGGTTCGTGCATTTGTGTCGTGCCAGCCATTGCCACCCCTAAAGGGCACAAAGACATACTAATGTGATACAAAACAATTATAAAGCTTATTGTAAAGAAAAATGTGCTTCCTCCCACAAATTTCAGAACCCTTTTACCTATAGATAAGAGCTCATTACAAAGTCAACTGGAAAGAACTGAGCATCAGATGCTCTTATCCCTCTCAAGTTGTGCCATATCACCATCTTATTGACTTTTGGTTGGGTATTCAACTACGATAAGGGCATTTCTCAGATTAGTTGCCGTTGGATCATGCATGCCTCATATATAGTTAGGATGGAGGAAACCACTTGACAATAGTGCTTCGCACAAACGGAGTTGAGTTGTAATTATGTGTCTGGAACCACAAATATGGGAGATGACACATTGATTTGGGTTAATTACACCATTAGTCCCTCGACTATGGACTATTTCACCAGTAGTTCCTTAGCAATTTTTTTTTTAAAATTCAGTCCCAAGAGTATCAAAAAATCACGCGGCTAGTCCTTTTGATGGATGTCGTTAGTAAAATTCCGTTAAGTAGCTCGTGTACCTTCCACGTGCATTTGAGTAAGGGCAAAATTGAAATTTTATTTATCATCTTCACACACAGACACACACAAACTCCCTCTCCTTTCTCAAAACGACACAGTAAATGGATTTAATGGAATATGGGTTTGATTGTCCACCCTGTTGTTGTCTGTTACTAGAATCAAACACACAAAAAAGTGTTGGAGACTGATTGATTCTCTCTCCCTCACCATAGTCGTCCCTTCATCACTGCCAGCGAAAGGGGGGGTTTCTGTGAGGTCAAATTCAGTGTTGGATGTGGATAAAGTGTTGGAGAGTGATTGATCATGGTAGAATCGAAGAAGGGTAGCAGTGACTACGACGCCATTGTTGTTGGGTTTGGAATTGGTGGGTTGGTGGCAACGAATCGTCTTAGCTCTGTTTCCAGACCCATGCTTTCACCTATCTTTTTGTTTAATCTCCTTCCTCCCTCATAAACCATTCATCAAATCCTTGCCAGCTTCCCCAAAACAAATCAACCCAACACAATCTCAAACACACAAATATCAAAATAGTTAGAAGCAGCTATTGGTCTTCGATCTTCTTCACTGGTCTTCGAATTTAATCTTTGGATCCACATCGGTTGCACCCCAATTTTGTCCGCTTGGGCATCGAAACCCTCATCCACCAATGAAAATCCCGTAACTGGACAAATACAAAAATGGTGCCGTTCTTCTTCACTTTCATTTCCGATCCAACAAACCAAGAAGGCGAGATCCAATCAAACCCAAAAACTGATTAAAATCAAACACACAAATATCAAAATAACAATTCTCTCTCCCTCACTGCCGCAGGTAGTTTGAGTTTGGATCTAGAGATATTTTGATCTATTGAATTGGTAACAAGTCGTTACAATTGAAAGTAAAGAGAAAGAAGAGCGCGAACATAGCTTGAAGGAGAATGAAGAAAATGACAATGAGAAATCAGATCTGGGTTTGAAAACCCATGGTAGTTAGTATAGATCTTGAAGAGAAGGAGAGAGGTAGAAGATGAAGTTGGTAAAGAGGGGTACGTGAAATTTCAATTTTGCCCTTTCCTAAAATGCACGTGGGAGGCATATGAGTCACTTAACGGAATTTTACTAACGACATCCATCAAAAGGACTAGCCGTGTGACTTTTTGAAACTCTAGAGACTAAAATTTGAAATTTTTTTTTAAGGGACTAACGTGAAAAAGCTAATAGTTAAGGGACTAATAGTGTAATTAACGCTTGATGTTTCATAAAGATCACAGTGACATTTGCTAAAAATCCCAATTCTATGTGGGGTGGGGCTACTAACACCCCCACTCTCTTAATACACACATTCTCCTAATACACCTACTATAAAATTTTTACATCAACCTAATTTATTAATACACCATTCCTATATTTCCTATTTTACCCCTTCCTAAATAATTTCTTTTTCTTTTTCTTTCTTCTAAACCTAACCCACACCTGCCCCCCCCTCCCTCCCTCCTTACTCACGGAAAAAACCCACCCCCAAACTCACGGTCCCTCATCTCCCTCAACTCCGACAAGGTAAGCCTCCCATTCTCCCTCCTTCCTTTTTTTTTTCTTCTTCGACCTACCTTTCCTCTCTTCATCAATCTGTGTTCCCCTCCATCATTCCCTCTTTCTTTTTTTTTTTCTTCTCCTCTCTCCACTTTGAAAACCCTTTGAAAAAAATTCGGTGATTTTGCCTTCGGCCATGGTTGACCGAACAAACGAGTGGTGTTCGGTTAGCCCTAACCTAACAACACTCGTTTGTTCGATCAACCATGGCCGAACGAGAAATCGCCGAATTTATTTTAAGGAGTGTGTTGGGTTTGGTGGTGTGATCTCGGAGGAAAGAAAAGAAAGGGAGAGGGGAGGGGAGGGGAAGAAGGAGAGAAGGAAGAGGGGAGGTGATGGAGGAAAGAAAGGAAAAAAAAAATTTAGAAAGGGGAGGGGGTAGAACAGAGATCGTAGTAGGGGGGAGGAGAGAAGGGTTGGGAGGGGAAGATGAACAGTGGTGGGAGAGAAGGGCTAGGCGGGGAAGAAGGAAAGGGAAAAAAAAAAGAAAAAGAAAAGTAAAGCGTTTTGGGGTCTTTTTACCAATGACTTTTTTGCAATTAATTTTTTTGGGGGGTGTATTTAGAGAGAGTGGGGGTGTTAATAGCCCCCTCTTTTACGTGGCTACCACTTAGCTGTCTAGTTAGGCTCTGTTTGTTTCACGGAAAATGAATTACGGAAAATAGTTTCCATATTTTCCAATGTTTGGTAACATTAGGAAAATGTGGTCAACGAAAAATAACCACCAAGTCAATGGAAAATACACCCCTTTACTCCGTAAAACGACTTACCGACCTCATGGTCCGTAAGTTCTTTTCCGAAACTAAGCAACGCTTTTCCTCTCTCTCTCACAAGTCGTTCTCCAGCCTCATCTCTTTAACAGTCAAATTTCTTCTCCTTCATCATTCATTCTCCCAAGTCTCTCCATCTTTATTGAACATTTCTAGCTCTCTTTCCTTGGAATTTCTCCCAAGATCTATATAACATACTCAAGATATGCTTTGTTTTCTTATTCCTTTTTTTTTTTTTCTTTAGCTTAGACCTAGGGTTAATCATTATTTTGAGTTCAGATCTATCACCCCTTTTTCTTTCCTTCTTCTTCTTCCATATATTTTTGTAAATTTGGAGGATTTAATTATCTTTATTTTCATAAAGAAGGTGAGAATCAGACTTGTTTATTCGGTTATTTTATATAGAAGGTTTACCCAATTGATCTAATTTGTTTTAGATTTTTTTTTCTCTCCCACGGATTGTATTCTATAATTACATTACATTACATAAAATGCTTTTTGGCACATTTTCAAATAATTTACCAAACATCGGAAAACGATTGCTGCACATTTTTGAAAGATTTACCAAACATCTGAAAGTAGAATATTTTCATTTTCCGGAAATCAATTTCCAGAAACCATTTATCGGAATTCATTTTCCTTGAAACAATCGGAGCCTTAGTCTTCAATGTTAGTGAAAGTGTTTAACACTTGCTCCTATATTATATTTGAAGAGTTACAAGAGTATTTATAATACAGGAATCCTAGATGGTAATCTTAGCTTAACCAAAGAGCAAGGATAAGAATGAAAGACTTAAGAAAAGGTAATTACAACTAATATATTTACAATGATAGATAATTGTAGCAAATCTAAGTCTTGGCTTTTTATCTTTAATATGCCCCTTCAAGATTGACTGCCGATCGGATATACCAATCTTGCATAGCAACATGGTAAACCGAGATCGAGGCAACGGTTTTGTGAGAAAATCAGCAAGTTGATCACCCGTTGGGACATGAGTAACTCGAAGAACACTCTGTTGAACTTGTTCACAAACAAAATGATAGGCAAGGGCAAGATGCTTCATTCGGGAATGAAAAACTTGGTTGGCACTGAGATGTATGACACCTAAGTTATCACAGTAGATCACAGGAGTACTGGGAGTTTAATAGCAAGCTCACCAAGGAGATTTTGAACCCACATGAGTTCAATAGTTGTTGTGGCAACGGCTTTGTACTCAGCTTTTGTAGATGACCTTGCTAAGGATTTTTGTTTCTTAGAACTCCAAGTAATTGGAGTGCGACCAAGAAA